>JASPKZ010003842.1:3322500-3672500 GCA_030220185.1 Diploptera punctata
GTCAAGGTAGGTTTCAGCAAGCAATGGTTGACAGTTCCCTTGTAAGTAAACATGGGTCGCAAACCAGAGGTGATATGATAACCACTAGTCTGTCAGCACTTATTTTATCAACTAAAACAAAATTTAAACTTTTGTACATTTTACTTCATTGATGGTGTTCTCTATTCTAACAAGGAGGATCTATTCGTCAGCCCCAGAATCACATGGTTTAGAAATTAGATAATTCAGATTTTTGTGTGCTGTTTTAATCATCTATTGTACGAAGTGAAATACGTGGTACAGTCATTAAGTTTTGAGACTGAGCGCATAGTGGCTCTGTGATGCTCTATAGCGCATATGTAGCGCCGTGATATGGTACCTTGTCAGTTAGTCTCTTATCCCAGTAAGAGCCATTTGGATGAATGCACTGCAAGCAGAAGATCTTTGTTGTGACGGTTATTTGAATGCGCATGTCGGAACTAGGGATGTCACAGTTTGAGCAGTTCTGTCAGAAATTAGGCAAAACCGGTCCGAAATGTTTCAAATGATGCAGCAAGTTATGGTGAGGACGCATTGAGTCGCAATGTTGTGTTTAGGTGGCACCGATGTTTTTTGCAAGGAAGAGACAGTTTGGAAGATGATGTGCGTACTGGTCGGCCACAAACAATTGTAACTGAGCGCAGCATTGAAGAAGTTGTAACGTCGGTGCGTGCTAACCACTCTCAATCGGTAGACGATTTCGCAGCAGTAGAAGTCAGCCATGGCACTTGCTACAAAATTCTGTCTGATGACCGGAACATGTCTCGTGTTACACAACACAGTGTGCCACGGATCCTGTCGCAAGTCCAACGTGATGATCGCATGATGACTTTTGTGGTGACCTCATCAGTAGTGCTGACGGTGATTCGACGTTTCTCAACCGGATAATTACTGGAGACTAAACATGGTGTTTATTTTATGATCCGCAACTGAAACAACAATCCGCCACCTGGAAAACGCCATTATCACTATGACAGAAAAAACAGCGACAAGACAGGTCAAAAGGCAAGGTGATAGGCTACTTGAACTGTTTTTTTTTATTCAAATGGAATTGTTAACATGGAATTCATGCCAGAAGGTGCAACTGTAAACGAAACGTGCTTCAAAGAGATCCTTGGCCGTTTACGCGATTCAATTCGCCGTAAGCGACCTGAGCTTTGGCGTACAAAAATTAGCTGTTGCTACACGACAACGCCCCTGCACATTGTCCTGTCCTTGACCAAGAGGAACTTGCAAGGCAACAGGTGACAGTTTTGCCACACCCTCCGTACTCACCTGATCTCGCACCATGCAATTTTTTCTCTTTCCTCGCATGAAAGCAATCCTACGTGGCGTAGATTTCATTATTCCGAAGAGGTCATAACTGCCACAAGAGAAGCTATACGGGACCTTCCTGCCAACATCTTTCAGCGATGCTTCCAGCAGCTATACCAACGTTGGCAAACGTGCATAACGACCTACGGCGACTATTTTGAGGAAGGATGTGGTTCTGTTTAAGTATACGCCGAGTTATCGGCATCTTGTGAGACATCCAAATTCTTGTGGGTGCCTACCCTCCAGGCGTAAAGTCTCAGAACATAATGACTGTAGTAGTACTCCATATTCATTTATACGGCTAGTTACTCATGAGGAGACTAGCGGGGAATGAAGGGAGCGAACAAAGGATTAAGATATTTATTATATAAATAAATACATTAATATGTTTAACCGCGATCAACCTCATGGGATAGTGATCAGCGTTTCTTACTACAGTTCATGAGGTCCCGGGTTCACTCCCGTTCAGACCATAGAATTTTTTGCTTAAAGGGAATCATTCCTGTGGTTGCTCATGGTCTAGAATTTAGGTTAAGTTTTGGTTAAGAACTCTCCTGGCGCTCATTATCATTTATCATCCATCATGTCATTGGGTTAACGTAACTCCGCCTTTCAGAAGTCCTACCTAAAAATGGATTACAATTCCGCCAACCTGGTGGCATTGGATATGTGTGTGTGTGTGTGTGTGTGTGTGTATACACTGCTAAAAAAATTAGGGGATATTATAGAATAACCTATTAAGACTATGTTTTTAGGAACAGTATTAGATGCAATCACTTTCTATTACTCCAAAAGAATGTCAACAAGAGTTTGAAGTCATTACGTAACCTCTGTACCACAACAGATGTCAAAGAGATCCTGATTAGGAATATGGCAAACAAACAAAGCAACATTAACATGGGTGTAAATGTTTCTTTAGTATGGAGTATGGTCTCCTCGAACGGCCAGCACTGCCTCACACCTGTATGGCATTGATGCAATGAGGTTAGCAATGAGTTCTTGGGGGATACGTGGCCACTCTTCCATAAGAGCAATGTGCAACTCTGGAACAGTTGTGGGTGGTGCTGTTCTGCCTGCAATGCACTGCCTAATGCATCCCACACATGCTCAATCGGATTTAAGTCCGGGGAGGAAGCTGGCCATTGCATACGCTCGATACCCTCCACTTCCAGCATGTCGTCCACCAAGCCAGCTCTGTGGGGTCGTGCATTATCGTCCATAAAAAAGAAAAGAATCACCTATGGCATCAGCATAAGGCACGACAAAAGGTCGGAGAATCTCATCTCTATACTTTACCGCAGTCAAAGTACCACCTTGGATAACGTAGAGGTCCGTACGTCCACCACTACTGACTCCTGCCTACACCATCAATCCACCGCCACCATATGGGGATCTTTCACGTACAAAAGCTGGATTGTTTCGTGTCCCTTTTTCTCTCCAGATGAATACACGCCGACTATCACATTCCATGTTGAATCGCGACTCATCAGAAAAAAGAACTGATCTCCATTCAGCATGCCTCCACCCACGATGTTCCTCCGCCTAGTTTCTGCGATCTCTACGGTGTTGTGGAGTTAACCTGGTACACACCATGGGCCTACGGGCATAGAGACCACTTCCATGCAGTCGACTAGGGACAGTTTGAGTTGACACCCTGCGTCCTGTTGCTGTTTGAAGTGTATTTCGCAGTTGAGTTGCATTCTGCTGTCTATTCCGACGGGCTGTTAACAAGAGGTAACGGTCATCCCTTGCTGTTGTTGCCCTTGGTCGACCTTGTCCGGCTCTTCTGTGAACAGTATGTTCTTTGAAAATGATTCCAAAGACTGGAAATCACGCTTTGAGACACCCCAATGGCTTGTGCCACCTCTTGTTGTGTCTGTCCAGCTTCCATCCTTCCTATGGCCCTCCAAGCCATTGGTTCAGGTAAATCACGTTGTCGAGGCATCACTGTCCCTAAGGCAAGTCATTCACTAACAGAAAACTGGACTGGATTTAAAAACAGCAACAAAACATTCACCCCCACACCACCCTTTCACATCAACAGCACAGACACTGCCCTCTAGTGTAGTACCGAGGTTACGTAACAACTTCAAACTCTTATTTACATTATCTTGGAGTAATAGAAAGTGATTGCATCTAATACTATTCCAAAAAACATAGTCTTAATATTTGAAGAGAAAAATTATACGCTCAGACCGGGACTTGAACCCGGGACCCTTGGTTCTCTAGACCAAGTGCTCTACCAACTGAGCTACCTGAGCAAGTACCGATCTAAACGCAAATTTTTCTCTATATACATTGTAATTCCCATCCACCAAATGCTGTGAAGCCATGCTTCTATCTTGCAAATGGCGGCTCCTTTATTAAGAAGACATATTTGGGAATTATACATTACAGCCAGTACGGCTTTTTCCAAGTTTTTATTATTGATTTCGTACATCTCAATGATGGATAAATCATATTTGAAGAGAAAAATTATACGCTCAGACCGGGACTTGAACCCGGGACCCTTGGTTCTCTAGACCAAGTGCTCTACCAACTGAGCTACCTGAGCAAGTACCGATCTAATCGCAAATTTTTCTCTATATACATTGTAATTCCCATCCACCAAATGTGTTTAGATCGGTACTTGCTCAGGTAGCTCAGTTGGTAGAGCACTTGGTCTAGAGAACCAAGGGTCCCGGGTTCAAGTCCCGGTCTGAGCGTATAATTTTTCTCTTCAAATATGATTTATCCATCATTGAGATGTACGAAATCAATAATAAAAACTTGGAAAAAGCCGTACTGGCTGTAATGTATAATTCCCAAATATGTCTTCTTAATAAAGGAGCCGCCATTTGCAAGATAGAAGCATGGCTTCACAGCATTTGGTGGATGGGAATTACAATGTATATAGAGAAAAATTTGCGTTTAGATCGGTACTTGCTCAGGTAGCTCAGTTGGTAGAGCACTTGGTCTAGAGAACCAAGGGTCCCGGGTTCAAGTCCCGGTCTGAGCGTATAATTTTTCTCTTCAAATATGATTTATCCATCATTGAGATGTACGAAATCAATAATATAGTCTTAATAGGTTATTCTACAATATTCCCTAATTTTTTTGAGCAGTGTATATATATATATATATATATATATATATATATAACCACTGTCGAAAACATTCGCCTCCATAATTACTGTATTCTCCTTACTTGTTATCTGTACACTATTTGTTAAATACAGTTGGAATGGATAATAATAAAAGGGAAGGGAACCCCTGAGTGACGTTGTTTGTAAAACCACATTAACATTCCGGCCGCAAGTTTTTCGTGATTAACCAACTATACAAACAAAACAGTGGTGGTTCGTAACCTTACATTCTCAATTAAAAGCATTGTCTATGCGTCTCACACATGGCTCGATTGGAATTCATACGTACTGAGATATTTTCACTCTTCTCTTCTTCTTCTTCGGCTTTCCTCCACTTAAAGGTTTGCCGTCTTCAGTTTCCATTTATTTCTATCATTCCAATCTCCTTCTTCCTTATTATCATCCATTATAGTTCTAACGTAGGTTTTCCACTTCCATTTTGGTCTGCCACGTTTATTTCTTCCAGGCGGTGAGCATTGGTATATATGTTTTGGCCATCTTTCATTTTCCATTCTTTGTACATGGCCATACCATTTAAGCGTTTGATTTTCATTCCTCTTAATAACAGATGTGGTGACATTCATTTCTCTCCAAAATAATTTATTTCTTATTTTATTGTGTCTTGGTTTTTGGAGGCTTCTTCTAAGGTAATCAAATTAAACCGTTGTAATTTTATTCTTTTGTAATTCCGTCAAAAACAAAGTTTCACTTCCATATGACAAAATATTCTGTATTATGCTCTTATAAATTTTCACTTTACTTTCCTTTGTAATATTTTATTTTCATTTCAAATATCGAATAAATTCATCCGCTTCAGTCCCCGCCATCATGTTGATATTGTATAATGAAATGGGCATAAAATTGGATTGGATACACAAGGAATTTAAAATTATGGGTACTGGCTTGCAGAAAACTGAAAAATGTATTGTCAACACTGAGAGGAACCTCTTAAATTCATAGACACTTATTCGAGGACAAACAATTGTACGAAATATTGTGAACCTATTTCTTCAAAGAATGGAGGCACCAGATAGTGAACGAGTGTACAATGGATTTTATTTGGGATAGATTTATGGATAATTTGATAATATTTAATATATTTCGGAAATGTCTATAACTTATATTTTTAACTATATAGCTTCATTGTCCAAATCTATTACGAGTAAATCAGTTAGTCAGAGCGTTGCTGCAAAAATGACCTGTCACGTATCAAAATATTAATATTAGATCTAATTATTATTTTTATCAGCTATCTTTTCTTGGCGAACGAAAGAAAATTATGAATTATTGCTTTAATAAATACTTCACGTAGCGTCCCAATCTTCCACTTGCGTATTGTGGGATCGATTCCCGGCGGCGTAGTGAATTTTTAATGTCTTCTTTGATCTAGTTATACCCCTTCTGTTATGCTGTCTTCGGCTATGGCTCTAACATACTATTAACTGCAGGTCGTGCCTTTGTGTACTGGTCTAATGTGAGATTCGAGATTCTGCTCCTATCATGGGGATCTACGTCCTACAAATGAAGGACGGTAAAAATATGAAGAAGAGAGGATTAATATTAATTATTATTATTATTATTATTATTATTATTAGTAGTAGTAGTAGTAGTAGTAGTAGTAGTAGTAGTAGTAGTAGTAGTAGTATGAGTAGTAGTAAGCCCTTGTGTCTCTCAACGAGACTTAGGCATTCTCCCCCTACTACAGGGGAGAAATTCAACCATACTAATTTAGTTATACTTGTTTTCTGATAGATGTCATTGAGTGGCCCAAAGTCAGCGTTCCGCCTCATAGTGACATCTAGAAAACTAAGGTAGTACTAGGATGGGAATATTCGGTAAATGTTGGCATTTTAGAAAAGTCGCCCATATGGTCAAAAATAATAATATAAAATAAACCTCTATCACAAGTGTTAAATTTTAATTATCTAGATTATGAATTGTGTTCTGAATATAGAACAAGGAATGATATAGACAATCATTTATCAAAATTTCAAACGATATGTGGCACCATTCATAGAACACTAAAATAAAAAAAAAGGAAGGATACAAGATTGAAGTTCTACAAAACAATGGCGGCACCAGTACTTTTATACGGTAGTGAGTCCTGGGTAACAAATAAGAGGAGTTCGAGTAGAATACAAAGTGCAGAAACGACTTTTCTAAGAAGGACCAAAGGATGCACAAAATTGGACCACATAAGAAATTAAGGAATAAGAAGTGAATTAGAAATATATTCTATAAATGATAGAATTTTACAGCACCGCGTCGGCTGGGAACAGCATGCTCAGAGAATGAAAAAAAAAAATAAATAAATTACCCAAGATAGAATATCATTATAAACCAAAAGGATTAAGGGATGTAGGAAGATCTAGGAAGAGGTGGAAGGAATCATTGTGAATTCGGAACAGGCGAATTGCCTAAGCCTTGAAGTGAAGAAGAAGAAGAAAAATTTTGCACAGAGGTTTTCTATTGAGATTTTTCGTTCTTTTACGAGTCTGATATTATCTTCAAACTCGGGACCCACGGCTTGAAGACCCACCTGGAGGACTTGACCCTTGGATTTTAACATCCTAAGAACAACATGAACTATGATTTGAGGGAAGTAGATTATACAGGGAGTGATTGGAAAGCATTGGCCCAGGATAGGGATGTATGGAGAGCTTATGTCCGCGCGGCCATGAACCTACGGGTTCGATAGTGCCAGTGAGTAAGTAAGTAAGTAAAAAATTCATCGATCACAGTTGGGTTTGAACCCGCGTCCCTCGGAACTAGAGACAAGGATTATAACCACTATCCCATCGCGGCCGACAATATTAATTTTGTTTTATAATTGACAATTATATAGTGTTCTGTCCGAGGGCATGTCTTTCACTGCAATCATAGTATTTTCATGCTATGCTTTGCAGCTTTACTAGGGAATTACAGGTGTGGTATTATCGCCTCACTATGATGGTTGTCCGTTTATATAAAAGTGGGTGCCGCGCGACAATGCTTGACAATGATTAACATGCGGAATTATTACAGTGGCTGTAATCGGCATCTTTGTATTTAATTATATATAACAGCTGCGGGGAAACAAAGCGAGCCGCTGGACAACCATCATTGGAGGGCGATAATGGCTTCCCGTTGTTTTCCACAGCAGTAAATGATAATGATGATGGCCCGATGGTTTTCGGCGACCATTGGACCCTAAGCTTCCTGACATGTTTTACAGGCGAGGAAAAAACCCGAAAAAAACACCCAGGAGCCTGTCCAGACCGGAAATCGGGCCCTCTGCGTGACAAGACAGCACGCTACCTCGAGACCAGAGCGGTGATAATAAATTTCGTTATTGTTTAATAAAGGTGTAAAGCAAGGTTGATAAACAGGAATGTGGATTAGAACATTCTATTTCATTAAAATGATAATTAATTAGCAATTAGTGAAAATATTAGCGTTTAACCGAACATTCACTCACATAGTATTGCACGGTCACTGAATTGGCTAGTGGTTTAAATTGAATGTGTTAATTACAGCGTGCCTTGATGGAATTTTCTCCGCAAGTCGATGGAACGCAGTCGTGGTGCAACAGTTCCACTTACTTCCTCCATGAAACTGAGCATCGAGGTCACTTCTTCCGACCAAAATCTCTTCATCTTCCATAGGATTTATACGACTTAAAGGTACTTGAACTGTTCCTGGCAAATATTTTATTTGTTGTAAATTTAATATAATTTATAGTTGCAATAAAACTGACTTCGTGATGTGTGTTTTACTGGTCCCGGCTACACCATAGATTTTCTTTGTGTGTATAATATCTGGTAGTCCACCGCTATGGTCTCAAGGTAGCGTGCTGCTTTGTCACGCAGCGGGCCCGGGTTCGATCCCCGGTCGGGGCATTTTTCTGGGTGAGGTTTTTTTCTCACCTGTAAGACAAATGTCAGGAAAACTTTAAGGCCCAAACGGTCCCCAAAATCATATGGTCATCATCATCATCCTTATCATTATCATCATCATCATCATCCTTCACCGGTGTGGAAAGCAACGGGAAGCTACCACACCTACAATTCCCTAGTAAAGCTGCAAGCATAGCATGAAAATGCTATGATTGCAGCGAAAGACCTGCCCTCGGACAGAATTACTATGGTTGGATGGAATATCTGGTATGGAGTATGCATTCAGCATCGCGAAGACATCTTAGTAGTAATATGATATATATGAAAAGTAGTTAAATGGATGCGAAACATGGACTCTTACTTTAAAGGAGGAAAGGTGATACGAGTATTTGAGAATAAAATTCTTAGGAAAAAAATTGGAATAAAGAGAGATGAACAGACAGATGAAAGGAGAATATTACGTACCAGTGAGCTTCAAGATCTTTATAGAAAGTCAGATATAATAACAGTTAAGTTTCGTAGACTGGGATGGGCAGGACATGTGGCACGATTGGGGAATGGAAGAGGGATATGGAAGCCTCTTGTAGAAAAACCACAGGGTAAACGCCCAGTTGGTAGACCAAGAATGAGGTGGGAGAATAGCATTAACTATGATTTGAGGGGAGTAGATTGTACAAGGGATGATTGGAAAATATTAGTTAAGGATAGGGGTATATAGAGAGCTTAAGTCCGCGCAGCCATGAACCTATGGGTTCAATAGTACCAGTGAGTTAATTAGTTAGTTTTAGTTTAATCTGGTAACGTAAACTGAAACTAAATCCAGAGATTGTGCACTATGCAACTACTACCTTCACGTGACTAAGTGAACCCGATTCTGGTCCTTGACCCCTGAGCTGGCTGTCACACTTGTTAATCGTTAGACCACAGAAGGGGTCCAAGATAGAATCTTATATAAGCAAATATATGCTATAATGCCTGTATTATTCTATTATAAATGTGATGCTAACTAAATCACTGGCACTATCGAAACCATAGGTTCAGGACCGCGCGGACTTAAACTCTCCATGTATCCCTATCTCGATTTAATGTTTTCCAATTATGTCCTGTAAAATTTACGTCCCTCAAACCGTGATTAATGTTATTCTCCCACTCCATTCTTGGCCTAACTACTGGGTGCTTTCACTCTGGTTTTCCTACAAGATGTTTCCAAGACCCTATTTCATTCCCCATTATTACAATTGGTTTCCCATTAAGATCGTGTAGCTCAGTGTTAAATACTCTTCTCCACTCACATGTTTCTCTTTGGTCCAAGAATTTTCCTTAGACTTTATTCTCAAATACCCATACATAATTTTTTTCCCCATTCCTCAATGTAAGAGTCCACGTTTCGCATCCATCTCCTTAATTTCAGGCCTTATCATGGCTACGCCTAAATGACAGAAGAACTTTACATTCACATACCTTACTATTCCAAATTCTGCACACATATTTACCAACTTATTTAACAACACGTTTTCAACATTTATCGGCTCATCACAATTTAGGAACAAGATCACAAGACTCTTCTTTTCTTTTGATACCACAACACAGGACCTGTCTGTACTCTGAATCTTACACAATATCTATGGCTAGAGCATGGAACTCACTTCCCAGTCATGTCAGGGACTGTCAATCGCTATCATTATTTAAATCCAAATGAACTGATATCTTAAGTTCGACACAATGAAAACATTAACTGCCTGACAACTATATAGAGCATTCCATTAATAATCATGTAGGAAGCTACTTACTTTATTTTATATCATTTTAATTTTATTATATTCTATGTTTTTGTTAGTATTAGCTAGTATTAGATCACATCATCATTGTATTTTGTATAGTCTGTATTTTAATATCTTAAAATTGTAATCAGTATACGTAATTTTTGTATAATTTTACTATTCGCTGGTTGAGTGGAAGAGAAGGCCTTAACTCTGCCAGCTAAAATAAATTATTATTATTATTATCATTATTATTATTATTATTATTATTATTATTATATCTTCTTGTATCTTGTAAGCCCATGTTTCCCTTAACAGAGATTTAGGCGCTCTCCCCCTACAGGGAAGAATTTGAACCATACTAATTTAGTTACACTTGTTTTCGTATAGATGTCATTTGAGTGATCCGTGGTCAGCGTTCCGCCTCATACTGACATCTGGGAAACCAAGGTAGTACTAGGACGGGAAAATTCGGTAAATTTTGCTTAGAGGCCTTTTCATTCAGACTTAAGGATCTTTTACGAGCCTGAAAATCTTCAGACTCGGGACCCACGGCTTAAAGTCTCTCCCGGAGGACTTGCTCCTTGGATTTTTTCATCCTAAAAAAATCCATCGACCCCGGGGTTTGAACCCGCGATCCTCGGGACCAGAGGCAAGTAGCATAACCACTAGTCCACCGTGGCCGATCCATATGATATAACTGGGAGAAAAAAAAACTTTATATATTTTCAGTTTAACAAGAGCTCCTATAATATTATAGTATGTATTTACAGAAGTGGTCCTATGTTTAAT
The DNA here is from genome assembly GCA_030220185.1 of Diploptera punctata. Lineage (NCBI taxonomy): Eukaryota > Metazoa > Arthropoda > Insecta > Blattodea > Blaberidae > Diploptera > Diploptera punctata. The sequence goes on from JASPKZ010003842.1 coordinate 3,333,385, forward strand.
TTATTTCTGCACCTCATTCCTATTTGTAATTATTGTTCATATGTATTCGTATTCCGTCACTTCTTCAAAATTTCCCTAAGTTGCCATTAACTATTTCCATTAATTAATTAATTCCTACAGTGACCATATATTAATTTTTATTGATGCTTACTTCCAGCCCCAATTTCTTAGTATTATTCAATAGAATGTACGCGTTGGCTCGTAGTACCTCCTCGCTATCGCCTATAATAATACTATATTGTCAGCATATACTAACAGCTTATTAATACGATCTATTTTTACTCCTCCATCCTCTAAAGTTTTGATGGTATGTTCTAGTTCAAAATTGAATATTAGGGAAGATAGCGTGAATTAAAAAATTATCTGAAAACTGTTTCCTTATCCGCATCCTCTTTGTAAAAATATCCCAGATTCGAATCCTGGCCGTTACGGAGGGGCATTGGTGATAGGCCATTCCAGGATTTTTCAGGTTTTTCTTAAAGTGCTCCCTTTTCTCAAATTTAATTTCACCAACACTCTCCTCATGCTTCATCTATGAAGTAATTTTATCTTCATTAATATATTCATTTCATATCACCCATCATTTAGGAATGATAGTCTGGTCTGTTTAAAATATGTGGTGGTGGTGGTGATCCTCACGACTCTGAGCCTATGTGACAACTTGGGACAGAATAGGGGCAAAGGGAGGGTTGCAGCCCCTCCTCGATGCATTGAGTCCAGCCCAGAAAATGACGATATGAGTCGTGTGAATGCTTCATGTATCGAAACTAGGAATACAGACTACATAACACCGTAGAACAGATTACATTTCCATTCATTCATAAGAAGCAAAGATGGTACTATAATGCATTGAACCTATACAAGGTTGCCTTGTTACAGGGATTGATAACCCGAGCCAATACGTTGTTCTAATCTAATCTAACACTACTTCGATAACTGTACCGTTGTCAACCATGGAGAGTCTTATATCTGAAAATAAGTTATTGGACATCGAACCACTAACTCAATTGCACTATCGAACACGTAGGTTAACGGCCGTGCGGACATAAGCTCTCCATACATCACTATCCTGAGCTAATAATTTTCAATCATTCCCTGTACAAGCTACTTCCTTCAAATAATAGTTAATGTTATTCTCCCACCTCATTCTTAGTCTACCAACTGGGCTTTTTCCCTCTGGTTTTCCTACAAGAAGCTTCCATGCACCTCTTTCATACCCATTCGTACCTACCAGACTTAACTGTTCTTATTTTATCTGGCTTCCTATGGGAACCTAAGAATTTTATTCTCAAATACTCGTAATCTCCTTTCTTCCCTTAAAGTAAGAATCCATGTTTAGCATCCATATAATATACCTGGGAGAATAACAGTTTTACTGTATATATTTTCAGTTTGTTTTTTAATGATTTCGGGTGCAATGCACAATAGTATGCATTTTACAGAATTGAGCCTATGTTTAATTTCTTTACGCATCTCCTTCCTATTTGTAATTATTGTTCTTAGGCCGCTCCCGCGCGGCCATGAACCTACGGGTTCGATAGTGCCAGTGAGTAAGAGTAAGTAATGGAAATGGACATATAATAACAAATGAGGGAAATTTTGAAGAAGTGGCTGAATTAAAATACCTAAGAACAATAATTACAAATAGGAAGGAGATGCGTAAAGAAATTAAACATAGGCTCAATTCTGTAAAATGCATGTCCATTTCCATTATATAATGTATTTCTATGCGTGACCATATTTAGTTTTATTGATATTAACTTCCAGTCCTAACGACTTAAATTTTAGCCAACGACACATTCAATCAATTGAAAATATGAAATAACATAAAAAACATTGTTTTATAACCGCTGACGTGAATTTTCATCTCTTTTTAAGATTATATGAAACTTACAACAAAAAGTATGGTTGTGGCTGAGACTTTGTTTTTGCAATTGACAGATTATGACTCAATCGAGTAGTTGTGAATGTTGGAATTAGTGTGTTTATGTCCTCATTGTATACTTGAAGTAACATACACATTTCATTACAAATAAATGATAATCAAATTATTTCTGGTGGAACGATCCGCAACTGAGAACAAGTCCAGCATGAATGCTCGCTCTTGAGATGTAGGACAATATGCCATGAATATCTAATTACCGGATATGAATTAGAAATTCTTCATTTTGTTACACACTGCTAACATCAAACAAAATCTCCAATGCATCCATTATTTGATTAGGTTTTTTTTCGAGTAATAAAAAGTCCCTGATTTGGTTACCAGCCATCCAGAAAGCGCTTCTTACGATCACTGTTAGGAGTTAATAGACTCGATCACCAAAGGAACAATATTATTATAGGTAATGCCAGGAGTGATTTCCAATTTATCTAGAGAATTTGGAAATCAATGTGGTATTTGTTAGGACTATTTAACGAATAAAATTAAGCTCTTTATTCACAAAGCATTATATAAATATAGTTATTTTAAAATATATTTTATATACGGTATTTAATGTAAACGGCGATGTTTGAAAACAAACGAGAAACGTTTGTTATGTTCACTTGTTTATCACTGCAACCAGATCATATTATTTATTGCCAAAGGATCGCAGTATTGTAAGAATGTACCCTAGTGGAGAAAGAATGAAACACATCAAACTGTACATTAATTAATTTCTGATGTTATATGATGTAAATATGTCAATTGTATTTTTCTGGAACGTTATTACCTGGGAAATACATTTAAGAAAGTGAAAACAGTGGTTTCCTTTTTTTTTTTTTTTTTCTTTTGTATAATCAATTGCTACAAATGCTTTTATATTATATCCCGCAAGTTCTGTCTGATTACATTCGTGCACTATATATACAATCTGAGATCCACTTGCATTCTAGAATTCTTACATCTTAATATATAAATTGTTATATTCAACGTATTTCTTAGAGAGTTAGTCACTGCAAAATAATGATCTGACCTATTCAGAATGTTAAAAAGGAGGAGCTTGATTTTAAAGTGATAAAATTAAGTTGACAAAAATCGAGGTGAAAAAACGACTGTGATTGGTTGTAAATCAAAATTCATTGAAATGTGATTGGTCATTGACTCCCATTTGGGGCATGAGTTAAATAGTCATAGAAAAACTTGGAGCACCAAGTTTAAATGATGGTATAGAAAGATGCCAACAGGAATAGAAATAGTATATTACGATGCGAGGTTGGGAAGTGGTTTTTACAGAAGCGAGGAAAATGTTTGAAAATCGAGCGATAACGAGGTTTTTAATTTTCGAGATTCTCTAAAACACTTCACAAACGTGCGTTGTACATACATTATTTTTTGCGCGATCGCGTTTTCAAAATAATAAATAATAGTAGAATAATAACATCTTTGATGAAAATATTTGCGTTCATTATAAACAACTGACTAACGTTAACAGTGTGGGCAATATTTGTTAGTTTGAAGTACAGGAGGCCGTGACATCAATTCAATGATAAAATGGCGGTAAATACATATTTATTGTTTTATATTGTTTCAAATAAAGTTCAGTCCATTAAAATGCAGTGATTTGTTTCGTATAATATATATTAGCACTATCTTTTGGATATTTTTTGTAATGTACATTGTATGTTGTATACATAGAGGGTAGTGGTTTTACTTCCCACACGCGTGTTTGTAATATGTAATATTACAATATTTATAGTTATTTTATTACAGTTTAGTTATTTAGGTTGGCAACCCCGAAATGTAGGAAGTTGAACTTTCAATCATGGTCGCCATTACTGTAAGTACAACAAAACGCACTATCGCTCAAAAAATCATCTGAGAAGAATGGAAAGAAATATACTTCCAAAATTGGCATTCCAATATACTCAAACTGGACATATGGCCCAAGGAAGGCCAAATATCGGTGAAAAGATCAAGATCATCTTCGTTAGGTTTACCATCACAGGCCACATATCATAACATATTATTATTATTAAAATCAGAAGATACACATGTGTGTTTTAATGCCACTCTCTACACTCTGTGTTTTGGGTTCCGCATTGGGCGAATAGATGGCGTTAATGTGGCCTATTTCGAATTTAAAAATCACTTCGGCAGACCATTATACGTAAATTATATTATTGTATTGTGTAGAGAGAGGAGTGTAAGATGAGTGTATGTTTATGTATTTATGTAGTATAAAGCGTGCTGTACGAGGAATTATGAAGAGTAGGGACAAAGTTAAACCCGGTGCCGGCACGTAACCTACTCTTTTCGAAAAGCAACAAGGAGGGGGGGGGCGCAATGCTTAACATCACCATCCGATGGACGAACAGCTATCAACAGCACTTAATCAATAATCTGGTGCACAATCTACCGATTAAAAATTTAATAGTTACCCCGAAAGCAGATCTAACTCATTAGCTGCTACTCACGACTTGACTAACTTCATCAGCCATTTTGTCACTTATACATCACTATTAGCTTTAATACCAACTTTTAAGAATAAAGAAAAGAGATCTGGAAGAGAGCAAGGATAGTTTTATTGTATATGCACTTTGCCATGATAGTCTCCGGATAGATCACTATACTGTAGTAATTCTGCCCGAGGGCAGGTCTTTCACTGCAATCATAATATTTTCATGCTATGTCTTGCAGCTTTACTAAGTAATTATAGGTGTGGTAGCTTCCCGTTTCTTTCCACACCGGTGAAGGATGATGATGATCATAATGATAATGATGACCATATGATTTCGGGGACCGTTTGGGTCTTAAAAGTTTCCCTACATTTGCCTTACAGGTGAGGAAAAACCCCGATAAAAATCTCACCCAGAAAAACTGCCCCGACCGTTGACTGAAACCCGGCCCGCTGCGTGACAAGGCAGCACGCTACCTCGAGACCACAGCGGTGGACCATATCACTTATATAGTTGCAATATTATATACTGACTTTTTTCACGAAAACCTCGATATTTCAATATTGTCTAGATTTACGTATAGCTCAGACAAGGAAATGTTTGTAACGTGTATTAATGATTATACAGACACTCGAGGCAGGATGAAGAGATATGATTCTCTCACAATAATGTAATTTTATAATTTAAGTTAAAAATATACCATAATTGTTTGTAATGTTAACATAAAGTATTCTGATGTTAAACCATTTTACAAATCATAGGCTTTCTATCTCGGGATCATAAATAATAATTTTATTGCAGCCAAATAGCCAGGATTAAAATAGAATACATTTTAAATTTACATATTTGCATATTCACATATTGTCTTTGTTCTTTTTGTGCATAGCTCAATGTGATATCGGTCACACGATTTTTCGCATAGCGTACATTTACAGTCTATATTTGCTTCATGAAATTTTGTGTTCTTGCATATCAGGTGGTGGAATCCATGGACTGCCAACCTAGTGATGACGTGTCTCATTTCGAAATTTTCTTTTGTCCACGCACGGTCCACCATTGCCCCGGTGCTGTAGAATTCTGGATGTATTTATTCTCTTTTTCTAAACATTAGATCTCGGGATCATAAGAAAAACCTATTTTGCAATTTAATCAATATCCTGTATGGCCTCTGATGATGTGTATAATGAAATCATCTTGTACAATGGTAGAATGTTATCGCAGCGTAATAATATTTGTCTTCAAATAAAGAAAAATAATAACCATCGTGAGGAATCTTTATAAATACAAATTATATTTTTTTTATTGAGAGACCCATTGTGATGAATTTATTCGTGGTAATTCTTCGACTTCTATTAAAATCCTGGAAATAATAATAATAAAATAATAATAATAATAATAATAATAATAATAATAATAATAATAATAATAAGTAATTTTCTTCTGTCTTTATTAATTTATATTTACTACTTTAAAATATTGAGGATTTAGTTTGTCCGTGAATAGAATATGTTTGAAGTTCATGTTTCTAACAAAATACTTGCAGTTTTAAAAATCAGGTAGATATAATTTTTAAAATAATACATAATAGTTTAAAAAACTAAAACAACACGCTTTATTAGAAAACCGAACTAGAAAATGAAAAAAAAATATTTTAATTTCCAACACGCTTGGGATAAAATTAAAGTAGTCAACAAAAAAATCTCCAACACATGTAGATTAAAACTAGAGTTATCAACAAAAAGAAAATCATTTTACCATCAAAAGCGTGGGGTGCTCTATATCAATTAATATATTTGATAATAAACAGATATTGGTAAAAGTAAAGTCTCTAAGAAGAAAATGTAAAAATCATAAAAAGCACCCCATGCTTTTTATGGTAAAATTATTTTCTTTTTGTTGATAACTCTACTTTTATTCTATAGGTATTGGAGATGATTTTTTTGTTGACCACTTTAATTTTATCCCAAGCGTGTTGGAAACTAAAATTATTTTTCATTTTTTAGTTCGGTTTTCTAATAAAGCAACACGCACCTATCAAGACTAGACGTATAAACAGACCACCTGCACCCTGGATGTCTGATAATATCCGCTTGCTTATGACAGAGAGAGACGCAGCATTTAGGAAATACAGGAGGAACAAAGAACTGACAGACTTACAGACATACAAACATCTGAGGAATAAAGTCAACCAGACTATAAGGAATGCAAAACTAAGATATGCCCATACTATTATTACACAATCTATGTCCAACTCAGCTGACATGTGGAAAAATTTAAAATCAATAGGCCTCTGTCAAAATAAACTACAGGTAGAAACAGCTGACCTACCACTAGATGAGTTGAATGACCATTTTACCCGCCTCCCTTCTGACAACACCTCACAACAAAAACAACAGACAATAGATGAACTAATGTCATATTCCCAACCTACCCGAGACAAATTCTTTTTTTCCTATATCTCACCTAATGACGCCAAAAGAGCAGTATTACGTATTAAACCTAAAGCACAAGGAATAGACAATATAACAATAACTCTCCTGCAAAAAATAATAGACATTATTCTCCCAACAATAACCCACATTTTTAATGCCCCTATAATGACCGGGACCTATCCCAGACTCTGGAAAATGGCTCTAGTTCGTCCTACACCGAAATCAAACACTCCCACAACACTCGATGATTATAGACCAATTAGTATTCTTCCCTGTTTATCTAAAGCACTGGAACACATAATACACTCACAGTTAACAGACTACCTCATCACACCCGACTTACTTGATAAGCATCAGTCTGGTTTTAGAACAGGACATCATACAAGTACTGCACTATTTGACATTGTAGAGGACATAAGAGACTCAATAGACAAAAGCAAACTCACCGCAATAGTCCTACTCGACTACAGCAAAGCCTTTGACACAATAGATATAGACTTAATGCTAGCGAGACTAAAGACACTACATCTGTCGGAAAACTGCCTTGATTGGTTTACATCTTACCTCACTGATAGTCAGCAATCAGTTTCTGTTAATAATCGCATTTCTTCCTGGCGCTTGGTGAGGAAAGGGGTACCTCAAGGCGGCGTCCTCGCTCCTCTTCTCTTCTCGATTTATATTAATGACGTGACCAACAAACTACAAAACTGCAAGTATCATCTTTACGCCGACGACCTACAGATTTACACACACTTTAGGCCTGACGAAATTAATGAATATATTGACAAAGTAAACACTGACCTCAGGCATATATCTTTATGGTCCAGACAATATGGGTTGAAACTAAATGTAAACAAAACGCAAGCGATAATTATCGGACATCCAAGGCTATTACACTTTATAAACAATGGCAATATGCCGACTGTCATATTAGATAATGAACAAATTCCTTATACCAACGTCGTTAAAAACTTGGGATTTTACTTAGATTCTAATTTAAATTGGCATGTGCAAGTAAAACAAACATCTAAAAGGATCTTCTCCATAATACATTCCCTAAAGCGACTTAAACATTTTCTTCCTACAACTCTTAAAAGAATTTTAATCCAAACTTTAGTGATGCCGCATTTTGACTACTGTGACGTTCTACTAACTGACATAAGTGACGGATTGTCGGACAAACTGCAGCGTGTCCATAATATGTGTATCAGATTCATATTTAATGTTCGAAAATACGATCACATTTCTCCATTATTCCACGAATTGTCATGGCTACATCTAAAAGAGAGAAGAAAATCGCACTGTCTATTTCTCCTATTTAAGATCCTACATACCTCGATTCCCAATTATTTATCATCCCGTTTCCAGTATCTATCCTCAAACCATAGCTTAAACACAAGATCGCAACATAGTCTCTTACTTAATATACCGCAACATAGGACATCACATCACTCCATGTCATATACCATCTCCACTTCTCGCAACTGGAATTCCCTATCACAAGAAATAAGGGGCTGCCGGACATTGGCATCTTTTAAAAGAAATCTAAATTTATATTTGCTCTAAACTCGACTTCATTATTATCCAGTGTAAGAGATATATATATATATATTAATTGTGTGTTTCCCGTATAATGTATCATATTTATATTATTATTATTATTATTATTATTACTATTATTTTTATTATCGTATCATTATTGTTATTACCCTATAAAATGTTGTTTGTACATGACATTTACATTGCTACATTTATTGTATCTTTAACTGTTTATAATTAGTACAGTGTATATCTATATTTGTCGAATATTTATTTGTATTTGTGCTGGTTGAGTAGAAGAGAGGGCCTTATGGCCTTAACTCTGCCAGAATAAATAAAGTATTATTATTATTATTATTATTATTATTATTATTATTATTATTATTATTATTATTATTATTAAAGCGTATTTTTTTATTTTAATATTCTACAGAATAAGATAAAAATGTAAATATCTTTAAATTCGATACTAATAGTATGAGCTAAAAGTAATAATCTTCTAAAAAAATCCTTCCAGCCGGATTTGAACCAGAGACCTATGGATTACTGAAACTATATACCACTACATTTCACCGCTCTACCAAGTGAGTTCTTACAACGATTGACTAAAAAGTCGACAAGTCCGCAACCTATTATATCAGTTTTCATTTTTTTCTGATTATTCTGGTCAGAATTTTAAAAACAAAATATGAAATTATTCTATTGTCACGGGTCCTTTACAAGTATACAAAGTTTCAAGTCGATCCAATGATTTTAAGTGGGTGAAAATCGCGTTGAAAGATTCCGTCACATATATAGATAGATACAGGTCAAGCTAATATAAAGCGTGTAAAATTACTGTTATTTACGAATACAAGATTGGAACACTACTTGAACTATATAACTTATAAGTTTTATAACAAAACGTGGAAAGTTTGTATACTCGTATATTAATTTGTATCTGAAAGATTTTTCTATAAATTCAAAATTGAAGTCAAAATTCCAATCTACAAAAATTGATTTTTTAATATCTGCACGATGCTCTAAATTAGACAGGACCAGAAACAGAATTACCCGAGAAAAAATGAACCATAACGAAATAATTTTACAATTTGTAGGAAATGAACAAGTACAATGGTTTGGACACGTAAAGAGGGTGAATGAAGATAGATTGCCAGTTAGGAGTTTGGAGTGGATTCCAAATCGGAGGAAAAGAAGAGAGAGACCTAAGAGGACATGCGTAGAGGAAATTATAAATTTGATGACGGATAGGGTGTTGACGGGAAGGATAGAGGTGAATGGAGGAAGAGAATCAAAACTTAATATTTGGCACAAGAAGATGTGTAGGCCTATACATTTAAAACCTCTAAAAAATTATAAAATGATTTTCCTTAGAATTAATCTTGAGCCTGGAAAAATGTAAACAGTATTTCTCATCTAAAATACTTGACAATCGTGAAGAATATATTATATTTGACCAGAAAAGATGCATGACTTGTCTTCCGAATTGTGGGAAGATAGAACGAAGATTGACTGGCAACATTTCCTCATCTCTGACCCTGACCTGAGATAAGATGATAGCGGAAAATTGCAATAGACATGCAATCAGTCTTCCAGTATATTGATAAAATCTCCAAAAGTGTGTATTTTGTTTGAGACAAGCAATTTTGTTCAAAGTCATTAGATTTCTAATGTAAATAACAATAACTAATTGTATCCTTGAAGTGATACTAAACATTACAATTTTCTTAGCGTCTCTAAAAAACAGTATCTGTTTTCTTTTCTAAAAAAATCTAACTTTATATAGCCTATATGTTGAAACATAACTAGAAAATAATGTACATGGTGTTTGGGTAGATTAACATTTCAATCGCCTCGAATTTTGTGATATGAAGACCATATATCACTATTCTCGCAACATCAAAATAGTATATTGCGATACAAGTAAGGTAAGCACTTGTTACTGATCGAGAAAAAGTTTGAAAAAAAACGAGGCGCTTGCGCCGAGTTCTTCAATTTTCGAGATCTGTTACGTGCTTACCTCATGTGTATTGCATACTATTTTTTGGCAGATGTGACTAATTTTTATTAAATATAGTAATAAATGAATATAAATATTGGTTGGATGTAGGTCTAAATGACTGCTATGAGAAAGAAACATGTGGTGATCGTTGCTATGTAGCTCTTCGTTTGTTTTATTATAAACAAGGATTGTTGGCTGTGGAGACTTTTTTATATGTAGTACCGTGATTAGAATCTGTTTGATAATTTTATTATGGAAGGAGTCATGGTAGATGATAGAGAAATTGAAGAAGCCTGGAGAGTGGGATGTTCTGCATTAATACCGGAAAAGTCTAAAGAAAGGTACGAATTAGTGTACAAAACATTCAAGAAATGTTTTATTTTACTTACCGAACGTGTGCTTTTTGAGTCCATATCAGCATTGCGATTTCTTTTGTTTGCATAGCAACCTGGTTAGATGTGGGAACGTTGACTTACTTCCAGTAACAACAATATTGGTAAGTATAAGAAATTCGTCACATCGACCAAAAAATAATTGATAGAGTTTCTGTTTTTCATTCGGGCGGCCTGGGTAGATTCTGGCGGAATAGGGCATTTTTAACTTCCAACTTTGGCTCTGGGAGTCCGCCATACTGCTCACTGACTAGCGGGTCCGGGTTCGGTACTCGGCGGGGTTGAAACATTTTAATTCTTCTTCTTCTTCCTTTCCAGGATTAGGTCAATGTGACCTGTTCCGGTCTCAAGTCCATCGTTTCCTTGGTCGTCCCGTAGATCTTTTCCCATGTGGTTTCTAGGTGTTGATCTTTTTGGGTAATCTTGTATTGTCCATTCTGTCTAAATGTTCTTTCCATTGGTATTTGTGCTCTTCTAGTTTATCGAGTATTGAAAATATTTCCAGATAATTTTTTATTGATTCATTGTGTAATCTATCCATGCATGTACATCCTTTTACGGATCTTAAAAATCTCATTTCAGTGGCTTGAATGTATGAGATATCTTTTTTGGTAAGTACCTAAGATTCAGATCCATATAAAAGAACAGGAACAGCCATAATTTTATAAAACCTGAGCTGAGTTTCTCTTCGAGTCTTTCGGAGGGTTCTTCTTATGGTGCCACACATCATTTGATATCGGTTTAATTTATTGTGTATATCCCAATCATAGCTGTATGTTATATCTGAACCAAGATAGTTAAAGTGTGCTATCTGTTCTATTATTTCATTATTGATTACCATTTTTGCTCTGACTGGCACTTTGCCCTGAAAAGCCATAATTTTAGTTTTTGAAGTTGAGACTTTGAGATTATAATAGAGTCCTAATTGATTCAACATGTAAATGACTCTTTGTAAATCATCCTCTGACTTCTGTATAATTACCAGATCGTCTGCATACATTAAAATATTCATATGTATTTCCTTATTAATTTGTATTCCTATTAATTGTTAAATTAATTAAATCAAATTAATTAGCCTAAATCACCCTCTACCACTCTCTCATCGAGCAATATTATGTATAATAAGTCTGCACTTAATCTAACTTCATGTCCGAGCCCTAGTCATAACATTCCTGAAGATAACTTTCTTTGGAAGGGAAGTGAATTCGTGGTCGCCATGTCGTAGATTTTAGGGATGTAAAATAACCTCAAGCTTGAAATAAGAATCCTACCAACAAAATTTGTTGGCCGTTTCACCCCAGCTTTGAATTGCGACGCTAATGACCCGAATCATTAAAAAATAGTACAAATTACCTAACTCACCGGAATTATCGAATCCGTAGGTTCATGACCGCACAGACATAAGCTCTATACACATCCCTATCCTGAGCTAGTATTTCCAATCATCCCGTGTATAGTAAACTTCCCTCAAATCATGATTAATGCTATTCTTCCACTTGATTTTAGATTTACCAACTGGGCGTTTTCCTACAAGCTTCCATGCCCCTCTTTCATTCCTCACCCGTGCCACATGTCCTGCCCATACAGTCTACAAGACTTAGTAGACTTAATTTATTACATCTGGTTTCCCATAAATATCATCTAGGTCACTGATTTTGAAGTCTTCTCCAATCATCTCTCTGTTCATCTCTATTAGATCCAAACATTTTCCTAATAACTTTTTTTCTCAAATAATCGTAATATTTTTTCCTCTCTCCATATTTCGTATACATATAACTGGGAAAATAACAGTTTAACATTTTTAGGAAAAGTTGGGATGACAAGATTCCCTGCAATGTGAAATAGTATGCATTCCAGAATAGATTGAGTTTAATTTATTTCTGCACCTCTCTCCTATTTGTAATCATAGTCACTATGTATTTAAATTGAACCGTAATTATTATTATTATTACCATTAATGGTATAGATCTATTTTTTTACTGTTTTGTTGAATGTGACCTCTGAACACGAATTTACTCTCTACCAGGGGATATTTGTTAATTGTAAGACCTATAATTTTTTTCAAGCGCAACAGACCTGACGGCCCTTAGCCTACCAGCCGGCTGCTGCCTTCACATCCACATGTGTTAATCACAGAAGTAGACGATCATCCAACCACTGTAAGGGTGACATATGGTTAGCATGTCGGGTCCCCCAGACGTTATAGCTGGTCTTCTCAACCTGGAGTCGCTACTTACTGTAGCTACTCAAATGCCTTACGATGTTGGGTGGGCACCGGTCCCATATTGGCTGAAATTCTATGAGAAAAAGTCTTCCCCCATGGGGACTCGAACGAGCGCAAGTCTCGTAGCTCTGCGCCAAGGCTTCTTGCCTTAACCATTCGGCTACGGTGCGGGACAAGAGCCACAATAAATAAATACTTTTACAAACTCGTTACGATTAAATTAACTAGATCATCATGTACAAACAGTACTTTTCCCCATGCTTTACATATTAAATAAATAAGGGTTTTAAAAAAAAGTAAAACAACACGCTTTATTAGAAAACCGAACTAAAAAATGAAAAATAATTTTAATTTCCAACACGCTTGGGATAAAATTAAAGTGGTGAACAAAAAAATAATCTCCAACACATATAGAATAAAACTAGAGTTATCAACAAAAACAAGATCATTTTACCATCAAAAGCGTGGGGTGCTCTATATCAATTAATATATTTGATAATAAACAGATATTGGTAAAAGTAAAGTATCTAAGAAGAAAATGTAAAAATCATAAAAAGCACCCCACGCTTTTGATGGTAAAATTATTTTGTTTTGTTGATAACTCTAGTTTTAATCTATATGTGTTGGAAATGATTTTTTTGTTGACCACTTTAATTTTATCCCAAGCGTGTTGGAAATTAAAATTATTTTTCATTTTTTAGTTCGGTTTTCTAATAAAGCGTGTTGTTTTAGTTTTTTAAAACTCTTATTTATTTTTTATTTTTTAGTTTTAATATTTTACAGAATAAGATAAAAATGTAAATATCTTTAAATTCGATACTATTGTAGTATGAGCTAAAGTAATAGTCTTCTAAAAAATCCTCCCAGCCGGATTTGAACCAGCAACCTATGAATTACTGAAATTATATACCACTAGAGTTCACCGCTCTACCACCTGAGCTCTTACAACGATTGACTAAAAAGTCGACAAGTCCGAAACCTATTATACCAGCTTTCTTTTTTTTTTTTGATTTTCTGATGATTCTGGCCAGGATTTTAGAAACAAAATATGAAATTATTGTATTGTCACGGGTCCTTTACAAATATACAAAGTTTCACGTCGATCCAATGTTTCTAAGTGGGTGAAAATCGTGTTCAAAGATTCCGTTACGTAGATACAAATACACTTTTTTTGATTTTCTGATGATTCTGGCCAGGATTTTAAATACAAATATTAAATTACTGTATTGTCACGGGTCCATTACAAGTATACAAAGTTTCAAGTCGATCCGATGTTTCTAAGTGGCTGGAAATCGTGTTCAAAGATTCTGTTATATAGATACAAATACACTTTTTTTTATTTTCTGATGATTCTGGCCGGGAATTTAGAATAGAGAAATTGTATTGTCAGGTTCCTTTACAAGTATACAAAGTTTCAAGTCGATCCGATGTTTCTAAGTGGGTGAAAATCGTGTTCAAAGATTCCGTTATATAGATACAAATACACTTTTTTTTAATTTTCTGATTATTCTGGCCAGGAATTTAGAATAGAGAAATTGTTGTATTGTCAGGGTCCTTTACAAGTATTACAAAGTTTTAAGTCGATTCAATGCTTTTAAGTGGGTGAAAATCGCGTTGAAATATTCCGTTACATAGATAGATACAGGTCAAGATAATATAAAGCGTGTAAAAAGGAGAGCTCCCAATTGCTTTGGTAGCTTACCTTTATTAAGGACGATAAAAAATGGTTTGACCTACTTATCACCACGATAGATGATACTAAAACTCGTAAAGAATTTTTATTGGAATAAATAAATAAATAAATAAAAATTTAATATGCATAATTTTATATATTTAGAAAGAAAGATTTCAATAAAAATTATAATTTCTTATATGTGGTGAATCATGGAGTATTTTCAAAGACGTATATTTTAATCTTGACGTCCCCTGGGTTTACGATTTGAGAGGGTTTAAACCGGATGAAGAACATGAAGGCAGGTGTCCGGCTAGACCTTCACCTGGTGGCTTGCGCTGTTTATACGCCACTCCTACAGCAAGCCTGTTTAGTAGCGGTTGTACCGTCAATACGTGAAGACACTCTGTACCGTTTGTGCATACTTTCACATTACCTCGATTTCTCTTGTAGTGCTCTAGTGTTTCATCACATGTAGAACATATTTCTGGTTGTGCTGCTTCTTGTGTGTGAAGTGAACATTTACTGGAACAAATTGGAAATTAACTGCATCATCTTCTTAAATAGCATTACGGTAAGTGACATTCACAGAAAACTTAACGATTTAAATTAATTATACGTATATAAATATATATTTTTTGCGAGAATTTGCATGACCTGTAATACTTCAATAAGGGAAGTTTATATAATATTTCGCTCGTTGTATTTATATAAGCCGCTTGTATATTTGTTTATGGAGAGTAGCTTAAAATAAAAAAAAATGCGTATGTGGAAAAGCCACGTAGGTAATACAAAAAAGACAATTTTGTGCAAGCAGGCAAATAGTTGTATTTTCGCCTCACTATGATGGTTATCCAGCGGCTCGCTTTGTTTCCCCGCAGCTGTTGTATATAATTAAATATAAAGATGCCGACTACCGCCACTGTAATAATTCCGTATCTTAATCATTGTCAAGCGGCACCCGCTATTATATAAACGGACAACCATCATAGTGTGGCGATAATATATAGAATTGTCCGTAATTAATAGTAATAAACCAATAATTGTATTGTATTGTAAGCCTATGTTTTCCGTTTACAGAGATTTAGGCGCTCTCCCCCTACAGGGAAGAATTTGAACCATACTAATTTAGTTACACTTGTTTTCGTATAGATGTCATTTTGAGTGGTCCGTGGTCAGCGTTCCGCCTCATCTAGGAAACCAAGGTAGTACTAGGACGGGAATATTCGGTAAATTTTGCTTAGAGGCCTTTTCATTCAGGCTTAAGGATTTTTTACGAGCCTGAAAATCTTCAGACTCGGGACCCACGGCTTTAAGTCCCTCCCGGAGGACCTGTTCCTTGGATTTTCCCGTACTAAAAAATCCATCGACCCCGGCCGGGTTTGAACCCGCGACCCTCGGGACCAGAGGCAAGGAGCATAGCCACTAGTCCACCGCGGCCGATAATAATAATAATGGCAATACTAATAATGGCAATACTAATAATGTTGAATTTATTCTGAAATATGTAAGGCTGTAAGGTCTTCCATTTAATGTATTCAGGACGAATATACACTATACGGAAGTATAGAGATGCAAAATATCGTAAATTGTATTACATAAAAAAACAATGAATTATAAAATATACACGTACTGTTTACATACTAAACACAATAAATTTCTTAAACTGTAACTTACACAGAATCCCTAGACTAATAGCAAAATAGTTATGTAGACAACTAGTTACAAATGCAGAGGTTTAGTCACGAGATGCTCAAGTTAGAACACGACCGAATGGAGTGTTTCAGACCAGCGAGTTACTGAACCTAATTTTGTAACGTGTTATCTACAACATTTAATCACATTTAGAGTATTTTAATATACGTTGTATGTTTAGTATATTTACTGAAATGTTTAGACAAATAGTAGTGGACTTTGGAGGAAAGATAAATCAATAAATGTTGTTGAAATTTTGGGTGATATTTTCATATGTGAATTTAAATTAAAAATGAGCGAAGAAGGCGATTTTCACGGTTTATCAGGAAACATTTTAAAAGCAGTCCAAGATGCAACTATTAATATACTGTACTTACAGACAAATCGAAGAAAGTTTATTTATGTAGTTATACAGAATTATCATTAAAGTGTATTTTACGTTTTGTTGAACCTGTATTTTATATTTTGATAGTTTTTTGTGTTTGGTTAAAATACAAAATATAGGTTTTGTTGCTTTGTAACTACGAACTAAAGCTTCACTGATTGTTAAAATAGTAGGTAGGCCTAAATATTATTAAATTTCAGGCTTAAGAGATTTTTACTATTATATTTAATATTTCGGCCTATTGTTACTTTAGGATCTATTTTTTTCTCTTAATGAGTGGATATATTTATTTTTTCCTAGTTATAATAATTAGATTATTATTAATGATTTTGTCGTAAATGTACTGAAGCCATCAATTAAAAACATGCATAATTACACACGAATGCAATATAAACAAACAAAAAAGTCCAAATCAATAGGTTTCAATGCTGAAATAACGGAAAATAATTATTTTGTTTTTAAATTTCTATGTCTTTCACAGGTCACGTATTTCGTAAATATTTATTAATTTAGATTTATAATCATATCTGAATTGTTAGTAATGAATTAATGGGTCCTGATATACAGTAGATATTGTAACTAAGCGTTTTCCTTAATTGCTGGAAAAAATACATAAATAAAACGCCAGTTAGGTTGGCCGGAGAATACAGATCTTCAAATGCAACCGTCTGCATCTGAGCCAAATCAGTGCTCTGCTGTCTTTTTAATTTATGAAAATTGGAAGTGGTAATACATTTTGATAATATACAATTGTCTATTCAGCTACATGGTTTTTGCAGTTGAACATATACTCTACAATTCAAACATCTGATACGGCGCGGCGGCTGAATATTTCAGGCTTTATGAACTTCATGAACTCAAAGTGAATTCACAATTTCAGGATTTATGAACTTAAAGTGAATTCACAAGTTTGTTGCTTTATAATTTATTAGTTACATGAGTAATACTCGGCCGCGGTTATGTTCCTTGCCCCGAAGGTCGCGGGTTCAAACCCGGCCGGTATCAATGTATTTTTAGAATGGAGTTCTACGGGAGCCGTGGGTCCCGAGTCCGAAGATTTTCGGGGACGTAAAAGAACCTCTACCAAAATTTAACAAACTTCCCCATACTCGTACAGATGCCTATCTTAGTTGCCTACTAGATGTTAAGGCAATGTGCTAACCATATGTCACTTACATATGTAGGGAAATAAGCGTAACTAAATTATCTTGTCAAGAAACTGCCGCTAGGGGAGCACCATGTCTACATGAAATATGTGTAGGGTATATATATATATATATATATATATATATATACACGAGCAATAAATTCAAAAACATTAAAAATATGAATCAAAAATTCAAGCCCACAGAGCAAAAAATAATCATAATCCTCCTAATACTACTCATCCTCATAATAATCTCATCATCGTAGTTTCTTTTACCTGGCACAGTTAAGGCCTTAAGACCTTCTCTACGACTCAACCAGGTTAAAAATACAAACATTATCCTCACATCTAAATTTCAATGAACATATATATTACGTGGTATGTCCACAATATAATTATTATTTACGAAATATTCTGATTCATATTTTAAGAGAAAACTTATACGCCGGGGTTTGAACCCAGGACCTTTGGATTTCTAGGCCAATGCTCTACCACTGAGCTACCTGAGCACGCCAATCTAAACGCAAATGTTTCTCTTATACATTGTTAATTCCCGAGCGCCGAACGCTACGATTATTTGCTCGATTACCAAATGGCAGCTTCTTATTTAAGAAGACATATATTGGGAATTTAAGTACTATTTTATAAAGCCAGTAGGGCTTCTTTCGATGTTTTTATTATTCATTTAATATTTCTTACTGAAGGGCGAATTATATTTGAAGAGAAAAATTAAACGCTCAGACCAGGATTTGGTTTAATCTATATTTAATGAATGAAATACTAAAATGTACAAGATAGAAAAAACCTATTAATGGCATAGAACAAATTTAGTTCTCGAGAAAAATATTTAACAACAGGCAATAAGGATATCTATGTATTAAAACATGCATAACATTTTATTTATGTGCCATTTCTTAGTTACAATAGGCCTATATTCAAAAGGGAAATATTCATGCGGATATAGAATTTAGCTACATATTAAATGGCGAGAAATTTATTTATATGCCGTTTTCTAGTTATAATCTTATAAATACATTCAGAGGGGAAAGAAACATGCGAATATAGAAGTTTGATACCTATGCCTATTTGTTAAATTATTATATATTTTATTATGTGGCGTTTCTTACGATTCACGTTAGTTCTAATACAATGGGAAGAAGAGTTAATGACAATTTATATATTTGTAACAAGTGGGAGTTCATTTCTTGGGTTTAACATCTTCAACGTGCCGCACTTCGATATATTTTATAGGCGGCGGGAGCTTATTAATTTACTCGTAATCCCGAGATAAGCAACTTCTTAAAATTTTCCTCACTCGAAAAATTTGGATCTTGACCAGAATTGAACCCCCATCTTTTCGATTCAGAGATGGACTTTCTACAGATACCCATCCTACATATCCAGGGCTGATAAAACAGTATTACTTTTTAAACCAATTTTTTATTTCTAAACGTATATATATATGTATATATATAAGTTATTTGTTCATGTTTGTTTCTTACCCTAACCAAGTTATCTAAGATGCAGAGTTATGGGACAGGCGTTATTCCTCGTGGGAAAACATTTTCTCGTGAAATTTTGACCGTGAGACCGATATAATATATCCACTATTGTGAGAGATTTCTGTAGCTAAGTTAAGTTCTGGCTACCGGTAAAAAAAAAAGAAATATATGTCTGGGACTCGGCCACATGTCTCCCCTGTACTGGCTAGTTGATCGCCTACTTTTGTGATTCACACAATATCAACGTAAAGCTGTCAGGTACCTAGTAGATCAGTCATTCCCAGCGGGGTCTACATCAACCCCAGGGGTCAACTCTGACCTGCAAGGGTCCATATCTCTGTGTCATCTGTCAAAAACTCGTTTGATTTTGATGAATTTCTAAAAGTGCAATACTAGAAAGGCAAGGGGTCTACCCAAAATAGAAAAAAAATGGCATGTGATCTACGAGATAAAAAAGTTTGGGGACCTCTATAGTACTCGTAGATTCATGTTTAAAAGAAACAAGCTACGACGCCTGATTGCATGTCACTACCATACTGATAGGATGATCGTCCATATGATAGTTGTGGATGTGAGGTGAGTGCCTTCTAGGCCTGTCGTGGCGTGGACCTGTTTGGTAATTTATTTATTATTTATATATATCCTAAACATATAAACCCTATTTTACCTAAGGTACATTAGGGTTATATTTTGTCAAATTTGTGTCGTTATATAATTTTTTTTATCTAAAATTAAAGTTTTTAATGAATTTTATATAAAAACATTAAAAAGTCTGTAGTTATTTTCTGTCATCAGGACTTCTGCAATGGGTGGTTTACTTAAACAGGCGATGTTACTTAGAATATATGTAATTTGGAATCTTTCGTTCCAGTACAATGGACAATCAAATATAATGTGTTCTACACTTTGATTGCTAATTCCACAATTACAGCTTGCATTTTCCATGATGTTGAATCTCTGTAGGTATTGGCCAAATTTTCCATGCCCAGTGAGGAATTGTGTTAATATAAAATTTGGAACAACGTGTTTGCATTTTATTCTGTCATAAATACTTGGAAAGAACAGTTGTGTTAATGTAGGCCTACCTGTGGTACCATTGAGCCACACATTGTTCCATCTTGCTATTATATGTTCCTTTATTTGTGACTCAGGAAATAAATATGGCAGAGATCATACGCATATTGTAAACTGGAATCTGCTGGAGACTTGGCTAATACTTCGGCATGTTCATTTCTTAATATCCCGCAATGTCCATGTACCCAAGATATACAAATATGTTTTGAACTTTGATTCATTTGTTCCATAATCTCGAAAGCTATTGGGTTATTGTTATATCTATCATTAATTGCCTGCTTGGTTCCCAGTACATTCCAATTTTGGATCAAATGGAATTAATTGTATTTTTGTCGTTTTATTAAAGTACCGGATATTTATACTGTTTTTATGCATTGTGCTATGTGTACAAGTTAAATTATTAATAATAGATGAACTCGATTGAGTCGTTTTCTTTAATTACAGTTAAAATGCTTATGATGTCATAACAGGCTTCACAGGAACCAAAAGACAATTGAATTCCTTTTTAAATTTTATTAATAACATTCACAGAAGTATTAATTTCACAATGGAATTAAAAACAAATAATAGTATAAATTTCTTGGAATTATCAATAAAACACATTGATAATAAGTTTGAGTTTGGTATCTTTCACAAACCATCTCATACTGATACCACTATCCATAGTTCTTCTCTTCACCCATATACTCATAAGATGGCAGCCTTTAATAGTTACATTCATAGACTTTTAAATATCCCTCTTTCACCCTTGGAATATAATAATGAATTGAATATTATTAAACAATTGGCTGTTAATAATGGCTACGACCCTGAAATTATAGAATGTTTAATTAAGAAGGTTCATTACAAAAAAGCAATTAACAAAGTTTTTCCTTTACCCAAAGAAAACATAAAGAAATATGTCGTAATGTCATACATAGGCCCACTTTCAAATAAAATATCTAAACACTTTAAAAAGTTGAACATTAATGTGGCATTTAAAACTAATAAACTCTACAAAATATAATAAAAAAACAATAAAACCAAAACAAAAAAAGAAAAATTATCAGGTGTATATAAATTGAAGTGTGGCACATGTGACAATGTCTATATAGGACAAACTGGTAGACCTTTTATCTCTCGGATAACGGAACACATGAGAGCATATAACAGAAATTTAGAAAATTCAAAATATGCTAACCACCTATTCCAATTTAATCATTGTTTCGATCCAAATTTTGAAATTTTACATATTTGTGATAAGGGTAAGAAGTTAGATCTTTTGGAGGCTGTAGAAATTAATAAATTTAAAAGTAGTAAAAAACTGTTAAATTCTCAACTTTATTTGAATGAATTCCCATTGTTAAATTTAAAAATTTAAATAAATATTGTTATATTGTTGCTTAGATCAGTTGGAACACAATTCATAATTTGTTAACATGTCTGAAGAAGGTACACTGTACCGAAACAGCTGTCACTGAATTATATAATAAATATGAAAATCAAATAAAACTACGTTTTATTTTTATTTAATTAATAAAATGCTTATAATTATAAATGGTAAATTGTGATCCAGCGGCTATTTCAGCATAAACTGAAATACATTATATGACATTACATACTGCCAAAATAAATTCAACACCATCAAGGACAAGTTCATTTATTGAAAAGTGATGTGACAGGCAGTTTATCATCCTATAATGGATTGGTTATAATGGATGAGTATAAGATAACTTGATAACAAATTCAGATCAAATGAAACACACGTGATAAAGTAATGGTGCACAAAGAGTCTCATCAACGTACAGTGGCGGCAATGCAGGGTGTGCGAGAGCACTCAAACGGTCATGAAGGTACTGAATGATATCCTGTGATAGATTGTCCCAAGCATATTATACCTGTTGTTGCAATTCGGCAATGATTGTTGCAGGCTCTGGACAAAGAGTAAATTCTAGCTTTGTCCATGTGCCATACGTGTTCAATTGGCAAGATATCTGGGTATCTTGTTGATGAGGGCAGTTGTTCACCACGAAGAGCACGTTGTGTCGCAGTAGTCGTATGTGGACGTGTATTATACCGCTCAAATAGTATATTACGATGCGAGGTTGGGAAGTGGATTTTATAGAATCGAGGAAAATGTTTAAAAACCGAGCGATATCGAGATTCTGTAAAACACATCACAAACGTGCGTTGTACTTTTTTTTTTGCGCGATGGTGTTTTCAAAATAAGAAATAACATCTTCGTTGGAAATATTTGCGTTCATTATAAACAATTGACTAACGTTAACAGTGTGGGCAATGTTTATTAGTTGAAACAAAAACCTTGAGACCAATTAGTGATAAAATGGCGGCAAGTACGTATTTATTGTTTTATATTGTTTCAAACAATGTTCAGAACATTTAAAATGCAGTGATTTGTTTCGTATAATGTATATTAACACTACATTTGGATATTTTTGTATATACATTGTATGTAGTATATGTAGAGGGCAGTGGTTTTACTTCCCACACGCGTGTTTGTAATATTTAATATTACAGCATAGTTATTTTATTACGGTATAGTTCTTTAGGTTGGCAACCACGAAATGTTGAACTTTCAATCATGGTCGCCATTGCTGTTTGTACGACAAAACGCACCATCGCGCAAAAAAGCATATTACCTCAGTGTCGAAGTAATGACAACAGCACAAGGTTAACAACTAGTGCAATGTAGTGGGCACTGTTGACTTTATCGTGAAGAAACACGACCATCCGCATAATAAAGCCTGAGACAGGGTCTGAACGTCGTGGACGAATGCACTCCGGAATACGACGCTAACCAAGTCCATACCATACACGTGTACGTTCATCTATCGCATGTAGACAAAATCTACTCTCATCACCGAAGCTAACAGAGCACCATTCCACTCTTCAGTCGAGACTTTAACGAAATCAGAGTAGGCGTGCTTGGCAGTGTAGTGGTGTAAGTGGTAGCCAGGCCAGAGGTACACATGATCTTCACTGAATGCTGTTCGGGTGAACACCGCTGCTCATACAATGCGACTCCTGACGTGCGTCTCTACTATGCGACCGTCCAGAACTTGGTCTACAGGTGTGTGAATGTCCCACACGCTGAATGCTAAATGCAACGACACACCGCCAATACATTGTGTCCAAGATGTGCAGCAATCCGCTGATATGACCATCCAGCTTCCCACAGGCCTACAATGTGACTCCTTTCAAATGGTCTAATCTAAAGTGAATGTTACAAACACTAAGCACAACAGTTACTACCTGCAGAGTCAAAACAGAGGGTGCAAAGGCAGGTCTCCTGAGCGCCATCTGATCGGCGATGACCGCGACAAATGATTCGTTAACACTCTAACACCTCAGTATGCACGTATTATATCCTTGTCCCAATGCATTTTTATTCGGCAGTGTATATAACTAACTTACTGACGCTATCGAACCCGTAGGTCATGGCCGCGCGGACATAAGCTCTCCATACATCCCTATGCAATCATTCTCTGTATAATCTACTTCCCTCAAATCCTGATTGTTATTCTCCCACCTCTTGGTCTACCAACAGGGCGTTTTTCCTCTGGTTTTTCTACAAGAAGCTTCCATGCACGTCTTTCATTCCCCATTCGTGTCACATGCCCTGCCCATCGCAGTCTACGAGACTTAACTGTTCTTATTATATCTGGCTTCCTATAAAGACCATGACGTTCACTGTTATTTAGTCTTTTCCATTCGCCTATTTGTTCATCTCTCTTTGGTCCAAAAATATTCCTAAGTACTTTATTCTCAAATACTTGTAATCTCCTTTCCTCCCTTAAAATAAGAGTCCATGTTTCGCATCCATACGAGTATAATATACCTGGTAGAATAATAGTTTTATATTCATATTTTCAATTTAATGTTTTGAAAGGAGTTGGGATGACAAGAGTCCCTGTAATGCACAATAGCAGTGTATATATGATTTGTTATTAATATTTCACAAGGAGAATTAGTTACATTGCAGTATCGTATCAACATAAATTTTTTATCAAAAACTTCCATTCCATTAACGCAGTTTAACTTCTTACCTTATAGATACTTTTACTTGCCACACATCACCCGGGCCTTACAGTGACACGAACTGTCGAGAGAGGTATTTTAAGCTATGGATTAAACACATTCCTTTTTTGACCACACAAGGACACGTTCCTAAGCTCAACGTCAGGCCTCCTCCGAGACAACACAACATTGAGACGAAACACACCATTTAACCCACACATACATTCATAAACATGGCGAATATGATGATTATGATGGCTGGATGATGTTCGGGTAGAGTTTAGGCTTTAAAGTTTCCTCATATTTGTCTTACAGATGAGGAAAAACCCCGAAGAAATCTATCACCCAGGAAACTCGTCCCGACGGGATCGAATTCGGACACACTGTGTACGAGGCAGCAACGCTACCCCGAGATTTTATGAAAAATACCAAAATTAAAAATTGTTCCTTTTCAAGACTTGTAAGTAGGCTAACTGTATGAAAATCAGGGCTACACCTCACCATCATTAATTTTATTTTCTGAGATCATAAACATTTACGCAAAGTCTGCAAGATATTTTGCTCATATTTACATTAAAGAATTCGTAATAAAAATGTTGTGTCATTTATATTATTTCTCCGCTGTGGTCTCGAGATAGCGTGCTGCCTTATCACACAGCGGGCCCGGGTTCGATTCCCAGTCGGGACAGGTTCCTGGCTAACGTTTTTTCGGGGTTTTTCCTCACCTCTAAGATAAATGACAGGAAGCTTAGGGCCCAACGGTCCCCGAAAATCATCATCATGCTTATCATTATATTCTTCACCGGTGTGGAAAGCAATGGGAAGTTACCACACCTATAATTACCTAGTAACACTGCAAAGCATAGCATGAAGATGCTATGATTGCAGTGAAAGACCTATTCTCCGGCAAAATTACTGCGGATGGATGTGGATATTATTTCTATATTTTAATATTATATTTATGGGAAACAAGATGTAATAAGAACTGTTAAATCCCGCGAGCTATGATGGGCAGGGTATGTTTTACGAATGGGAAATGAAAGAGGGGCAGGATAAACACAAGGAAAGCGTCCTGTAAGTAGGCCAAGAATGAATTGGGAGAATGGCATTAACCATGATTTGAGGGAGGTGAAATCCTGAGCTAATATTTTCCATTAGATCCCTACATAATTATTAGTAGGAAAATATTAGCTCAGGATTAGGAATGTCTGGAAATGAACCGTCGGGTTCGATCGTTATAATGGAACGGGTTTCTCAGACAAATGCATTTTTCCCTGAATCTTTTGACAATATTAAAGTAGGCAATAAGTATTCTAGAATTAATTGTAGGCCTAAATATATGGTCACACCTAGAAATTCATTATATAATGGAAATGGACAGCTAATGACAAATGAGGGAAATTTTGAGGAAGTGGCTGAATTCAAATACCTAGGAACAGTAATCACAAATAGGAATGAGATGCACAAAGAAATTAAACATAGGCTCAATTCTGGAAATGCGTGCTATTATGCATTGCAGAGACTCTTGATGTCCCAACTCCTTTCAAAAAAACGTTAAACTAAAAATATATAAAACTATTATTCTACCAGTTATATTATATGGGTGCGAAACATGGACTCTTACTTTAAGGGAGGAAATGAGATTACAGGTATTTGAGAATAAAGTACTTAGGAAAATTTTTGGGTCCCGCGCCGTAGCCGAGCGGTTAAGGTAGGAAGCCTTGGCGCAGAGCTGCGGGACTTGTGCTGGTTCGAGTCTCCATGGGGGAAGAAATTTTCTCATGGTATTTCGGCCAGTATGGGACCGGTGCCCACCCAGCATCATGAGGCAATTGGGTAGCTACAATAAGTAGCGGCTCCAGGTTGAGGAACCAGCTATAACGGCTGGGGGACTCGACATGCTAACCACATGTTACCCCTACACTGGCTGTTGATCATATACCTCTGTGATTGACACATGTGGATGTGAAGGGCCAGCAGCCGCTGAAAAGTGGAAAGACCCTCAATCGGATCGGGAAATTTTTGGACTAAAGAGAGATGAACAGACAGGTGAATGGAGAAGACTACATAATATTGAACTACATGGTCTTTATTGGAAGCCGGATATAATAAGAACAGTTAAGTCTCGTAGACTGCGATGGGCACGACATGTTGCAATGAAAGATTTGCATGGAAGCTTCTTGTAGGAAAGCCAGAGGGAAAACGCCCAGTTGGTAGACCAAGATTGAGGTGGGAGAATAATATTAACTATGATTTGAGGGAAGTAGATTATACAGGAAATGATTGGAAATATTAGCTCAGGATAGGGATGTATGGAGAGCTTATGTCCGCGCGGCCATGAACCTACGGGTTCGATAGTGCCAGTGAGTAAGTAAGTAAGTATATCTAAACTCTATAACACATGTTGCTGCAACCATTTTTGTCCTATATTTTATATTTTACTAGCTACCCGGGGTACGCTGCTATGCCTAAATAAATCATAACGTGTTTTTACGTTTAGTTGAAAAAGTAAAAGGAATAATAATTGTAAATTTATATCATTATTTTTTAGATATCCCGTGCTGATTAATCGGCATTGCCAGGGAATCTACGTATCCTAATGTATTTGGCATTAATGAGCTGAAATACAAAATTCGTTATTTCGAGTTATCCGTGCTGCTGCTCTGCTTGCCCGGGAATCTGCTTAATGCCGATCTTCTTGGCATCAATGAAAGACAAACATGGTTATTGTGACTTATCCCTAAAAGATAAACGTATGTTGTTGCAGGCTTTTTTGTAGTGTGTTTTAAGATATTTTATTCTGTGTGCATTAATGTGGTGTATTTGTTATGGTTTAGGCAGCGTAAGCCATTTAAGCGTACAAAAAACCACTTTCATTATACTTTTCACTACAAAGGGCGATTTTTAAGGATGAAGGGCTTGAGCATTAAAATTCTCTTGTAGTCTATAACCTGCCCGGGAAAATCGTGAACATTTTGCAAAAAGCCCCATCACAACAGGATGAACGGTACGGCAGTGCACGCTTGTCTGGCAATCTACTTGGCATCAATGAAAGACAAAAATGGCTATTGTGAATTATCCATAAAAGATAAACATATGCTCTCGCGGACTTTTTTTTGTAGAGTTTACTGAGATATTCATTTCTGTGTAAATTTATTTTGTTTGTTTGTTGTGGTTTAGGCAGCGTAAGCCATTTAAGAGTTAAAAATGATTTTTTCAGGTATTTTACTGCAAAGTGTGATTTTTAAGGGTGTAAGAGTTGAGTATTACAACTCTCTTATAGCCTATGTTCATCCCGGGAATCTCCTGAACATTTTGCAAAAAACCCCATCACAATCGGATCAACGGTATGACCGCGCATAAAGTACGAACAAACAAACCAACAAAGAAACATTAATTTTTATATATTAGATTTATTTTTGCGGTCCTTTGTACACACAATGTATAAACGGACTTTTGTAAAAAGTGATTAAACTATATCACGAAGAAAAAATTGATACCACAAAAAATGCGCTTAATTTAATCAACGTTTCTTGAGAGGGGCGTCTGCTCAAAGTAAAGATAGTCTACTTTATGATGAATCAATTCAAAGTCACGCCCTCTGCAACAAGGTATTATTAAAAGGAATTTGAACTCAGTTTTGTAAATGTTGGCTTTGTTTCCTTTATTACACTGTGTGGTAGAGTGATTAGTGATTACGTCTACTGAATAAACATCAAATTTTAACATTCACATCACGCCTGTAAGTTTAATGGTATTGTGTAGAAAACATTAGGATTGTTTATCTTATCAGAATGTCACTGCCATTGTCGGAACCTCTCCTTGCCAATGCTAATTTAGAAACAACTTTATACTTTCAAAAAGTACACAACTGCACAAGGATTATTCATCATTAGTTAAGTGTTGTGATATTTTTTGGATACATTAAAATAGTATGACATTTTTATGAATCTATACCTTTTTATATAGATTTTACTTTTATAGAATGTGTCTAATTTATACACTGCTTGAATATTGTACCTCAGAAATTATACAACTGTATTTATTATGTTTACAATCTTTTATTACGCACAAATGAAAGATAACTTAATTGTAAAAACGAAGAAATGATTATTTCTGAAAATATATATAATATAAAATTGAAGCCATGACTTTCATAAATGCACAAGTCCACTTCTTGGCACCTTCAATGTGTTGTGCAATTTCCTTTTTTACATTCATAATATTGAAGCCATGGCTTTCATAAGTGCACAAGTCCACTTTTTGGCACCTTCAATCTCTTGTACAATTAATTATGAATGTAGAAAAGGATATTGTACAAGAGATTGAAAGTGCCAAAAAGTGGACTTGTGCACTTACGAAAGTCATGGCTTCAATTATTTTATGTTTTACAAAACAAGTTAATTTATGTTTCTTGAGAGCAAATCTACACAAGCTAAATAATTGTTTATGAACTTTAATCGAAATTACTTCAAAATTATTTATAGTTTTATCTACTATTACAACAATCAGAGACGCTTTAGTTCCTAGTAATAAAACCTATACTTTATACTCTAACAAAACACACTATCAAAAATAAAACAAACGTTCAACAAAATATAAAATACACTTTAATGATGATTTCATATAACTACATAAATAAACTTTCGTTGACTTTCCTGGAAGTATATTAATAGTTGTATCTTGTACTGTTTAAAAAAAATCCTGATGAACCTTATGAAACTAGCACCCATAATTGCAGAATATAACAACATTGTTTGTTGATTTATCGTGTTTTTTTTTTCTCTCTCTTCAAAGTCCACATCACTCTTCCTCTGAGCATATCGTTCCCGCAATAAATAAATTTCATTAAATATACTAAATATGCAACTTACACTAAAATACTCTGAACGTAGATAAAATATTGTAGACAACACGTAACAAAATTGGGTTTAGTAACTCGTTGCTCTTAGAACACTCCTTTCGGTGGTGTTTTAACTGGAGTATCTCGTTACTAAACCTCTGCTTTTTTTTAACTAACTAGACGTCTAAATAATAGTCTTTTTTATTTTTGCGATTTATGATTCAGAAGGTAATAAAAAAATAGAAGAGATTTAATTTGTACAATATACTGTAAACAAACGCACAAACACACTTTATTGTCTATGTGAGGGATTTTACACAATAATCACACATTTTCTCAGAGATGAATCACACGGAGAGGAGGTGCTATGGAATATCCGAAATAAATATCTCCAAGCTCCTACTTTTATGGAGTTAGGAATATACTCTTTCACTACGAGTACCAACAACGCAATCTTTGGTACCGTGATACTAAGAGGACCACTCCTGCCTTTACGGGGCGGGGAAAAAAAACTGGCAGAGAAGATACAGTGATTGCTTTTACCAGTAAATCCACTCTATATCGTTGTAGTTAAATGTACAGTGAACCTAATATATAATAATGAATGTTTGTTTGTTTGTTTGTTCGTATTTCATGCGCGGCCATACCGTTGATCCGATTGTGATGGAGCTTTTTGCAAAATGTTCAGGAGATTCCCGGGATGAACATAGACTATAAGACAGTTGTGATTCTCAACTCCTGCGCCCTTAAAATTCGCCCTTTGTATTGGAAAACGTGAAAAAGGTAGCTTTTTGGAGCTTAAATGACTTACGCTGCCTAAACCATAACAAATATACAAATTAATGCACACAGAATTGAATATCTCAAGAAGCTCTACAAAAACGTCCGCGACAGCATATGTTTATCTCTTACGGATAACTCATAATAACATTTTTTTTTTCTCTCATTGATGCCAAGAAGAACGAGAGAAATGCGTAGATTCCTGTGCAAGCATAGCAGCACATGGCGGATATTCTTTTACGGATAACTCATAATAACGAATTTTGTCTTTCAGCTCATTTATACCAAGAAGATCGAGGTAAGTAGATTTCCGGGCAACACCAGGTAATTAGCACGGGGTATCTAAAAATAATTACGATATCAATTTTTCCTTTCACTTATTCAACTAAACATAAAATCACTTAATTTTCATTTATTTAGGCGTAGCAGCGCACGCCGTATGTTAGCTAGTAACAAATAAAAATCATATTCATTTAGTATTATGTCATAATTAGAATTTCAACAAGATTCAAGGTCATATTGAAATGTAAAGGCTTGAGTAAAAAAGAGAGTGAATTAATATTTTACAAAGTTGAGGAGACTGACCTACAAGATAATTGTATAATGTATTCGATCGATCGATAGTAATTCTGCCCGAGGGCAGGTCTTTCACTGCATTCATAGCATTTTCATGCTATGGTTTGCAGCTTTTTACTAGGGAATTATAGGTGTGGTAGCTTCCCGTTGCTTTCCACACCGGTGAAGGATGATGGTGATGATAATGATATGGATGATAGCCGAGCGGTTAAGGTAGGAAGCCTTGGCGCAGAGCTACGGGACTTGCGCTGGTTCGAGTCTCCATGGGGTAAGAAATTTTCTCATGGTATTTCGGCCAGTATGGGACCGGTGCCCACCCAGCATCGTGAGGCAATTATGTAGCTACAATAAGTAGCGGCTCCAGGTTGAGGAACCAGCTATAACGGCTGAGGGACTCGACATGCTAACCACATGTCACCCCTACACTGGCTGTTGATCATCTACCTCTGTGATTGACACATGTGGATGTGAAGGGCCAGCAGCCGGCTGGTAAAAGGGCAATCGCTGAAAAGTGGAAAGAAACTCAATCGGAATCTGATGATGATAATGATGGCCGAATGATTTTCGGGGACCGTTGGGCCCTAAGCTTCCTGACATTTGTCTCACAGGTAAACCTCGAGAAAAACCTTACCCAGGAGCCTGTCCCGACCGGGAATCGAA
Organism: Diploptera punctata; assembly: GCA_030220185.1. NCBI lineage: Eukaryota > Metazoa > Arthropoda > Insecta > Blattodea > Blaberidae > Diploptera > Diploptera punctata. The sequence goes on from JASPKZ010003842.1 coordinate 3,364,702, forward strand.
CCCGGGACTGCTGCGTGACAAGGCAGCACCTCGAGACCACAGCGGTGGACAATTTTGTATTATAATTTCAATTTTGTTGCAATAAAAAATACAAAGAAACTATGTCGGTCTTTTTTGATTACTGAGTTGTGGTGTTTAAAAGTGTGACATTATTTTAAAACACTCTATAGTACAATTAACATTTAAATAATACATTTAAAAAAAATTATAAACTCACACAAATGTACGTAGCCTATATGATGTGTGATTGTTAACGATGGTGATGACGATGGTAGTGATAAGAATTGTATTTCTTAGTTTTCATTCTTGCATAGGCCTACATCATATTGTCTTCAGCAAATTCGTTTGAGTGGAGAGGCCTAATATTTTATTTAACGTTTGTTAACATTATTAGCTTAACATTCCAAAGTTGACCGAGAAAAGGTGGAGAGATTTGATCAGAGGACTCTTATTTTAGGATTGATATTTTTTTTGCGAAAACTACGATTACGGGACACGCAGCTTTGCTTCCCTTTCTTTTATGGAAACTATACTCTGGAAAAAATACCCTTTATATTTTGTCCGGATTTTAATCCGATCTAGAAGCGCGTTTAAATTAATTTTAAAGCATGATATTTTAAAATGTAGCACTATGTTTAAGGAACATATAGGCCTATATTAAACTCAAATTGTCTTCGTATGGGAAATAAAAGTGAAATTGGAAAGTATGAGTGTGAAATGCGTATGAGAATGTTTGTACGCGTGAGAAAATGCGTATCTCACTACTTGTATGTTTTTATATGGGAATACAAGAAAATTACATTAAAATTAAATAATGTCAGATGTATTTGTAAAAATTGTAACATTTCTTAAGGACATTCTAGGCTTGTTAAAATGCATCATATCATCTTCTTCTCTTCTTCTTAAACTTAATTTGTAGGATTTTCATCCTGTTTATTTCCAAAATCACTCCTCGGAGGAAGACGTACTGGATGTGCATTCACTGTCTATCCATTTCTTATCATCTTAATAAAAAATAACCTCCTATTTAATGTCTTAACAAAAAATAATTTTAATTAATTTTTTTAATTAATGAAATGATTATTGTGTAATGTAACTATTTATTTTTCACTTTTATTCTTTTTACTTTGTACAATCTACAACTCTTGTACTCTTTTTATTTAGGAACATTTTCTAGTATAATTAATACCAAAGTATTAAAATACGAACATACAACAAGGAAACTGTTAACTTTTGCATCCTGAAACCTACTCTGATTTTTGTCCTACAGAAGCGTTGTGATGTACTAAGGCCAGGTCCAAAAAAATCTGCCTTTTTAACTGCAAGGCATAGATATTGAAGTCAGAATCCAGTAATGGCAACCCACTATGCGAAGCATACGGTAAAGCGGAAAGTAGTTTGGCGGGCAGGTTGTCAGGGTTATTCATTTCACCAATTCAGGAGTTGTATTACTTCTCTGTGATTTAAATGAGAGCTTTGGTTCTGAATTTTAGTGTCTTGCAGTTAAAAAGGCACATATTTTCTTTTGGGCACGCCCTTGGCATATCACACCTCTTCTCTTGGAGAAATATCAACACAGATTTCGACATGCAATGGTTGACAGTTCCCTTGTAAGAAGAAAATTGATATGCAATCGTATCGTTATGTCTCTAAGTTGAAATTAACAATTGTAAATACAATAATGACTTTATTTCTATAGAGAATCTTCTGTTGTCCTCTAGATTTTGTTCATTGTATTTTCTTCTACACTACTACTACTACTTCTTCTTCTTATTATTATTCTTCTTCTTCATCAACAAGGATTAAGCCCAATGGCCTGTTCCGATCTCATTATAGGTCGAATTGATCCCTCCATGTCTTCAATGGTCTTCCCAATATTCTTCTCCCTTTTGGTTTATAATTATACATTCTTCTTGTATGCGCTGTTCATTCATTCGTAATACGTGCTGAAAATAAGCATTTTGATAATATTTTATTATTTCACCGAGATTAAATATATTAAGTTCTGTTCTTATATCTTCGTTTTTCTTTTTATCGGTCCTTTGGTATCCTGATATTGCTCTCAACATCTTCATTTCTGCAGCCTCTATTTGTTTACTATCTGCCTTTGTTAATGTCCAGGTTTCACATCCATAGATAAGAGATGGAACTGCCAATACTTTGTAAAACTTCTTCTTCTTCTTCTTAAACTTAATTTGTAGGATTTTCATCCTATTTATCTTCTACACTACTCATTTATAATTTTCTCTGGTGGATGGATAATGTCTATTCCTGAAATATTTGGGTTAGAAATCAGTTGTAAATTCTTACAAATGTAAGCACCACGATAGAGTGGTCTCGCATACTTCGTTAAGAGGTATGCAGCAAATGGCGGTATAATTTATAACTAGACATTCCCAAGTGCTAAATTGTTACATTTCTCTGAGCTACTTGTGTGGTGAAAGTTTTAAATATATTTATCTAGCAGTAAGAGGGACCTCAGAGTCTGCTATATTTTTCCTAAGGCAAAATACTTTTCTTATTTTAACATTTAAACCTGTTTCAATCAAATTAGTATCAGTTGCTGTATTTAATTAATAATTTAACAAGCAACCGACAAACTTCCAGTTGTAAATAATACATTTTGTAGACCATATGTTTGCACGTACATTCGCTATATAAAATCTATAATGTAAGGAAAACAAACACCTTGGTTCAAATTTTGTTTCTGCTGTTAAAAACAGTACAATTTTAGTTTTTAACTGTTTTTATTGTTAAAGAAACAATAAAGCATTATAAAATGATAATTACATAATTGTGTTTAGATCTTAATTTTGAAATTCATTTTTTTGCCGTTTTCATGAAAAAAAAGTTAAACTGTGATTCTGATTGAGAAATTATTTTTTCAGTTGATCGTGGCATTTCGCCCTTTTAAACGCTACTTGTAATCGATAAAAAGTTACAAAACCATGGTTGTAGTTTATTTTATTTTTTTATTCACCTTCGTGGGTTTTGAGTCAATAGATTAAGATAAGTAAGGTCGAGTTTGTTAATCCTGTAGAATCTTACCATTAGAAATCGGGTTCACCTGAAGAAAAACAATTATCGCTCTAACGGTCGGATTTTTTGTAGCGAAAACTCTGTATATGCCATTCAAATAAAATGACTATTTAACTCATGACCCAAATGGGAGTCAACGACCAATCACATTTCAATGATTTTTTATTTACAACCAATCACAGTCGTGTTTCGCCTAAAATTTACCAACTAAAGTTTATCATAAAAGAAAAAGCACCTCCTTTTTAACATTCTGAATACGTCATAGAATTATTTTGCAATGACTGTCCCACTAAGAAATACGGCTACCAGATGGTATATATAGTGCATGAATGTCAACAGAAAACGCATGCGATTAGACAATATAAAAACATTTGTAACAATTGATTGTACCACAAAAAAAACACTGTTTGCACTTTCTTAAACGAATTATTTTCCAGTAAATGATGTTGCAGAAAAACATAATTGACATATTTACATCATAGGACATCAAATTAATTAATAGCTGTAACGTTTGTTATAAATTTCTCCACTAGGTTGCATTCTTACAATATTGCGATCCTTTGGCAATAAATAATATTATGATCTGCTTGCAGTGATAAACAAAGGAAGGAAATGAATCTTACCAATCGTTTCTCATTTGTTTTCAAACATCGCCGTTTACATTAAATATATAAATATTTTAAAATAACTATAGTTATATAATGATTTGTGAGTAAACAGCTTAATTTTATTCGTTAAATAGTACTAACGATTGCCACTCTTCATTTCCAAATTCTCTAAATAAATTCACTCCTCACTTCGTGAGTCGTAAATTTATCGATAATTTGGAAATCACTCGTGGCATTACTTATGATAAATGTATTCTCCAAAAATAAAAAATTTAATCATAGAAGTGGATGGTTATCTATAACTATATTAAAAATCGCTGTAGCGACCGCCATGTTTTCTTGTAACGTAACTAGATACAGTAATTCAACCCAGGAAGTTACTACAGACCTTACGGGCTAAGCCAGTGTTCCCCTACGTACAGGGGGGGTAGATGTTGCCAAACTCATTACGGTATTTGTTTCTTTAGGGAGGGGTGGAGGGGCACGATTAGCAGTACTTTTTTCCAAATCTATGTAGGCCTACTATACATTTAAAAAAACATAGTTTTTCTTTTACGGCATGCAGACTAGTTTTATAGTAAATATGAGAGTCGACACTTTCACACAGGATAGTTCAGGTCCGCACTAGCTCAGTGACAAGTGGTAACTGTTTTTTTAAGAGGGGGTGGCTTGGACGGCTACAACGTACAACTCTGGTCCTGCTGTATTGCATACTTCAGTTTTATTTAAGGATTTCTCTCAAGAAAGTACCGTTAAAATGGCAACCCAGTTCCCTATTCCAAACACACAGTAACTTCCTGGGTTGAATCTGACTATAGATATTATTTAGTTAACAAGTGAAAAAATTTTCCGTAAACCAACAAAATCGAATTGTAAATTCAACTTGCTGATTAATTTACGCGGTTCCTGCGTGACGGACTTTCGCTTTTTGGAACTGACTGCTATTTATTTTTTGCTCACCAGCAACATTATGTATGAGTGTAATTAAAATGAGAATGTGTTTTAATTTCATTGCATCTTCAAGATCCAGGTCAGCCTCTGCCATTTGTACAAATAAAGTTATTTAGTTTCACAACGTTGCATGAAATAATTTCATATTATAATGAATCACACATATGAGCGTCGCTACTGAACTAAATAACACCGCACCTCGCTTGTAATTAGAAATATTAAATTACACTCGTATAAAAGTTGTCGTAAAACTCTCTGTTAACCTTTTCCAAAGAGAGATCAAATGTTGATACAGGTAGCCTGTATTTATAGTTAATTTATCAGTTCATTGATTTCAGACAGGATACATGTTACATTAAAGTGACGCTTCGATGCACTTTGTATCAATTTTATTATTTCATACTTTTTTAATTTTTTTGCGCTACGAAATTAATTTAAATAATTTAACGTCTTTGTTGCTAAGTTATGGGCGTAGTTTACCATATTTTTAACATTATTTCCCGTTTATTGACGGAATCATACATTATATTAGGTATAATATAAATTATTACATATAAAAAATAAGGCGGCTCCGTGGCGCAAGCGATTAGACCCTCGCCTCTCACCGCTGGGGTCCCGAGATCGAGTCTTGGTCACTCCTTGTGGGTTTCGTGGTGGACAAAACGGAGCTTGGGCAGGTTTTTCTCGGGGGTTTGTCCCGTTTTCCCCTGCCACAATTAAATTTCTCCATACTCATCTCATTCATTTTGTTCATCTGCCCTCGTGATGGTGCGTCACGGGTGGTCGGCCAGCACCCTTGTCATTCACAGACCTCTATATAGTGGCTTCATCTCATCTCATCCCTCGACCCGACCCTGAGTTGGACGCGAGTTGAGGATATTTATATACAAAAAATAATAACAATAATAAATAATAATCTTTCCTTCTTTCGACCTCTTCCTTTTAGATACTTTCGCCTGTCCCACGCCATCCGGACATTACAGTGATAACGGGGAGGACCACATACATACTTCTTGTCCATACAAGTACATGGGAGGCCTCCTCGAATGAGTGATCAGTCAATACGGAGCCACCTCTGAAACAGCACGAAAAATTAAAATAAGACACACCAATTATTCACACACATTTATACAAAATGTGGCGAATATGTGGATGATTGTTATGGCCAAATAATGTTCGAGGACTATTTGGACCTTAAAGATCTCGACATTTGTCTCAGAGGTACAAACCCACACAAATAAACCCGTCGTGCAACCTGTACAACAACATCAGTACCAGTTAAAATGCAGAAGATGAAACATTGTTTTTAAAAGGCCTCCATATTGGAATTACTTGAAGAAGTTTAATAATTTAGTTGAGGACGACTGACTTACCAGGTACCAATTTTTATGTAATATCTTATCACGATAGGTGAATTAAGACAACTGGCAGCTGGTAGGTATTTGAAACGACTTGCTAGAAAAGACACCTCAAAAATAGATTTCACCCAAGATTTCAATTGGTTACGGAAAAGTCCTACACATTATAACATTATATGTCAGTCTTTACATCTTTAATTATTTTAGGGACATTGGATTAAGACTAGCCACCTATATAGGTTGGACCTGAAGAAATATTTTCTAAACTAATTTTTGTGATATTTTTGTTACTTCAAAATTCCCGACTCTATTCTTAAAGATTTTGTACTTTTGAAATATCATAAGTAGATTTTAGTTTCGTATATATATAGTTGAAAGAAGCAGTCCATTTAACATTGCTTTCTTTAGTGTCAACATGGCATTAGTTGCCACCTCATTGGCTTCAAAGTTAAAATCATGGATATCAGTTGGCGAATACTTCACAACTGATATAAAGTTGTGATTTGTCAAGCATACAACAAACATATCGCATGTTCCATGAAATTTCACCTTGAAGAACACAAACGGAGTGTTCACCATAAAAAAACAATTAGGTCTACAGAAGAAACAAATATTTTTAATACAGATGAATAATGCTTCACATTCAACTAACCTGTTTTTTTAAAAAAAAAAATATCTGTGCAGTGCGATGATTGCAGCCAAGATGCAGTGGTATAAACTTGAAGTACCTAAATTCACATCTTTCCTAGAAAAATATTGCAAGCATCTTGTTCATCACCAATCAACACTAAGCAAGAAGTATATTCAACTGTGCTATGATGAGGCAATGGACAACATAAGAGAGTATGTAGGAAATGCTTTCATATGAGTTGCTGCTGATGAAACAACAGATGCCACAGACTGATTTATTTCAATTCTTGTGGAGGGGAAGTTAGATCCTGACATCGCCTCAAAACTGTATTTAATCTACTGCACAGAGCTGGATTATACAAATTACTCAACTATTGCGAGATTTGTGAATGATGTATTAAAAAATTTGTGGCGGACAGGAATGCAAGAGAATAAGATGTTAAATATTCCGACATTACAGCACATATGCTTAAAGCTGCAACTGTTCTTAAAGTGTTTTATCCCAATATGCTCCATTTTACATGCTTGGCTCGTGGACTGCAACGTGTTGCGGAAGAAATTAGAGCTAAGTTTACACTAGTGAACCGATTAATTTCAGCAACAACAAAAAATTCTAAAAGCCCCATAACGAGTCTTATCAAACGAACATCAATTGCCAGAGATGCCACTGCCCCCGGAACCAGTGTTAACAAAGTGGGGAACATAGATTAAAGTAGTTAACTGCTAGAGTGAGAATCTAGATGCTGTAAAGAGTGTTGTAAATTAATTTGAGCCTGAAAGTGCTAATTCTGTTTGTGAATCGCAGATTGCCTTTAATGACTACAAAGTGGTCTCTTCCATTGTCTATATCAGGGACAACTTCAGGTGACTTCCAGGAAGGGTCAAACCACTAGAAACGCCAGGACTTCTACTGAAAGATTATATTTCTGTCAAAGATGACGTTATTGAAATCCATGCGCTGTGCGTAGAGAAAATAGTGCAAGTATATTGAGTAAATTTAGAAAAAATATTGAAGAGAAGCTCTGCATATTCAGCATTCCACAGTGTGTGCCAATCAATTTCAAAATGTAGATGATATTTATGTATCCAAGGATATTTCTCCAAGAAAAATTCCTTTCCTAAAATTTGTTCTAGTTACGTCATGTGGCGTGGAAAGAATTTTTCTGATTATAAGAACATTCTAAACGACAAACGTATTTCAATGATCTCAGAGAACTAGAGAATACAGCGAATTTCATTCGACTTGCTGCCACTAGCGTGGACACTGCGTGGGCAGCGCGACTTTATGACTCAATGATTACAGTCACTTATCCCGCTATTGGCCGCAGGTCGAGTGGAACTCACTGTACATAATTGTTAACTGTGCTACACAATTAAATTTATAAACTTATTTTGAGTGTTGTAAATAACAAAGGAATAAGTTCGTTTTAAGTACCGGTATGTGCTTTTAAACAGTTTTCTCTTTTTACTATACATTTCACTGCTTCTATTACGTAAAAAGTTCGCTATTTGATACTCCATAAAAATCCCAACTGTAATAATCATTTATCAATTTTTCATAATGGGCTTATATTACAATATGCAAAATTAAAAAGATAGGATAACATAAAATACAATGTAAAATATTTTAAAAACTACACATCATAAATATAATATCAGTTGATTTAACTGTACACTAGGCCTAAAACTAAAAACTGAACTACATGGAGCAACATACTTAGAAGATCTTGGCCTTCAGCCGGCTATTGACCTCGATTCCAGATTTGGCATTTATAGAATTGGACGATCATCCATTCAGTATAGAGGTGATATGTGTTCAGAATATCGGTTTCCCCAGCCGTTATAGCGGTTTTCTTGTCCTGGAGCTGCTACTTACTCTAGGTATCGAAATCTCTCTCGGTTCTGGATGAGTATCAGTCTTACCCTGCTCGAAAATCTATCAGAAAATGTATTTCCCCATAGGGACTCGAACCAACGTAAGTTACTTAGCCCTGCACCATGGAATGATGCCTTAAACTATTCGGTTAAGGCTGAGCCTAGATTGTTTTAATGCTACTGTTTCACTTATTAACAACTTAAATAAAAGTTATACCATGCATTACACAATTCAGAGTTCCCAAGTAACATAAATTCACATATTTCTGTGTACCGTGCCCGATAAAATGGATGAGAGTCATACGTATTGTTTTGTTTGTTTATATTGTCCCACCAGATGACGAGCACGGGCAAAGGTAATCGTATTATTAGTAATTTGTTTACTTACCATCATAAAATACTTACTTAACACATGTGTGTGTTATCTGATGCACATTGGTTTCAGTTAGAGTAAATTTTGATATTTTCGTGATAATGATTATTTCGTTATGTATATTAAAATTTGGTAATAAAAGATTCCGGGCTATGTGGCCGTGGTCTATAACTGGCGTTTCTTCCAGACGTTTCTCCCTCAACTGCGGAGGGCATCTTCAGTGGCGAGCGCTTCCAGCTGTTGTTTCCCTGTCGTAGACTCGACTGCGAATGACTCAGTCGAGTATACGACAGGGAAACAACAGCTGGAAGCGCTCGCCACTGAAGATGCCCTCCGCAGTTGAGGGAGAAACGTCTGGAAGAAACGCCAGTTATAGACCACGGCCACATAGCCCGGAATCTTTTATTACCATGATTACCGGCCGTGAAAGCCTGCACTCCACTATATTAAAATTTATTTTTAAAGCCAACGATCCAGTGATTGTAGTTTTCTGCTTAGAAGTATTTTATCTTATAAATACCGAAATTACAGAACCGTTATTAATTTTTTGAGAATATTTAAAATATTTGTTTCGAAATATAAATCACCAAAATGTATTGTAATTATTTTTGTATGAAGTGCACACTGTTACTTACTTACTTACTTACTTACTCACTGGCACTATCGAACCCGTAGGTTCATGGCCGCGCGGACATAAGCTCTCCATACATCCCTATCCTGAGCTAATGTTTTCCAATCATTCCCTGTATAATCTACTTCCCTCAAGAAGTGCACACTGTTACTTTAGATAATTAACTTACCTACTGGAAAAGTAATATTTTCGTCATGGGCAGACCTGTCTTTATGAACACCCTATCACAATCATATACTTACATATGAAACTGGGTATTTTAGATCAATAGGAAAATATTAAAGATTGTTTTCTTAAATAATTTTAATATAAGTCAAGGCGGCTCCGTGGCGCAAGCGGTCAGACGCTCGCCTCTCACCGCTGGAGTCCCGAGATTGAGTCTCGGTCACTCCATATGGGTTTCGTGGTGGATGAAACGGAGCTTGAGCAGGTTTTTCTCGGTGTTCCTCCCACTTTCCCCTGCTACAATTTTATTCCACCATTTCTCCATACCCATCTCGTCCATTTCGTTTCATTTCATTCCTCTGCTCCTATGTTAGTGCGTCAGGCGTGATTGGCCGGCACCTTTGTCGTTCACAGTTCTATGTATAGGGGCTCATCTCATTCCTCGACCCGACACGGGTTGATGGATATCTAAAGTCATGGATTTTCTAGGAAAATATCCAGTTCCCAGTAAAATTATTAATAATAAAATATTAGAACAAACTAACACATTTAACTATCTCGGATTCCAAGTTACATGAAGAGGAAAAAGATTTTAGTAAAAAAATTATAAATATTTTCAAGCCAAACACAGTACAGAACTAGAATTTATAAAACATTGGCTAGACCCATATTATGTTACGGCAGTGAGGCCTGGACAATTCGCAGTGTGGATGAACAAAGACTAACTGCGGCAGAAATGAAATTTACGATGACGTACTGCGGGTTGCTCAAGAACAGACCATAAAAGGAATGCTGAGATTCTCAAAGAATTGAAAACAGAATCAGTCATGGAATATGTACAAAAATACAGAAACAACTGGAAATCTCACGTAAGAAGAATGAGCAGAAAAGAATACCTCATCAAATCTTGAATTACCAGCCACCAGACAAGAGATCTTTGGGCAGACTCCTCAAACGTTGGGTTGAGACCGTAACAGACCACTAGGTCTATCACATGAAAGGAAGAAGAAGAAGCAGCATTATTGTGTGTGTATTGAGCATTTAGAAAGGTATAGAAAACAGTTAATATTTTTAAACATATAACAGACGATTTTATTAACAAGTTTAAAATTGATTGATTGATTGTTAAAACCACATGTATTACGAATTTCCAATCGAAGCTGATGTATTATCTATTTAAGTCCTGGACAAATAAGGTGGAACAAACAGATCACATGATTGATGATTAATTTATAAATTTGAATACCTCAAAATACATATTACAAATATTCATTGAGAAAGGATGTTCCTCAAAACTCAGTTAGAAAGTTCATACAAAATAACGTTTATATAACAAAAGGTAGAACCTAAATAACAAATACATACACATTCGGAAAATTTGTTCGGACATAACTTGTACATTATGATATATGCCTGCCAAAACCTGCAATTGATTTTAATGTTTAAACCTTAATTTAATAGAATATCTGGATAACTTAAACCAACATTTATCCACACCTTTTTGTGTTGCTAAATTATACAACTGGACCTAATAGCCAATCAAGGAGCATGTTTAAAGACCACTTTAAAAACAGTTCACACATGCTACTTAAAATTTCTGCAGCTTGGTCACCTTTTCCCATGCAGAGATGATTGCTGCTGCAACTCATTGACATTAGTGTACTGTTTTCCATCAGCATACACAGTACAGCACAAAATACACCAAAGGTCCTCCATAGGATTTAGATCAAGAGAATTTGCGGGCCAATCCATTACATGTACCCAATTCTGCAGAAACCATTTTCTTGTGGAATTTGCAACACGATTAGAAGCATTATCCTGTTGGTTATCCAAAATGGACCCCCAATCGCCTCCCCAAAAGATAAAAGATGAATATATGGTAGATCTTAATAATCAGTTGCATTCATTTGGCCCATAGAGAAGGCAATATTTGTTTGGCCTCCATAACCAAACTCAGGCCATACCATTAGTGAGTTGCCTCCTTGTTAATGTTTTGAAAATATCTGGTCTTCTCTCCGCAAATAATGCCAATAATATGCTGCCCCTTTGAATAGGATTTTTCTCATCACTGAATAATACTTGTTTCCATTCGGACTTCCAGGTCATGTATTGTTTGTCGAGGCTACTCGTCATGTCTTGTGTATTTCGGTCATTGAGGCTGCTATTTTTCCTTTCTGCAAATCAACAATTTTCTTGGAACCACCACCCTACAAAACATAGATTTGTGCACATTGATATTGGTATCTTGAACTAATCTTCTCAGGAAGATATCATCTGCACTCACTCCTATGATAACCAAATTCTACTGTAGCACCGTAAGTTTACGTGGTCTTCCAGGATACCTTTTTGTACCATATTCCGGTCCATGCTTCAAAAAAACTATCACCCATAGGGATCTGTCAATCCTCCGTGCTATTTCCCTAGATGATAATTCATCATTATATGCAATTATTTGCTCTTTCTCCACATATGATGGTCCTAGTTTTTGTCTCATTGCCTAAAACACTTAAAACTAACTGAAAATTCCAGCATGCAACTATTTTTACACACTTTATATTAGCTTGACCTATATCTATCTATGTAACGGAATCTTTCAACGCGATTTTCACCCACTTAAAACCATTGGATCGACTTGAAACTTTGTATACTTGTAAAGGACCAATGGCAATACGATAATTGTATAAATGTTTCTAAAATCCTGGCCAGAATCAGCAGAAAATCAAAATAATAAAAACCGGTATAATAGTTTGCGAGCTTCTCAACTTCTCACTCAATCGTTGTAAGAGCTCAGTTGGTAGAGCGGTGTACTGTAGTGCTATATAATTTGGTGCGGGGCTCAATGGTAGGCAAGAGATCTCAGGGTTATGAACTCTTTATAAGCAAAAGAACAACGTATAAATGTACACTCAATTTTAACGAATCCAAGAAACTGTTTATTTACGGAGAAATACACTTTTGATAATACAGTTACAAAGTTTTATCTATGAGTGGAGTCGATGAAATACTTAGAGGTCCACGTGCTCGAATCAATATTTTCAAAGTCCAAATGCTTAACGGACTATAACTTTAAATTTAACTATTTCTCGGACGAATCTAATATTTAAACTGAATCGGAGATCGCGGTCTGCAGGTCTACGATGTTCCAACACCGAACACAGAGTCACTGATAGTGATAGTGAGTATTTTGATAAGTTCTCGCTTATAAAGGCAGTGGATCCTCCCACTTTTCTCGAATCCACTCCTTACAATTGAATATATATTTATGTTACAATAATATTATTTACTAGTATGTATAACATTTCTAAGAACTGGGTAAATTGGTTCTTTGATATTTAATAGATAAATGTTTATCAGTTTCTTTGTAAACTGTCAATGTTAAGAGATTATCTTTTCTAGAGGTGAATGAATGTCTTTTGTTGTCTGTATTAGCCAGGTAGTAATTCTTTATCATCATTTCTTGGAATTGCTTAGTAACGTTAATTGGTTTCTAAGAATTGGGTCAATAGATTTTTAATAGATAACTAATGTTATCTTTCCTTAAAGAATGAATATTTCTTATTAGTTGTATAGCCTGCTAATTGGAATTAGTTATATTCTTTTGACAATACCCTTTTTTGTGTTGTTCCTATATTATTTGTAACTTGGGTAGTAGGTAGAGTTCTGACAATACCTCTTTATTCCATTATTTGTCATTTGTATAGCAGGTAGCGTTTTACAGTATTTTATTCTAGACAAATGTACGTGGAATTTTTAACTGGATATATTTCTACTTTTCCACATACATATTTTATAGCGATATTAGTAATATATTCTATTTTCATTATTTATAGATTTATTTAATTTTAATAATTTAATACATTTCGGAACATTTTAGTTTCAGATCCATGCATATTAGAGTTGTATCTTAGTTTATATGTCTCCTATCATATTAATCGCTACAAATTTCGGTAATCCATAGGTCGCTGGTTCAAATCCGGCCCGGATGACTTTTTTAGTAGAGTATTACTTTTAGCTCATACTACAATAGTATCGAATTTAAAGATATTTACATTTTATCTTATTCTGTAAAATATTAAAACAAAAATAAATAAATAATAGTTTTAAAAAACTAAAACAACACGCTTTATTAGAAAACCGAACTAAAAAATGAAAAATAATTTTAATTTCCAACACGCTTGTGATACAATTAATGTGGTCAACAAAAAAAAAATAATCTCCAACACATTTAGAATAAAACTAGAGTTATCAACAAAAAGAAGATAATTTTACCATCAAAAGCGTGGGGTGCTCTATATCAATAATATGTTTGATAATAAACAGATATTGGAAAAAAGTAAAGTCTCGAAGAAGAAAATGTAAAAACCATAAAAAGCACCCCACGCTTTTGATGGTATTTTTTTTTTGTAGATAACTGTAGTTTTATTCTAAAGTGCTGGAGATTATTTTTTGTTGACCACATTAATTTTGTCCTAAGCGTGTTGGAAATTAAAATTATTTTTCAGTTTTTAGTTCGGTTTTCTAATAAAACGTGTTGTTTTAGTTTTTTTTAAATTATTATTTATTATTCTGCTATCAACTTATAGGCCTACACACCCTCTACAGAAAACACCAACAGTAACAGAGAGTAAGAGAAGAATGATTGTGTTTGTTTACATGGAACTGGCGATTGTATCATTATGCAACAGCTGGTTGTATCAATTTGCAACAGGCAGTTGAACTCATAGTTATATTATCGGAGAGAAGAAAATGTCTTTGTTTATATAACGTTGTGCACACATTATAGACTTCATAATCCCTAGGATAGATGTAACCAGGTAATTCTGCAATTTTTTCAGTCAAACAATGTGGTAGTTGCATCATTTTGCAACACACCTTAAACTACATAACAGGAAAAAGCATAAAAATAATATTTAGTATTACTAAGTCCACAAAGATGAGCTGGAACGTAAGCATGGTGCTCTAAAATTGATATACAAGGAGATATTCTAATTTAAATTTCATGTAGGGTACCGTATGAAGATAGGTAACAGAGAAAGCATCTTGTAAGTAAAAACCTAACCAAAATACTGAGTTTAATCAATTTAAGGATCGCTTAGACATACAGCAAGGTATCCAGCGAAGTGCTTTGCAAAATAACTGGTCTACCCCCAACACAATTAAAATAAATGAATCTGCAATTAGTTATTAATGAATACCCGAGAGGAGAAGATTGCTAAGGCAATAAGTTGACTGCGATATGGAGACCAAACACCGCCCACCCCTAGCTGATTCTATCACAGTTAAGAGTGAAGAAGAAAACAAGAAGTTTGGACGACAAAAGTCCCTTGTAATACATAATAGCATGCATTTCCATAATTGAATCTATGTTTAATTTCTCTGTGCATTGCATTCCTGTTTATAATTATTATATCTACGTATTTGAATTCAGCCATATCTTCAAAATTTCCCTCATTCATCTTTAACTAAAAATCAGTTGAAATCAAATTCCATATGTTCGAATAATCAAGCAGAACGACTTGCTATACTAAAGGCACTAAATTGTAAAAAATATGTGACAAGAACACTTACAGCTGCAATACATATAGACAGTTACGTAACACTGGACCCACCTAAGGGCCAACGGAACCATACACATATCATAGACCAGATCCAGGGGTAGACTAACAGCAGTGCAAGGTAAGAACTGGAGAAACGACTTCAGCTGTATGAAAGCGGATGCCGGGATCCAGGGTAATGAAATGGTCGACGAATTAGCAAAGAAAACAGTGAATACCACAGAAATAAGCGAGGACCACGACTAGATCCGTTAAAGTGTAACACTCAATAATGTATCTAAATTTGGCAGAGTGTATCGAGCCGTAGCCGAGCCGTTTCTGGCAGTCTGTAGTTAATGTAGTATTATAATTTATAATATAAAGAGAATTATTAAATGTATACATTACTGTAATGGAGAATTCTGCTTTTGATTATGTATACATTTTTTTGAGGGAAATAGATTATACAGGGAATGATTGGAAAACATTAGCTCAGGATAGGCATGTATGGAGAGCTTATGTCCGCGCGACCATGAACCTACAGGTTCGATAGTGCCAGTGAGTTATATATATTTTTTTCAGGCTTATAACACTGAGCAACAATTATAAACTTTTTTTTTGTCTCAGAAAGAAAAATATGTGATTCTGATAGTATTTTTTCACCTGAATTCATATATGATACCAGTTTTTCTCCATCACGCAAGGTTTCCGAGAAACAGGCATTTATAATTTCAAACACTAATATTTTCTACATTCGTAACTACACAATATTCCAACATTCGGACTCACCTAGGAAGTAAGAAATTACGATTTTCTGCTATATTTCGCCTGTGGAACATCCCTCTTGATGGCTCAACAATAATCGGCCAGCATATTAGGATTCCATTTGCCTTGATATCTCTTTTCCATAGCTGAAATCTCCTGATGAAAGTGTTCCCCGTGCTCATCGCTCACTGCGCCAAGATTTTCCGGGAGGAAATATAGGTTTATTTAAAAAATAATTATTTAAATCCATTAACTGAAATCGAAATAAAGAAAACTGTTGGTGATAGAGAAATTCCGAATACATATTTGAAAACACGATAAAAAAACTGCTTTAAATACAACTAATGGTACTCATGAGACACAAATTGTTGACCAATGTAATTACTATTAAATACTTAATTTCCCTTACGAACTTACATTTTTGAGTGTTTGTAGTTACTTCATGTGGGTAGTAGTGAAATCCGGTTAACAAATCTGAAACTTTTATCGAATTGTGTACATTTGACAGTGACAGCAAAGCGCAACCGCTTCAATAATTGTTCCATCCATAGTAATTCTGCCCGAAGGCAGGTCCTTCACTGCAATCATAACATTTTCATGCTATGCTTGCAGCTTTACTAGGGAATTGTATAGGTGTGGTAGCTTCCCGTTGTTTTCCACACCGGTGAAGGATGATGGTGATAATGATAAGGATGATGATGGCCATATGATTTCGGGGACCGTTTGGGCCTTAAAGTTTTCCTGACATTTGTCTTACAGGTGAGGAAAAACCCCGATAAAAACCTCACCCAGAAAAATTGCCCCGACCGGAGATCGAACCCGGGCCCGCTGCGTGACAAGGCAGCACGCTACCTCGAGACCACTGCGGGGGACTCAATAATTGTTGTTGGAACACATATTATTCATCATCATCATCTTCATTCATGGATTAGGTCTGTTGACCCGTTCCGACTTCAGCCCATCTCTTTCTAGGTCTGCCCACATCTCGGGTGCCTTTAGGTTTGTATTTTGTTATTTGTTTTGGATATCTATCTTCATTCATTCTGTCTATGTGTTGCTTCCATTTTTGTCTATATGTTACACATATTATTATAAACTCTTATTTATAACGAACTAAAGAAAACTGAAAGTGGATTCACCGAGATTTTAGTGGTTTAAGACTAAATTTCCCTAATTAAATTAAAATTTAGAAACGGAAATACGCATAACACATTTAGCATAATGTAACAGATTTTCAAGATGATCCGTAGCTTAACGTAGTTCCATATCAATTTAGCTTTTATGAATAGTCCTGCCAAAATTTCAGTTTGACTTTAAAACTGTACTAATTTAAGATGTATATCTAGAGTTTCAATGGTCTTAATACGAGTAGGCCTATATGAATCATATATTTATTGCACTAGGATATGTATTTTTAATCCAATTTATCATAGAAGCCATATCGCGTCTATTTGTTTATATTTTTTAATTGTGCCATTAAATCGTGAATATGATGGAATGGGCCCTGTTAGTTAAATTCCAATCCAGCATTTGCCTTGACGACTAAAGAAAACCCCCTCAGGTTGGTCGGCATCAAGGTTTGTACCACAGACCTGGAGACAAGTCTCAAATCCTATCGCTTGAACCAACTCACTTCGTCCTACGTATTTGTGACAGAAAATCTTAACTACACAAATTTCATTGGCGATTAATTTGAACTGTTTTTCTTTTACAGGATTCCACCAGTCATCTGCAGAGTGCAGTAATTCTACTTAAAAGGTAACATTGTAATTTAACTTTCAATAGACTACCTTATTACACAAGATGTTATGGAAGTGATTGCAGTAGTAAATAAGGTGAAATTTATATAAAAAATAGCGTATAAACGAATTTACTTGTAATTACTCTTAACTGCGCAATGTGTGATGCAAGCTAATGCTAAAACGTGAAATATAAACCGTGTCAAAAGTCAGGACGTGATGCGGGATAAGATTCCATACGCATCCATCTCCATCCTACAGCGTAAATTCATTTTTACTTAATTTAATTATTCACAAAATAAATTCGTAATGCGTTTAATAATGAGATTTAAAATCCCCTTCTCCTACAACATGACTCATTCTCTTTATATTCTAGATCAGCGTGACTAGTGCAATAAACAATTTAAAAATATTAATTAAACCAAGTGCTAAATTTAATTACAGAAAATTTAATTATTGCTTACAAAGTAATGGAAATATATTTACATCGGCAGGTTCAAGAACAGTGACAATTGAATAATTACCCTAAAAGGGATCAAGGTATCCAACCAACCCAATGCCAAAGTTTTAGTGGAATTATGATAAATAGATTAAAAGTCATCTTATTATATTATATAGGCCTATAAAAAGTTATACAACATGTCCAGAAATATAGTATCATACTTTAAACTACTACTACGTCGCTTTGGATAATCGTATCTAAATTAAATTGGTGACAATCAAAAGAGAAACTAAAAACATTTTGTGCATGTTAACAATGAAGAATAATGGACAACAATACAGATACTAAACTAAATTTAATCATGTTTTTTGTGGTCGATAAAGGTTCATTGTTGGATATTTAGCAGACAGCGAACTCTGCAGCGTCATTCGTGGAGGCCACATTCAATGTCTATGAGGTGTAGCAAAAACTTTGAGTTTCTCTTTTGATTGTCATCAATTTAATTTATATACGATTATCCAAAGCGACGTAATAGTAGTTTAACGTATGATACTATATTTGTGAACACGGTGAATTATGTTCTTTCTTTCAAAGCGGAATTATTTTATTTACATTGTTGACTTTTCGCTAATATACAGTGCTACCAGCCTGTCATTTCGACATTTCTGGTATTCTCTTCTGGCATTAGCGTATTATAACCACTTCTGAGATTGGGATACGCTATCCCTATGATATGGTAGATGATGAAGACGACGGTAATGATGGGCCAGTAGAAGCTTTAATTCTAAACATAATCTAACGAGGTTAATATGATGATAGCCGGATGATGTTCGGGGACAATTTTAACCTTTAAAGTTTCTTGACATTTGTCTTACAGATGAGGAAAACCCCGAAAAATACCTCACAAACTTTTCCCAACCGAGACTCGAACTGAGACCCGGTGCATTACAAGACAGCGCGTCACCTCGGGACTGAAGCGGTAGACTCTAATATCTATATAATTCTACCAAAATGAAAGGAGAGAGGGAAATATTTTTTTGTAAAAAAATAGTTTTCCTTCCATCAAGGATAACTACGACGATAGGATAACTACAAGGATCCAGAATTCAATCAGATCCCTCTAAATATTATGTTATAATAGAAAATTTAAAGTTCACAATTGATATAAGTACGAGTAGCTTCTAGCCACTCTGCTAAGGTTTTCGGTGGTTTACCTTGGCTTTAATGACAAATGTCGGAATGGTTTCCTAGAGTCCACCAGTAAAATTTCACTCCCTCAAATTTTCCAAATTCAAAATTCCGCAACAGATGAGATTAACCTGAAAGGAGCCGTTTCTGATTGGGCAAGTGGTTCACCCTTCCTTTCTTGTCCCCTTGGGGCTTGGCGGCGGCGGTGACGGTTGCGGTCTTCCTCTTGGCGACTTGGTACAACGAGTAGTACATCACCATCAGCGACGACCAGCTTCAAGGCTTGCTAATGTCCTTTGCTTCCTGATTTGCGACTAGTTACGATCGGCGGTAAATATTCACCCAGTCGTCGACATTTCTACCCCAAAGGGCTGAAGAGGGCATATAAGACCCCAATGCAGCCGGAAGAGAAGGTGGTTCCCTGCATGTCAATTCTTCTCGGCTGCTGAGTGGGCGCACGGGTCGAACCGAGAGCTGGCTTGGCTGGCCGGGCGGTCATTTGGCGTGCAAGAGAACATGAGGATGGTCCTTCTCGTCCAACACTTAGTCTAGTCTACAAGTAGCACTGTAATAACTAATATTGCTTGGATTTTTTAGTCCGTAACACCCAGTTCTTTGAAAAGTAGCGTGCGTAATTTTTTGTAAGGAAGCGCCTGCTACAAAAATAAATAAATAAAAGACATAAAGTTATCATTATTTTAAACGATTTTTTTTAAATATAGGGTGTACAGTACTTGACTCATGTTCTCCTTGTTGACAATGATTTTAATAAAGATAAATAACATGTACAGAGCATCAATTTTAACGTAGACCCATGAATCGTAACATTTACTCTGGAGTCTAGCCGAGGGAGTTTAATAAACATATTATATTTTTTTCCTATTGATTTTTAATACTCTTAGTAGTTGACAAATTTTCCATAATTAATACACATAGGAGCCGAGCGGTTTAAAACATCATGCCTTGGCGCAGAGTTATGGGACTTGCGTCAATTGGAGTACCCATGGGAAACATTTTTATCATGGAATTTCGGTCCGTATGGAACCGATGCTCACTCATCATCGTGAGCAATTTGGGTTGCTACATGTTGAAAAAACCAGCTATAACGGCGGGGGACCCGAAATGCTGACCGTCACCCTAATACTGGCTGGATGATCGTCCCTCTCTGTGATTAACTGGATACGAGGTCAGCAGTCGGCTGGTAGGCTAAGGGCATTTTTAGGTTTGTCGCGACGTGGAGTTAATATTGTATAGGACTATATAGGTAGGCCTACAGTACTATAATATAGTTTTATGTAATATAGCGACGATCATGAATAAATTATTATGTAATTCATTACTCAAGTGAGGCAGATTTATATGTAAAAAAATAAATGTATATATATTCTATAGTATTTCTGCCCGAGGACAGATCTTTCACTGCAATCATAGCATTTCCATACTATGCTTTACAGCTTTACTAGGGAATTATAGGTGTGGTAGCTTTCCCGTTGCTTTCCATACCGGTGAAAGAATGATGATGATAGCCGATGATTTTCGGGGACCGTTGGGTCCTAAGCTTCCTGACATTTGTGTTACAGGTGAGGAAAAAAAACAAAAAAACTCGTCCAGTAGCCTGTGCCAACCGGGAACGAACCCGGGCCCGCTGTGTGACATGGCAGCGCACTGCCTCGAGACGACAGCGGTGGACTATACATATAATCTGATTATTTGATAAAATTCAGACGAAATTATAATTTGCAGTTAATATTTTAGTATTTAGTTGATGCTACTTAGATTTCATAGTCTGTTATTTGTTTGAAAAAATGTGTTTTTTTTTCTCGAGAGGTGTTTTCTCTTAGGCTGGTATTTATCTATAAAATACAGTGAAATGTTAATGAGAAGAAGTAAATTAATAATATTATGCACAAAAACAAAATGTATTACAGAAGTGGTTAAGTTAGGGTTACATTAAATAAAAAGTAAATGACTTCTTTAATATTATCATCGGGTCCACCGCTCTGGTCTCGAGCTAGCGTTGTGCCTTGTCACGCAGCGGGCCCGGGTTCGATCACCGGTCGGGGCAGTTTCCTGGGTGAGGTTTTTATCGGGGTTTTTCCTTACCTGTAAACAAATGCCAGGAAATTTTAAGGCCCAAACGGTTCCCCGAACATCATATGGCCATCGCAATCGTCATCATTCGTATTCATCTTAGATTAAACAAGGATTAAGGACTCCTGGCGCGTCACTATCATCCGTATCACCCATCATATCATCGGAGCAACGTAACCCCGCCTTTCATGCTCCCCAACCTCAGAAGTGGGTTACAATTACGCCAATGCCAGAAGAGAACACCAGAAATGTCCAAAAGGACAACCTGGGGCATTAAAAAATATATTTATTATCGGTATTCCGCATAATGTTAATAAAGATAAGCAGCGTGTATTGAAACAATACCAGTACAATTGATTTTGTAAATTTTACAAGAAGTGAATTCAGGAAATAATTTATATTATAGCTCCATTATTATTACCTGCGTATAATTATTAGCATTTAAGGCCTATTTTGATAACATATTGATAAATATGAATATACCAATTCCTATCTTATTTAAATTAATTCAGTTCAGAGTCCGTACTGAAATTGTGAGTACGTCTTTGGATTTTTAGATGACTGAAATGTGATTGAATCAGGATCTGTAAGTGAAAAACCAGGATATATGAACTTTAATTTTACATTTTACCTAAATGTATTCATTAAAACATTAGTGTCTCGATTTATTAAGCCTACATAATTTGATAACTTCTCCTCACAGTCATTTTCGTTTGTTATTTTTATTTTCTTGAGTTCAACTTATTATTGAATGCTGATTGGATAATTGCTACGCTACTTTTTTAATTTAACCACGCTCTTTAACGTGTGGGGTAATTAGTGTCGCAATTCAAATCTGATTGCGAAAGGACCGGCCTTTTTTCAGGATTCAGGTTCTTTTACATGCCGTAAATCTACGACATGGAACCCATGTCTTTAATTCCCTTCCGAAATAACCTATACTGAATATATTTACGTCCAAAAATATCGATCGACGCGGTTGGGTTTGAATCCACGGACGATTAGTCCACCAGGACCGACACTTGGAGTGATCATAAGCAAGGTGCACTATAAGTTAGTTGAGAAACATAAATTGTAGGAAATCAACTAAAAATGTTAATTCCAGTGGGAACAGCAATAATTATGGTTGCTGATGTAAAATATGCCCGAGAATCAATATGCAGCTTGGTGTCATTGCTCTTGAATATAAACATTGATGACTTGCAGTAAAACATGAGTCATGCGTTCTGCGCACCGTGAGAATTCCGCATCATCATGAGCTTTAGTGTGCATTTCCGTCATAATTTACTTATCAGAACTTAACCAGAAGATCAGGAACACCCATTTTTTAAAATATCAGAATTAGTAATAGAGTAGTGGATCTATGCTCGGTCCTGATCCGCCTAGTTTCAATGGCGGAAATTCCTGAGTACTTTAAAAGAGGAACAAATCAACGGATCCCATGTGCATGTGTAAAAGCCTGAAATAAAATGCATTTATACATAAACCGTTGACGCTTTCACACCTAATTTGAATTACCACAATGATAACTTGAGTTTTTATAAAGCGTCGTTAAATTAAGTAGGCTACCAACTTGAAAGTAACTCTATATTCTGCAGTAGATAGATGCGAGGAATTCCAGAATGCCCTCAGAATCGTTCTCTATGCTCAGAATGCTGTTAAAGAAAGAATTAAGTACAGTTTTCTCATATTTTATTGATTGGGTTTACGCTATCAAATTTTCAGGAATATTTGAGAAATCCTTATGCATAATTTATCAAGGAATTAATCTAGGAAGTTATTGTTATTATTTCATTTAACGGCATACTTTAACAGGTAACGTCATTGGCGCCACAATTAAAAACTGGGCGAGGAGATCCTTCAAATTTTGCTCAGAAGATTTTTTTTCAGAATTGAGCTTCTTTTTCGGTCCGTAACCTATGTCATTATATTCACAGCTTTAATTCCCTTCAGATGGAATCTGTGATCAGAATTCGTACGCACGGCCTAAAAATCCATCGACTCTGACCAGGGTTGAACCAGCGAAACTTGGAACTAGAAGAGAGCATGGTTGCCATATATACACTAAGATGGACCATAGAGGAAGTGTTAAAAAATAACAAAATATATTTTGATAGAAGACAATCACATTTAGTTGATGAGAATAATAAAAAAATCAGGATTTAAATTACAGTAAAAGAACCATCAACCTACTATGAAAAATTGTGAGAAAACATGATCTTTGTATACATTATTTTAACATCAGAGACATAAATCATCATGGATATCCTCAAACAGAATGCAGGCTTAACAAAGACGCATTAAAATATGCATTTTATGTTGTTTCGCGTTGAATAAAATAGGTCTTCCGTAGGCCAAGTCGTTCTCTATGGTTCAGACGACGTGGAGTCTTACTACAAGCTGGATGAGCCGGGTTCTATTAAAGAAGCGGGACATTGGATATTTGTCACAATAATTCGCATCCAGATTGACTCTGGGATTCACTCAGAATCATGCAAATGAGTAATCTGAACTTTCCTAGAGCGCAAAGTTGCATCCTTCGTGTATTGTTGGCTATGAATCATAGAGTTCATTACTAAAAATATATTTATTCATTTTATATAATGACAAGTCTTTTTCTTCTTCGCAAACGAGGTTTAGATCCTTAGACCTGTTCCGAGGTTAATTAAACTGGTTACTCCATTTTCTAATGGCAAATTTTTATTATAAATATATTTTTATTAATGCCACCAGTTTGTCTTTATGACATTTCTGGTAATCTCTCCTGACAGGCGGAATTTTAACTCTCTACTTAAGTTGTGGCGCCTGGAAGGTGGATTTACGTTACCTCGATTATATGATAGTCGCTTAATGAATAATGAAGCGCCAGGAGAGTCCTTAAACCTAAACTTAACCTAAATCAAAACCATGGAAGGCCACAGGAACAATTCCCTTTAAAAAAATCCGTGTTCGACCGGGTAATCGAACCGGGACCCCTTGTACTAGAGTCAGAATCTCTGGCCACTAATCCATGAGGCTGGTGTGATTATAAATAATTAAGATAACCGTTTTAAAGCTGTAGCTCCTAGTTTCCCAGTATGTGTCAACCTCGCTGGAGCTACGTAATGCCAGGCAGTTTTGGAGAGGGAGTGTGTACATTTATTTGTTCTTAACACAGAGTTTGCAGTTACATGGATCAAGTCCAAAACTGTTTAAGTGTTTTCATTTAAACGACGCGACGCGTCGTTCTTAAAAAAAAGTTTGCTTTTGACTATCATTCGATCGTTTCGCCAGGTGTCCCATTTATCTTAACCACCCGAAATAACTTTATGCCTAAGTACAAAGTGAAAACTTGTTTTATAGAAAAGTTGTCCAACTACGAGAGAGAAATAATACTGATGGTTACTGAACTTTGTAGCGTTATTCATTAACAAGATACGAATGCTAATTTTATTTTCTACAAAGGCACTATGTTTTTGTCTTCGATGCATTAATTAAGCCTTCCAACATCTGTTCAAAAATGTATCACAATGTGCCATTCTAATAAACATAACCTTATTAAAGGAGACATAAAGTAGCCGTGGAGGAGCAGTTCTTTGGCCAGCTCGATTTCCTGATCTTATCCCATTGGACTTTTTTTCTCCGGGAGTTACAAATGTTTATATTGTCTATTCTGACAACTCCAGACAATATGCAGGACCGTAATTCAATTCAGCCGGTAATAGTGCAGAAATCAATTTCCTCAGTCATTCGGCGATTGAACATGCGTGTCACTGAAAATGGTCACCAGTTTGAGAACTTAATATGAATGTTGTAGTGTTCATACTTCATACGGATAGTATTTAATATGGCAGCAATAATCCCATTTTATTGTTTCCAATAATGAGGTTCAAATTATAGAATGGCACATTGTAATACGTTTTTGAACAGGTCTTGGAGTGCTTAATTAACGCATCGTAAAAAAATACACAATCATTAATTTTATAAAACCATGGGAATAATAAATTCAATAATGAACCTTCACTAGCCCACAGAGATACCAGAGTACGTTATACAAAACCTTAGCAAGACCTGCACTTTTCTACGGCAGTAAGGCATGGATGTTGAGGAAAGGAGAAGAGAGCAGGATAACTTCTAGTGAAATGAGATTCATGAGATATACCGGGTGATTCACGAATCATGTTTCGTCTCATTATATCAAAACTATGAACATTAGTGTGAAACGAATTATGGAAACATGTGAATGTGCTTCTATGTGGAGATGATCAGCTCATTCTGATGTTTATTCGTCTGTAAGTTATGGCTTCGAACTTCTTTATTTTAAATTGATCATGACATATTTCTTTCCTTCGTTCGAAGTGTCCTTGAAAAAGAAATACATTGCCGTTGGAATGAGGTTTCTATCTCTATTGGTGAACGTGTAACATACGTATGAAAGTTGACATCTGCTAATTTTTGATAATAATTGGATTATTTCTTATGGGGATATGTGAAACAACGTGTCTATGCCACGGAACCAACCACTCCTAACGATATGCAACATCGGGTCAGGAAAGCACGCCAGTCCATTTCGGATCACCTAGTCGTTGTAATAAGGTCCTTTTGGAAACGTATTCGGGAATGTGTAAACAATAACGGTGGCATTTTTGAACATCTACTTGGTGATTAGACACCTGTTCCTGTAGTAATAGGGTAAGGTATTTTGAAACAGGAAGTCTATACATTGGTATACAGCCCACTGCTGCTGCCAATTCAACATCTTGTAGGAACTGTTTTAATATGGCACAACTAATTATTCAAATTGTATTGTAAAGTCAATAAATAGATCTTTCATTCCATCTAAAATAAAACAGGATGTTGCATTTAAAATAACAGTGACCAATGCATCTTTTCTATAAATGTACAGAAACCTTTCTTAAGTATCTCCGCATACTCACAACATTATACGATTCTTCTTTCAAGTATCAAACTCATGATAAAATATATGGTTTTCACATAACAATAGCAAACACAATCCGTGAATTACCCTGTACAGAAGGATATACCAAATAGGATCACAAACGCAATGATGATGTCTTGAAAGAACTACGTTTAGAACCAGTCATTAAATATATACATAGATAGCAGAACAAGGATGAATCATTTGCAACGAATGAATTCAGATAGAGTTTCCAAAGCCATGCTTAGTTATTGTCTAACAGGGAAGAGATCTCTGGACCGTCCAAGGAAACGCTGGATACAGTATTCATCATTGAGATCGTAACAGACTTGGTTGGATGAAGAAGAAGAATAATAAGAAAAAATACATAGTACCATTAAAAAAAATGAAAGTAGTATTCGTATCATGTTGATAAATAACAGTTCAAAGTTCACTACCATCAGTATTATTTCCTTCTCGTAGTTGGAAAACTTCTGTATAAAACAATGTTTTTATTTTGTACTGAAGTACAACGATATTTTGGGCTGTCAAGATAAATGGCACACTCTATATTAGCTGCAGAGCGTTGTCCAGGGTGCACCAACTTTGAGGTAGGTCTATTTTGCACCCCCAATTAAATATGCAATGTTATTATTACGCAAAAAAAAAGTCAGCTGAGTATGTTCGAATTTTATTTATAAGAACTGTTCATTCAAATCATCGAATAAAAATGTTTTTCTATTTTTTTAAATTAAGCCTAACCAATTAAATAAAATATCTAAAAGTCATTGCCCGGCGCCTGGCTAGACACGAGTCAACGAGCGAACTAGCTGAGCTATTTAAAATACACACCAAGTTTTCCTGCAAGATGATATATTACACTTTCAGAAGAACAGCATAAATCTGTCCAGTATTGGACAGTGAATGCTGCATTACATAGTGGCCAGCAGGTCAGCTTAGGTAACATAAAATTGCGTGTTTTATAATCATTTCCTTCTCCGCCTTGTGAAAGCGCTTTACGACTTATTTCATATTACTTTCATCTATGTTATAATAGTCCGTGTCTATTGCTAAATTAACATCACATATATGAAACCATAACATTTTCTCCTTCAAAGTGTATTTCCAAATCGAAAATTTAGAATTAAAGCCCGATTCTGAGCATAAGCTGTGCCTATTAAATACATTTTTTTCCCTGTAAAATGTATTTGTATTTGTTATAACTAGTAATAATATCCTTCTGTGTTTGTCAACTAAGAAATTAATTTGTATGCGTTATGAATTTTAAAATGTGTGGATTTGAACTAGAGCCATATTAAGGAGCACGTTACATACTAGTATGAGTTATCCAGACTCATGAGTCCATATGAGTCCTGATCGACAAACAATTGTTTTGACTGTACACAACATTTGGCTTAAATTTATATTATAATTTATGGATTATATGTACGGTATTTAGCTTATTTTTCTTTACTCTCTTGGACGATTCTTTTTATTTTTATGTATCATTGGCATATTATATTTTTATAAATGCAAGCTAGTTGAGTGGAAGGCCTTAACTCTGCCAGAAAGAATACATTATTATTTTATTATTATTATTATTATTATTATTATTACTATTATTATAACTATATTTTGAGGTAGACCATATTCATAGAATCGAAATTAAACCTGATCGAATTGGATGTAGTATAAAGAACAGAAATATGTCCGAGCAAGCACATTTGCTGTTTTATATGTTTTATATTTTTATCCTGCGCCTATTATATATTCTAGTAAAATAAATAAATAATTAATTAATTATAAACACGTACGTTTTCCACATTACTTTCATTTTGTTTCGTTTATTATTGTTGTTATTATTATTATTTGTATTATTAGTTTTATTATTATTATTATTATATACTAAGGACCAACACGCACACTCTATTCACTCTATTAAGTAACACCAAGAAATTGGGACTGGAAGTAAATATCAATGAAATTAAATATATATGGTCGCACGTAGGAATGCATTATATAGTATAATGAATATGGACAGTTAATGACAAATGAGGGAAAATTTGAGGAAGTTACTGAATTCAAATACTTATGAACAATAATTACAAATCAGAACTAGATGCACAAATAAATTAAACATAGGCTTAATTCTGGAAATGCGTGCTATTATACATTACATGGACTCTTGTCGTCCCAACATTTTGTCAAAAAATGTTAAATTGGAAATATATAAAATTATTATTCTCCCAGTTATGCATGCAAAACTCTTCTTTTAAGGACGGAAAAAAGAATATGAATGTTTGAGAATAAAGTTCTTAGAAGAATTTTTGGACAAAAGAGAGATGAACAGACAGGCAAATGGAGAAGACTACATAACAGTGAGTAACATGATATTGATAGGAAACCAGATATAATAACAGTTAATTCTTGTAAACTGCGATGGGGCGGACATGGGGCACGAATTGGGACTGAAAGAGGAGCATGGAAGCTTCTTGTAGAGAAACTAGAGGGAAAACGCCCAGTTGAATGAGGTGGCAGAATAACATTAAACATGATTTGAGGGTAGATTGTACAGGGGGTTATTGGAAAACATTAGATCAGGATAGGGATGTATTTTCGAGCCTATGTCTCCGCACCATGAACCTATGGGTTCGACAGTGCCAGTTAGTTATTAATGTAATTTATTTTGATGTTGAACAGTGTCCAACTTTAATTGGAAATAATTACACTGTTGTGGAACAAATTAATGCAAATGTCATGCTTAATAGTGATCTTAGATAGGTAAGTAGTATTTTATTTAACGACCGCTCTTTAACTCATCATCATCTGCACTCATGGATTAGGTCTGCTGACCCGTTCCGACTTCAGCCTATCTCTTTCTAGGTCTGCCCACATCTCGGGTGCCTTTAGGTTTGTATTTTGTTATTTGTTTTGGATATCTATCTTCATTCATTCTGTCTATGTGTTGCTTCCATTTTTGTCTATATGTATCTATTTTATCAGTTATTGCAAATATTTCAAGTTCCTGTCTTATTTCTGTGTTCTTGATTCTGTCTTCCTTAGTGCACCCTTTAACAGATCTAAAAAAATTCATTTCTGCCGCCGTTATCCTACTTAGATCTTGTTTTTTATGTATCCAGGCTTCTGAACCATAGAGCAGTACCGGTACTGCCAACGTTTTATAAAATTTCAGTTGGGTCTCTCTTGTTGTTTTGTTATTTAGTGATCTTTTATCGTACCACATATTCCCTGGAATTTTGCTAGTTTATTAGTTATATCATTATTATAATTAAATGAAATGTCACATCCTAGATAATTGAGATGGCTCACCTGTTCTATGATTTTGTTTCCTATTACTATTTTGGATCTGATTTGATTTTTCCCTTGGTATGCCATTACCTTAGTTTTTTCTATGGATATTTTGAGATTATATTGTTCACATATATTATGTAGTTTAAAAATATTCCTTTGAAGTTCGTCTTCCGTATTTGCTATTATTACCTGGTCATCAGCGTATAATAATGTTTTCAAGTAGTGTGTTTTATCTAATTTTATTCCTTTATTTGTTTCTTCGTTCCATTTTTTTATTATATAATTGATGTATAGGTTAAACAAAACTGGAGAGATACTGCATCCTTGTTTAACTCCTTGATTAGTATGAATTTTATTTTTACTTACTTCATTTCTAGTTTTTATAACAAAATTTGTGTTGCTCTTTAACTATTTAGATTAATATTAAGATCCGAATTCAAAGTGGACGTGAAAAAGCCAAGAACTGTTACTCACAGGCATCATTTCTCAGGCTTCAGGATCTTTTCGTGTTGTAAATCTACGAGTTTACTTCCATTCCGAAGGAATTCAAATGCTGATTATCTGATGTTGCCAGGGAATCTACTTATCTCGATCTTCTTGGCATAAATGAGCTAAAAGACAAAATTCGTTATTGTGAGTTATACGTAAAAGAATAGCCGCCATGTACTGCTATGCTTGCACAGGAATCTACGTACTTGCCTCGATCTTCTTGGCATCAATGAAAGACAAAAATGGTTATTGTGAGTTATCCGTAAGAGATAACTTTTTTGTAGAGCTGTTTGAGATATTCAATTCTGTGTGCATTAATTTTGTGTATTTGTTATGATTTAGGCAGCGTAAAACATTTAAGCGTCCAAAAAGCTACTTTTCTTCACGTTTTCCACTATAAAGGGCGATTTTTAAGGGTTGGGCAGGACATGTTGCACGTATGGGGAATGAAAGACGTGCATGGAAGCTTCTTGTAGGAAAGCCAGAGGGAAAACGCCCAGTTGGTAGACCAAGAATGAGGTGGGAGAACAACATTAACTATGATTTGAGGGAAGTAGATTATACAGGGAATGATTGGAAAGCATTAGCTCAGGATAGGGATGTATGGAGAGCTTATGTCCGCGCGGCCATGAACCTACGGGTTCGATAGTGCCAGTGAGTAAGTAAGTAAGTAAGTAAGTAAGTAGGAGTTGATTATCACAACTCTCCTATAGCCTGTGTTCAACCCGGGAATCTCCCACAATCGGATCAACGGTATGGCCGAACATAAAGTACAAACAAACAAACATTCATTTTTATATATTAGATTAGTGAGGGAAAATTTTCACCCTTCTATTTAAATATTTAGTTTATATAGGTCAAGTCCAGCCTAATAATAGCCCATAGATGATAATAATAATAATTAATAATAATAATAATAATAATAATAATAAATAACAATACTTTCAAATAATTAGTTCGTTTTTTTAAAGTGGACAGACAAAATAAAATATAAAGCATTCTAACGATTAAATAAATTAACCTAGTCGGGAATCGAACCTATGATCTCTTACATACGAAGCAAGCCATAAGGCACTCAGCTAATCGTTCGCTAGCTTGCTGTACATAAAAGATATTCTTCATTGGAGGAAGGGGAACGTATTGTAGCTCTACTGTGTCATTAGTTTACTCGTGTGAATCGCGCATTCCATCCATCCATAGTAATTCTGCCCGAAGGCAGGTCCTTCACTGCAATCATAGCATTTTTCATGCTATGCTTGCAGCTTTACTAGGGAACTGTAGGTGTGGTAGCTTCCCGTTGCTTTCCACACCGGTGAAGGATGATGATGATGATAATGATAAGGGTGATGATGATGGCCATATGATTTGGGGGACCGTTTGGGCCTGAAAGTTTTCCTGACATTTGTCTTACAGGTGAGGAAAAACCCCGATAAAAACCTCACCCAGAAAAACTGCCCCGACCGGGGATTGAACCCGGGCCCGCTGCGTGACGAGGCAGCACGCTACCTCGAGACCACAGCGGTGGACAATCGCGCACTAAAACTTGAAATGTTTGAGATCAAGAGTCCGCTCATTTTTTTAAGTGTATGCCAGATTCTGGCTTCGATTTCTGTGCCTTGCACGTTAAAATGACAATTTTTTGGACACTGCCTTAGTTCGTCACAACGCTTCTCTGGGAGAAATTTCAAGGTGGATTTCGACCTGCAATGGTTGACAGTTGCTTTTTAAGTAATATAGGCGTGGTAATTTAACCCTTCAATTGGCAAAACATTAATTTCTAGTGTCAGTTATTTAAATGCGGAGGACTGCACTGAAAACAAGATCATCCATGACTGTTTTATTATTAAGTTTATTGTGTAATTCGACACACATTTCAGTTATTATTACTCGTTAGTTTTCTTGTTTCATTAATGATACTAAATGGATCAAACCAATTTTTGTATCCTATAGGATATATTGCCAATTAAAGGGATAAAAAAGACGCCAGCGATTAAAAAGGAGCGCATGATGCAGTGATGTTTCCACAAATCCCTTGCTCGATCGTCCGATCAATCAGTCACAGTCGGTGAATGCCAGAGGTCAAGCAAGATTTCACGAGACAGGATTTGACAGATATGTATGAATGGCTCGTGCGTGCGCTGTTACAGCTACTATGCCATCAATACCGGTGTCGAATGCATCGAGTGAAAGGGTTTCCCCTCAGGCAAGTGTAACATGGACTGGCAGGCGTATCCATAGAACATTTGAACAAAAGTCAATTTGAGATTTCCTGTGAACAGTTTTATATATTTGCCTGAAACTAAATCTAACTTACTGGCACTTGCGAATCCCTAGGATCATGGGTGTGCGGACATAAGCTCTCCACACATCCCTATCCTGAGCTAATGTTTCCCAATCACCCCCTGTATATATACTTCCCTCAAATCATGGTTAATGTTATTCCCCCACCTCATTCTTGGCCTGTCTACTGGGCGCTTTCCCTCTGAATTTCCTGCAAGGAGTTTCCATGCCCCTCTTTCATTCCTCATTCGTACCACATGTCCTGCCCATCGCAATCTATGATACTTGTATGATCTTTATATTTGGTTTCCCATAACGATCATGTAGCTCGCTGTTAAGTGATGTTCTCCATTCGCCTGTATGTTCATCTCCCTTTCGTTAAAATGTTCATTCTTGACCTATCTGCTGGGCTCTTTACCTTTGAATTTCCTACAAGGAGTTTCCTTGCCCCCCTTTCATTCCCCATTCGTGCCAGATGCCCTGCTCATTACAGTCTACGAGACTTAGTAGACTTGTTGAAATGAGATATTTTGTATGACTACTGAATACACACTACTACATCATAAAACTGTGAAGACATATTAGATTAATTACACGTGGACTCTTGGAAAACAAAATTTCTTATTATAAGTAAAGATAGATGCAATATGTCCATCGAATATGGAGGATTACAGAATAATCAAGCAGATGTTAAGCTATAAACCTGCAGGAAGAACAAAACCAGGAAATACGCTCAAACATCTTTTGGACAGTATTTCTATTCACACCGAAAGAGGTCAACAAATGACCTAAATTCCTGAATAGACTATGATGATGGTGATAGTTCTGGTACTGTAGTATTTTTTATTCAATGCCCCAGGTTGTCATTTAGACATTTCTGGTGTTCTCTCCTGACATTGGCGCCTCAAAACTGAGGTTGGAGCGCTAGGAAGATAGGGTTACGGCTGCCCGATGATATAATGGGGTAATGATGATAGTGACGCGCCAGGAGAGTTCTTAATCTAAGTCGAATATGAATGATGATAATTCTGATCACCATATGATGTTCGGGGACCGTTTGGGCCTTAGAGTTTCCTGACATTTATTTTACAGGTGAGGAAAAACCCCGAAAAATCTTCACCCAAGGAAATTGTCCCGACCGGGGATCGAACCCGGGCCCGCTGTGTGACAAGACAGCACGCTTCCTCGAGACCACAGCGATTGACTTACACTATAGTATTTTGTTTAAAATATTTGTAAATTTTAATCCTGTAGATTTTAAGGTTTAGTGATCTCAAAAAAATGTTAAGTTATTTTGTTTAGTGTGTCTTACTTGTATTAAAATATTTTAACCATTGTTATGCCTTTTTTTTATATTTCATGATCTATTCGTCTCAGTCCCGCTATATTTTTATGTTCAAGTCCCGGTTTTTATAAAAACAGATCTGGAAACAAAATATGCGGGACGGACATGACGATCGATACTCAATATTTATAATACCGGTACGTGAATTTGCAAGGATGAGCAACTGAGTGGGTGGTTTGGTTCCAAGGCCCACTGGGAGGTAAACCTTGAATTCGATTGAAAGATGCAATTAATTTGTAATTACCGCATGGCAGCGCATGCCGAAGTAATTGTATGATAAGAATAAAAAGTACCGTTAAGCGCCGTTTCCAAACCAATCTGCCGTAACACAAAACAAACGTTGTTCATAAAACAACAATATCATTAGCGGAATGTTCACATACCTCATCAATGTACTGCTATGATGTAGATACCTCTTCACCCACCCATCTGCAGCAACCATTCAATTAATAAGTTATTTCAGTGGTACTCGTAGACAGGGTCCACCTACTCGAGATCCCTCAAGGATCCAGAGAGATTCTTGTGTTATTTTTTTGTTTTATTTCATAATTATAGATACTTTGACATATAAGGTCATTTGATATGTACATATATATTTTTTCTATAGGTTAGTTGTATATATTATTATGTGTAGACCACTGATTTGATTTTAATGGTATTATGAAATGATGAGTTCACCGCTGTGGTCTCGAGGTAGCGTGCTGCCATGTCACGCAGCGGGCCCAGGTTCGATTCCCGGACGGGGCAGGCTCCTAGGTGAGTTTTTTGGGGGTTTTCCTCACCTATAAGAAAAATGTCAGGAAGCTTAGGGCCAACGGTCCCCAAAAATCATCTAGCCATCACCATCATCCTTATTTTTATCTTCATCATACTTCACCGGTGTGGAAAGCAACGGGAAGCTACCACACCTATAATTCCATAGTAAAGCTGCAAAGCATACCATGAAAATGCTATGATTGCAGTGAAAGACCTGCTCTCGGGCAGAATTACTATGGATGGAGGGATGAAATTGATTCCGATAATGAAATTCCAAACCAACAGCGGTGTTGACGAAAAAAAAAAAAACTGTCAAATTGTTTGGCATCGGTGTTTGTACCCAGGACCTCCTGAATATGAGTTTGAAACGCTACCGCCTGAGACAACTCTCTCGGTTGGATAACTAGACGACCTTTGTCATTCATCAGTCCCATGATGTAGGGTTTACCTCTGGGTCAGAGATTTTGGGTTAAAATCTAGCTGAACCGATGAAATTTTCCTGCTTCCTTCAGAAGGAAAGTTAAAGTCATTGATCTATTTTATTAGGTTTAAGGTATGCAAAGGAATTTCAAATGTAAAATAGCAGACCTTTAAACAAATGTATTGTCCTTTAAGTCTCGTTTTGAATCCCGAAGATAATGACTTGATATGTTAACGAACATCGTTTAATAAAATATTATATACACCGTCATGTATATATCACCAGTGGTTACTTTTTACACCTACACATGTCTAAGACTATGGATTTTAAGTCTTCTTCGTCACTGTTTAGGCTTTTTGCTAGCCTGTTTCCGGCTCCAAATTGCTGCTCTTTCCATATTTTCTTTGGTCTTCCCAAACTTCTTCCTCTCGGTGAATACTTATATACTGCTTTTGGTATTCTGTTCTATCATCCTTGCTAAGTGTTCTTTCCAGTTTGTTCTGTATTTCATTATTGTTGTGTTTCCTCTACTTTTAGATGCTGTCTTATTTCTGCGTTGTGTTTTTTGTCTGTTCTTTGATATCCTGCTGTTGGTCTGAGGAATTTAATTTCAGCAGCTTGAATTCTGGCTGATTGTTGTGTTGTCACTGCCCATGTTTCGGATCCGTAAGTAATAATAGGAACTGCCATTGTCTTGTATAATTTCATTATAGAGTATTTTATGTATTTGTGTATTATAAGAATTTAAATAATTTTGTATTTGTTTAAAGTCGTTATTTCCTGAAAGTTGACGCAGATATGTGTCATAAGAAGTGCATCCTGTTTCTTGTATTTCCGGTCTGTGGATTCGTTAAAGGTGAAGCTTAGATTACAGTGAGCTACATCTTAATTAATTATAATTGTTTCTGGGTTGATTTTAATTAATTCATTCATTAATTAACAAGCGTGAAACGTGCTTCCGTTCATTTTCATTTACTTTCTTGACTGACACAAATTCCCAACTCTACTGATCATCTTGTCGTGCGACTCCTAGCAGACACTCAGAAGTTACTCCTCCAGAAACTCTCCTGGTCCAAACTACGACCCACTTTTTACTACCGGTACTTATTTGTTGTTTCGCCGGAAATTTGCCTCAGTTTGATGTATCTTAATTAACGACGCTCTTTACCTACTAAGATTATTAGCGCCACACTTTAATTCTAGACGAGAAATGACCGACAAATTTTGCTCAGAGACTTATTTACCAAGTTATTTATCAACACGTTTTCAAAATGTATCGGCTCATCACAATTTAGGAACAAGATCACGAGAGTCTTCTTTACTTTTGATACCACAGCACAGGACATGTCTGTACTCTGAATCTTACACAATATCTATGACTAAATCATGGGAACTCACTTCCCAGTCATGTCAGGGACTGTCAATCACTATCATTATTTAAATACAAAATAACTGATATCTTAAGTTCGACACAATGAAAACATTAACTGCATGACAACTATATTCAGCAATCTGTAAATAATCATCTAGGAAGTTTCACTTACTTTATTTTATTCTATATTATTTTAATGTTATTAAATTCCATGTTTTTGTTAGTATTAGCTAATATTAGATCACATCATCATTGTCTTTTGTTTTAATAATATCTTAAAATTGTAATACGTATGTAATTTTTGTATAACTTTAGTATTCCCTGGTTGAGTGGAAGAGAATACCTTATGGCCTTAACTCTGCCAGCTAAAATTTAGCATAATTTATTATTATTATTATCATTATTACTATTATTATTATTATTATTATTATTATTATTATTATTTTCGGAATTGAAGTTATTTTACTGCTGCAAATTTGCGACACGGGTTTTACTTCCATTCCGAAGGAAGTTATCATTGATATTTTTTTACGTCCTTAAAATTTAACGACCCTGTCGAGTTTGAATCCGTTATCTCAGAAGTAGAAACGACCATGGTAATCACTATTCCATCGTACCGTTCTCTACTTTGAACTAAAACAAGGCTCTCCAAATGGTCACCTGCGGGCAATATGCGGCTCTCCGAGTCATTTCCAGTGGCTGGCGATGTTCTCGCTTGTTGTAGTGTTAATTATTTTGTTATTCATTAAAATATAGTTTTAGAAGAATTTTTTGAGCTGACAGTATTCTTATGATGGATCATTCTTTTTATTTCATATTATATGAAACTATTAAGCATTATATTTGTCATTGTACATTTGAAAATAATTCTGCATTTATCGATTCTGCGCTGTGTTTAAACACATTCATCCACCTAACACTCCTAGTAGCGAGAGAAAGTTTTATAATGGCACCATTCTATGTGACCAAGCACAAGGTTAACGTAATAAATTCTCCCTCCTCTATCCATCTTCAATGCGATTTTGTTTTCTAATTGTCACATT
This sequence comes from Diploptera punctata, assembly GCA_030220185.1. Taxonomy (NCBI): domain Eukaryota; kingdom Metazoa; phylum Arthropoda; class Insecta; order Blattodea; family Blaberidae; genus Diploptera; species Diploptera punctata. Next base: position 3,402,006 of record JASPKZ010003842.1, read on the forward strand.
GAAAATGAATAGTATTAGTAAAATAATTATACAATTTTTCTTTCATGAGCAGTAAGTTAAGTGTACTTGTTGATTGTAATTTGGTAGGAGACTTTATTTTCAATCTTCAGCTTTCCATCTGATTAGAAAACATATTCTTGATCCTCAGGCAGGTTCTTTATTATTGGACACCACCGCTATGGTCTCGAGGTAGTGTGCTGCCTTGTCACGCAGCGGGCCCGGGTTCGATTCCCGGTCGGGACAGGGGTTTTTCCTCACCTGTAAGACAAATGTCAGGAAGATTAGGGCCCAACGGTCCTCCAAAATCATCCGGCCATCATCATCCGTATCATTATCATCATTATCCTTCACCGGTGTGGAAAGAAACTGGAAGCTATTACACCTATAATTCCCTAGTAAAGCTGCAAAGCATAGCATGAAAATGCTATGATTGCAATTAAACAATTACTGTGGATGGTTGGACTGAACTAGAATACGTTTTCTTGATAATATTTATTCATATTTTACAAAATGTTATGTATATCCGATTCCTTTTTAAATTATATTTATTTAAATTATGAGTACCGGTTAGGTATTTTCTGTGGCAGTAGGGGCTACTGCAAAATAAAATGGATTTGCCATTACTGTGGTCTGGAGTTAACATATTTGCCTCGAACTCGAACCTTCTGCTAGAGAAGGACGCGCACTGCGGTGGTGATGTTTAACGTTTTGTTTATTAGGGAACTGCGAACTGTCGTCGAGAACACTGCCGAAGATGTTTATAAGCGATAATGAAATGGTTAGGAAAAAATCCAAGAATTTGAGGGTGTCCAGAGCTTTGTAGGACAAATACACCAACCATTAATTAATATATCATAACCAGGGAGAGTACCTTGGTTGGCACTATAGTACTCTATATGAGCACAAGTTAACTGAAACCGGAGTATGCATGCGATGTGACGGCGCAAGATAACAACGCAGCCTAGTGCGCAGCTGCGGTACATACGAGAGTGAACAGAATACTGTGTGTAGTATACCCATAAAGAAAATTATGATAAAGGCGTGGGCAGTTACAATAACATTATAAATTTGATCATCTCCAATAAGAGATCCTGGTTGATTTAATTCTGCTCGGATTAGTATACTTAATGATGTTCCTACTATTCCCAACCAACTAAGGTACTTTCCCTGATCATGACGTTCAACCCAAAGACGCAATAATAACGCTGGTCGTGAAATCTTTAGTTGATTTATCAAAATTAACGTTCCTATGGATTCCTCGCTTGCTCAAACGGTAGCATATCTTCCTGCTATCAGAAGTATGGGTTTGATACACGGCGAGATTAAAAATGGTAATTGTAAAATGTTAACCTCACGGTTAGTATGATAATGGTATATTCCGCACAATTTCTATGTTGCTACATTAATGCATAGATGTCTCTGGGATTGAATTTCCAATACGTCCACAGAATTTTAGGCCACTCTACAGGATTCAAGCTTGCAAATGCTAAACACACAAAGAAACTCAGCAACCATTCTACCTCAAAACTCTTGAAATATACACTACCTCCAATCCATCGTGGTGCAGGTCGCTTAATGTAATTAAAGAATCCAACCAAGAAAATAAATGCCTCTTATTCACAAATCTTCTTGTGAAAACTTTGGAAGATGCTGCATTTGTAGTACCGTCTTATAAAAGACGGTGACATTGAATCATTGGTCTGTATTAAACTGCAATCTCTCCGCAATACCTGTGTATAAATTATTCAGAGCACAAGTAGACCAAGTCTAAAACCGTGCTAGGTCTATTTCATTAAACAAAACCAATCTTCAAATAATTCTAACTACATTTCATCATTATCATAGTTTAATTACAAACAGAGTTTTGAAATGCTCCCTAGAATAAATTATGGATAAAAAACTTTTAATATCTTGTTTCTCCGAGCATTACATGCTATGAGCCATCCATATTCAGAAGCACATCGGATAGGGACATTGAGCATGATTAGAATCCATAGTGATTGGAGTAGACTGAATGCCATCAAATTTCCTCTTCTCTTCATCCCTCACACAAAAAAAAAACTTACACTGTTAACTAACCAACTCACTGGAACTATGGAACCCATAGGTTCATGGCCGCGCGAACATTAGCGCTCCATACACCCATATCCTGAGCTAATGTTTTTCAATCATCCCTGTATAATTTACTTCCCACAAATCATGGTTAATATTATTCTCCCACCTCATTCTTGGCCTACATACTGGGCGTATTTTAACTCTGGTTTTCCTACAAGAAGCTTCAAGATCATATTTCATACCCCATTCGTGCCACATGTCCTACCCATCGCAGTCTACGAGACTTAACTGTTTTTATTATATCTGGTTTCCCATAAAGATTATGTAGTTCAGTGTTATATAGTCTTCTTAATTCGCCTGTCTGATCATCTCTCCTTAGTTCAAAATTTTTCCTAAGAACTTTATTCTCAAATAATCTTAATCTTTTTTCCTCCCTTAAAACAAGATTCCATGTTTCGCATCCATATAATATAACTGGGAGAATAACGCTTTTATTTATTTTTAGTTTAATGTTCTTTTAGAGAAGTTGGTACGGCAGAAGTCTTTGTAATGCATAATAGCATGCATTCCCAGAATTGAGCCTAGTTTAAATTTTTTCCTACACCTCATTCCTGTTTGTAATCATTGTTCCTATGTACTTGAATTCAACCATTTCTTCAAGACTTTTCTAATTTGTCATTAACTGCCCCTTTCCATTATATAATATAGCCTATTTCTGTGTGTGACAATATATTTAGTTTATTGATGTTTACTTCCAGCCCCAATTTGTTAGTATTACTCATTAGAATTTGCATGCTGGCCCATAATATCTCCTCGTTATCGCCCAATAATACATCATCAGCATAAACTAACAGTTCATTAATACCATTGAGTTGTAGGCCTTCTTCGTCCTCTAAAGATTTCATGACATGCTCTAGTACAAAAGTGAATAGTCAAAAATACTTAGACATACAGTATTCCTAACCTTATTTTTGAACACAAGTCATACACTGTTGTCTAATAATTAATTTCTCTTTATTTATTTAAATTTATACTATGTCATTAATAATTTTTTCTCGTTTTTTTATACCTTGTACATATTATATATTTAATTCGTTAAATTTAGAGTAAATCAAAATAAATTATAAATATTGATTATATTGTATTGTTTTTATAATATGTAATTGTTTATGTAGTTGTAAGACTATTTTTTTGTATTTTATATTTTTTTTAAAACCTTAAGGCCTTAAGGCCTTAACTCTGCCAGGTAAAATAAAGCTATTTATTATTATTATTATTATTATTTATTATTATACAAGCGTTATCTGCAGAAATGGTACATAAATTGAAAGTAAATATCAACTACATCTTCAAATAATATGAGAAATTATGCCAAACCCAGGAAGAATTAAAATATAAACTACTGGGTGATTAAAATTACGCTGTTATCCCTAAGGTAATTTAGTCTTTTAATCAAAATTCGTTGAAATCGGAACCCCAAGTACGAAAATTCCATCGTGTCGGCAATGGAACATACATTATCATTTAAAATCTCTCTAGACTTTCCGACGTACTATTATTAATGTAAAATGTTTTTTTTTAAATAAGCTTAACTGTGAATAACATAATATGGTTGGGAAAATTCTGGATGGGGAAATGTTTTCCGGGTGGAATATCCTAGAGATGTCATAAAACGCTCGAGAGAGCTCAGATAATATGAAGCGTGGTCCACGAACTGTAACTAATGGCGAGCCCGAATTATTTCAAGGACAACTTTCATACGTTGTTATGCTCTTGTTATCAAATTGATATTTACATCGAGCGTCGTGCTTTGTTCCATAGAATGCACGTCACATTAAAACCATGTTTACAAAACGTTGCAAATGCACTAGGCGTTGTATACTTTTCAGATTGACGCTATTTACGAAACTAACAACTATTTGATAGCTTATATGTCCGCCGTTGTGGTCTTGAGGTAGCATGCTGCATTGTCACACAGCGGACCCGGGTTCGATCCCCGGGGCAGTTTTTCTGGGTGAAGTTTTCATCGGGGTTTTTCCTCACCTATAAGACAAATGTCAGGAAAACTTTAAGGCCCAAACGGTCCCCGAAATCATATGGCCATCATCATCATCATCATCCTTATTATCATCATCATCATCATCCTTCACCGGTGTGGAAAGCAACGTGAAGCTACCACACCTACAATTCCCTAGTAAAGCTGCAAGCATAGCATGAAAATGCTATGATTGCAGTGAAGGACCTGCAGAATTACTATAGATGGATGGATATATATATATATATATATATATACATGTAATTAGAACTGCAAGAGGAACAATTTAGAAATAAAACCTTCTAAATTCTAAAAAGCAAGATTCTGTTTGCACAATTTCACTCTAAGATAAAACATTAAATGCATCTGGACGGCAGAATGAAAGTATTATATTATAATCATTAACATTTCCCCTCTTTATGTGAATCCTTACTTATAACTTATATAGCCATTACATTATAATACACGGTGTCTCTAAAGTTACTATGCATTTCCATGAAAACACTTTTTTATTTATTTTCTTTGCATACACTGTAGGTTTAGTTCAAAATCTTTAGCACGGAATAACGTGCACGGGTACGCGGATTGTAATATGAAGACGTCAGAGCTGAATTTACCCATAAATTCCGTAAACCAGCCGCAACAAAGGCACACATTCGTCTGCTTGTAAAAATTTAAGCGTACCGGCAGTGTGTGATGAGGCACGTCATGTAGGTTCTCTGTACGAACGATCACGCGTATCAGCAGAATTTAGAAATAGTGCAGCAGGTTCAAATTACCTCTGATAGTCCGAACTAAATCAACTCAACGCAACGCCTCAGTAGGGAGTTGAATGTCCCTCGCGACGCAGTGTGGAAATTGTACAGGCTTTGAAATAATTGTTAGCGCACAGGTAATTTTCAAGTCCCAGAACAAAGTCACTGCGCATGACCAGAGATCAGTTGATCGGTTCACAAGTATACAACTATTTGAGAAACTAAAATCCGTTCTATTTCGTTGTGTGTCGTGCAATGGAAAATAATTTCGCGTATATAAGTAGTGCGGTAAATGCTGTAAATAAAACAAAGAAAAAATAAAACAAAACAAAGAAAATTGATTGAGATAAGGGCGAGAGAGGAGAGAGAGAGAGAGAGAGATAGAGAGAGAGATAGAGAGAGAGATAGAGAGAGAGAGAGAGAGAGAGAGAGAGAGAGAGATAGAGAGAGAGAGAGAGAGAGAGAGAGAGAGAGAGAGGAGAGAGAGAGAGGAGGAGAGAGAGAGAGAGAGAAAAATCACCCTCCACTAGACCACAACCGTTCCCTGCTAGAAACTGTCTTTATGAAGCGATGCAATACTCCAGGACTTACTTGTGGAATGAAATTATATACTTGTCTTATTTTAAATTAATCAGACGCAATTATACAGGGGGTAATTGGAAAACATTAGCTAAGAATATATATGTATGGAGAGCATATATCCGCGCGCCCATGAACCTATAGGTTCGATAGTGCCAGTAAATTAGTTAACTGTGAATAATGATTAAATTACTTGTAATTAAATTTTCGTTGAAGACTGAGGAAACCATTGTAAAACCTGACCAACGTTTGGTCGGCCCGGGGATATCAACCCGGTATCTCAAATACTACTGAGCAACTCTCCCGTTAGGTTTATTGTTCGTCCAGGACTGTAGAATAGGGGGAACGTTGTTTCCTCAAACGCAGGGAGCACGGGTTCATTCCTGGTGGAGACATGTTTCCTGGGTGAGGGATTTTTCGGAGTTGTTCCTTACCTGAAAACAAATGTCAGGAAAGTCTAAGGTTTAAATAGTCCCCGAACACTATTTGGCCATCATAAATATCCACATAACACGAGCCTTCTTTTAAACACATTTCTAATACCATATAAAACACACAAGCTAAAGATTACATCTGTAGATCCTAAGATGTGATATGACTTTGATGTTAAAGCGTTTATAAATAATATAAAATTGAAAAGGTTTATTGTTTCCTGACTAAGAAGGTGATAAGAGCAATTAAATTAAATGACTTAAGCATATCAGTATATTTACTTAGTAAACAGAGTAAAACTAAATATATGATGGCACGTAGCAATACATTATATAATGGAAATGGACAGCTAATGACAAACGAGGGGAAGTTTGAGGAAGTGGCTGAATTCAAATATCTAGGAACAATAATTACAAATAGGTATGAGATGCACTAATAAATTAAATATAGGCTCAATTATAGAATTGCATGCTATTATCTATTACAGAGACTTTTGTCGTCCCAAGTTCTCTCTCGAAACGTTAAAGTGAAAATATATAAAACTGTTATTCTTACATTTATATTACATGGATGCGAAACACTGACTCTTACTTTAAGAGATCAGAAAATATTACGTGTATTTGAGAATAATTTTCTCAGCAATTTTTTTAGACTAAAGAGAGATGAACAGACAAGCGAATGGGGAACACTACATAACAGTGAACTACAAGATCTTTATAGGAAACCGGATATAATAAGAACAGTTGAGTCTCGTAGACTGCGATGGGTAGGAAATGTGGCATGAATGGGGAATGAAAAAGGGTCATGGAAGCTATTTGTAATAAAACCACAGGGAAAACGCGCAGTTGTTAGACCAAGGTTGAGGTGGGAGAATAACATTAACCATGCTTTGAGGGAAGTAGATTATACAGGGATGATTTAAAAACAGTAGCTGAAATACGGATGTGTGGAGAGCGCGGTCATGCAAATACGGGCTTAATAGTGTCAGTGAGTTAGTTTTATCATGTTTACTTGTGTGGACGTGTTACTATGCTCGTCCAGTGAAATTGAGGTAGGCCTACCATTTGTTATAGCCACACGTACAGTAGCTGGTATGTAGCGGAGGTTAGGAGTTCGAATACATCTGATGAATGTAAATTTCACCTCAATGTGACACGTACATGAATGTAAATTTGCTTTCGTGATATATTCATGTGTATGGCAGTTTACCTCGCTAGTAACGTCAGAGGAACTTATTAAGTAAACGTAAGCAATAATTATCGAACATCCAAAACTATTAAACTATTAAACTGTATAAACAATAGCAATACCATCATGTTAGATAACGAACAAATTCCTCTTACCGACGTCCTTAAAAACTTGGGACTTTACTTAGATTCTAATCTAAATTTGAATATCCAAATAAAAAAAACATCTAAAAAGATCTTCTCCATAATTTATTCCCTAAAGCGTCTCAAAAACTTCCTTCCTACAGCTCTTAAAAAAAATTTAATTCAAACCTTAGTGATGCCGCATTTTGACTATTGTGATGTTCTACTAACTGACATAAGTGACGGGTTGTCGGACAAACTGCAACGTATCCATAATGTATCAGATTCATATTTAATGTTCGAAAATACGATCACATTTCTCCATTTTTCCACGAATTGGCATGGCTACATCTAAAAAGAGAGAAGAAATTTACACTGTCTAGTTCTCCAATTAAGATCCTACATACCTCGACTCCCAATTATTTATCCTCTCGTTTCCAGTATCTATCCTCCAACCATAACTTAACACAAGATCACAACATAGTCTCTTGCTTAATATACCGCAGCATAGGCATCACATCACTCCATGCCATATACTACCTCCTCTTCTCGCAACTGGAATTCCCTACCACAAGAAATAAGGGGCTGCCGGTCATCGGCATCTTTTAAAATAAATCTAAATTTATATTTGCTCTAACCTCGACTTCATCATTACCCAGTGTAAGGTACATATATTAATTGGTGTTTCTCCTATAATTTATCATATTTATACTATTATTATTATCATCATCAAAAGAATTATTATTGTTATTATTATCGTCGTATAAAATGTATTTTGTACATGAAGTTTTCATTGCAATATTTAATATATCTTTAATTGTAATTATTGTAATGTATATATAATCTATATTGTGAAATATGTACTTGTAATTTGTGCTGGTTTAATGGAAGAGAAGGCCTTATGGACTTAACTCTGCCAGAATAAATAAATAAATAAATAAATAAATAAATAAATAATACACTATTATTATTAAAGTTAGTAATCCTTCGTTAAATAACTCAAGTCTCCAGTTAGTCCGTACTAAGAATTTGTATGAATCCTAGTCTTTTTGTTGTTGTGCTTTTCGTGCGATGTAAAACAGGCAACTTCACCGCACGCTAACTGTTAATATGAATAAATTAAAGTTAACATGTAACATAATATGTGGCCCAGATATTATATGTATGCACACACACTGGAGCGTGCTTCTGTTTGCCGTGAACTTTCAGAAGAAGCTTGTTTATATAATGAGATGGAACGTGATCTTGTACAGGTTCCAATTCACGCAACGTTCCTCTAAACATTCCCAACTTGTACTTTTATCCATTACGTAATAAATTACCGAGTTGACTGCCGAGCTTATATTTTAATTTTATTAAACATTTGTAATGGTAAAAATACATATATTACACAGCGTGTTTCAGAATCCTACTGAAAAAATTATATGCTTGTAGAAGGGTTTAAGACAGGCCTAGGAATAGCCTATTGCTTAATAATAATAATAATAATAATAATAATAATAATAATAATAATAATAATGTTAAGGCCATAAGGCCTTCTCTTCCACTCAACCAGCGAATAGTAAAATTGTATAAAAATTACATACTTGTTACAATTTTAAGATAATACTCGTATTAAAATATAAACTAAACAATAGACAATGGTAATGTGATCTAATACTAGCTCATAATAACAAAACTCCAACTGCAAGCGCGACAGGCCTAGAAATCCTTAGCCTACCAGCCTCACGTCCACATGTGTTAATCACAGAGGTAGTCGATCATAAGCCAATGTAGGGGTGACATGTAGTCAGCATGTGGGGTCCCCCAGCCGTTATAGCTGGTCTTCTCAACCTGGGGTTACTACTTATTACAGCTACCCAAAATGCCTCACGATGCTGGGTGGGCACCGGTCCCATACTAGCCGAAATTCCATGACAAAATTCTTCCCCCATGGGGACTCGAACCAGAGCTAATCCCGTAGCTCTGCATACGTCAAGGCATCTTGCCTTAACCACTCGGCTACGGCGCGGGACTAATACTAACAAAAGTGGAATATAATAAAATTAAAATAATATAAAATGAAACCCAGTAAAGCTTCCTAGATGGTTATTTACAAATTGCTCAGTATAGTTGTTATGCAGTTAATGTTTTCATTGTGTCGAATTGAGATATCAGTTAATTTGCATTTAAATAATGATAACGATTGACAGTCCCTGACATGACTGGGAAGTGAGTTCCATGCTCTATTCATAGATATTGTGTAAGATTCAGAGTACAGACATGTCCTGTGTTGTGGTATAGAAAGTAAAGAAGTCTTGTGATCTTGTTCCTAAATTGTGACGAGCCATTATGAAAATGCGATCTTACTGGGCCAGATTTGAATCCTTGTTCGAAACATGTTCGTAGAATGAATTTTTTTCTCAGGTTTTCCTCACCTGTAAGTCAAATCCAAGAAACGGCACAAATATTCCTGGAACACCTTCTAGTCATCATAATCACATGTGTAACATTTTTCTTGTGTATTATGATTTATGAATGTATGTGTGTCATGTCTTCAATGTTCGTGATGTCTCGGAGGTAGCTGCCGTTTGAGCTAATCAGTGGATCACTCATCCGGGGAGACTCTATATATGTGTGTGGTCATAAATAGGTATGTAATCCAAAGTTAAAAATTCTCTCGTGGTAGATGTCCCCATAAAACCCGGAAGACTTGGGAAAATAGAAGTAGGCCTACCTTTAAATGCAGAGGTTACAATAAGGGAAATGATTGTTATATATATATATATATATATATATATATATATATATATTTAGATGTTTAACTATATTTTTTGACATTTGGCAATGAAGGCAAATAGATAGATAGATAGATAGGACATCGGTTGATTAATGTCTTTGACATCGTCGATTCCTAATATCCAATTTTGTCGGTCCATCCAATCTCCTGGTTATATATATATATATATATATATATAATTCAGTATTAAAATGGAATGTGGTCGTGTTATACCATGAAATGTCCTTCTAACTTTAATATATATACTAAAAGTCCCGGCCACGCGTTGCTGTGGTTAAGGTATACGTTAAAAATTTAAATTAAGTTGCTGTCTTTCAGCCGCCAGATTAATTAAAACTAATACACACGAAATTAATAATATTGAAAATAAAATAAACACTGAACACACTTAAATTATTAAATAATCAGTATTTTTAATTCAATTGAAATTCGCGGTTGCAACAAAAAGCACAGCCACCTGGTTAATAATAAACCAATTACCTTACACCATTATCTCTTAGAATCGTATGGAACTCACAAATAATTATAAATCTTTATTAAATAATAAACAAATAATTTGCAATAAAAATAATGCGACTATAAAGTTAGTTATAAACAACCGTAGGTCTCAAGTTGGATCAAACACCACACAGTGTGCAAAATTTATTAAAATCGGTTCAGTAGTTTAGGATTCCATCGCGGGCAAAACAACGTGACACGTAATTTTTATATATTAAGATATATACGTGTGTGTGTTTTAATGTAATTACTGTAACGCGATAGAAGATTTATTAAGGACATCATCTATTTTCATGTTGTAAAATATATTTATCTTGGGGAAATATTTGTAGCTTTAGTCCCGGCCACGCGTTGCTGTGGTTAAGGTATACGTTAAAAATTTAAATTAAGTTGCTGTCTTTCAGCCGCCAGATTAATTAAAACTAATACACACGAAATTAATAATATTGAAAATAAAATAAACACTGAACACACTTAAATTATTAAATAATCAGTATTTTTAATTCAATTGAAATTCGCGGTTGCAACAAAAAGCACAGCCACCTGGTTAAATAATAAACCAATTACCTTACACCATTATCTCTTAGAATCGTATGGAACTCACAAATAATTATAAATCTTTATTAAATAATAAACAAATAATTTGTAATAAAAATAATGCGACTATAAAGTTAGTTATAAACAACCGTAGGTCTCAAGTTGGATCAAACACCACACAGTGTGCAAAATTTTATTAAAATCGGTTCAGTAGTTTAGGATTCCATCGCGGGCAAACAACGTGACACGTAATTTTTATATATTAAGATATATACGTGTGTGTGTTTTAATGTAATTACTGTAACGCGATAGAAGATTTATTAAGGACATCATCTATTTTCATGTTGTAAAATATTTATCTTGGGGAAATATTTGTAGCTTTAGTCCCGGCCACGCGTTGCTGTGGTTAAGGTATACGTTAAAAATTTAAATTAAGTTGCTGTCTTTCAGCCGCCAGATTAATTAAAACTAATACACACGAAATTAATAATATTGAAAATAAAATAAACACTGAACACACTTAAATTATTAAATAATCAGTATTTTTAATTCAATTGAAATTCGCGGTTGCAACAAAAAGCACAGCCACCTGGTTAAATAATAAACCAATACCTTACACCATTATCTCTTAGAATCGTATGGAACTCACAAATAATTATAAATCTTTATTAAATAATAAACAAATAATTTGTAATAAAAATAATGCGACTATAAAGTAGTTATAAACAACCGTAGGTCTCAAGTTGGATCAAACACCACACAGTGTGCAAAATTTTATTAAAATCGGTTCAGTAGTTTAGGATTCCATCGCGGGCAAACAACGTGACACGTAATTTTTATATATTAAGATATATACGTGTGTGTGTTTTAATGTAATTACTGTAACGCGATAGAAGATTTATTAAGGACATCATCTATTTTCATGTTGTAAAATATATTTATCTTGGGGAAATATTTGTAGCTTTAGTCCCGGCCACGCGTTGCTGTGGTTAAGGTATACGTTAAAAATTTAAATTAAGTTGCTGTCTTTCAGCCGCCAGATTAATTAAAACTAATACACACGAAATTAATAATATTGAAAATAAAATAAACACTGAACACACTTAAATTATTAAATAATCAGTATTTTTAATTCAATTGAAATTCGCGGTTGCAACAAAAAGCACAGCCACCTGGTTAAAATATAAACCAATTACCTTACACCATTATCTCTTAGAATCGTATGGAACTCACAAATAATTATAAATCTTTATTAAATAATAAACAAATAATTTGTAATAAAAATAATGCGACTATAAAGTTAGTTATAAACAACCGTAGGTCTCAAGTTGGATCAAACACCACACAGTGTGCAAAATTTATTAAAATCGGTTCAGTAGTTTAGGATTCCATCGCGGGCAAACAACGTGACACGTAATTTTATATATTAAGATATATACGTGTGTGTGTTTTAATGTAATTACTGTAACGCGATAGAAGATTTATTAAGGACATCATCTATTTTCATGTTGTAAAATATATTTATCTTGGGGGGAAATATTTGTAGCTTTAGTCCCGGCCACGCGTTGCTGTGGTTAAGGTATACGTTAAAAATTTAATTAAGTTGCTGTCTTTCAGCCGCCAGATTAATTAAACTAATACACACGAAATTAATAATATTGAAAATAAATAAACACTGAACACACTTAAATTATTAAATAATCAGTATTTTTAATTCAATTGAAATTCGCGGTTGCAACAAAAAGCACAGCCACCTGGTTAAATAATAAACCAATTACCTTACACCATTATCTCTTAGAATCGTATGGAACTCACAAATAATTATAAATCTTTATTAAATAATAAACAAATAATTTGCAATAAAATAATGCGACTATAAAGTTAGTTATAAACAACCGTAGGTCTCAAGTTGGATCAAACACCACACAGTGTGCAAAATTTTATTAAAATCGGTTCAGTAGTTTAGGATTCCATCGCGGGCAAACAACGTGACACGTAATTTTTATATATTAAGATATATACGTGTGTGTGTTTTAATGTAATTACCGTAACGCGATAGAAGATTTATTAAGGACATCATCTATTTTCATGTTGTAAAATATATTTATCTTGGGGAAATATTTGTAGCTTTAGTCCCGGCCACGCGTTGCTGTGGTTAAGGTATACGTTAAAAATTTAAATTAAGTTGCTGTCTTTCAGCCGCCAGATTAATTAAAACTAATACACACGAAATTAATAATATTGAAAATAAAATAAACACTGAACACACTTAAATTATTAAATAATCAGTATTTTTAATTCAATTGAAATTCGCGGTTGCAACAAAAAGCACAGCCACCTGGTTAAATAATAAACCAATTACCTTACACCATTATCTCTTAGAATCGTATGGAACTCACAAATAATTATAAATCTTTTATTAAATAATAAACAAATAATTTGCAATAAAAATAATGCGACTATAAAGTTAGTTATAAACACCCGTAGGTCTCAAGTTGGATCAAACACACCACACAGTGTGCAAAATTTTATTAAAATCGGTTCAGTAGTTTAGGATTCCATCGCGGGCAAACAACGTGACACGTAATTTTTATATATTAAGATATATACGTGTGTGTGTTTTAATGTAATTACTGTAACGCGATAGAAGATTTATTAAGGACATCATCTATTTTCATGTTGTAAAATATATTTATCTTGGGGAAATATTTGTAGCTTTAAATGCAACATTGAGTTTATATGACATGTGGGTTCGAGTTCATTTGATAACCCATTTCAATTATATTTACATCAATGCTCATCGATGGTGGTAATAAAGTGGATGCGAGTAGTATAATCTGTTTGCTTGTGTTGCCGCACCAATTACTTATATACAGTACATGCCTGTATAGTATCTATAGATTATAGATTTATTTTGCCTGGTGGAGTTAAGGCCATGTGGCCTTCTCTTCCACTCACCAGGACAAACATATGTTGCATATGAATACAAAAAAATAACAATAATAGTCATATTAAACAATTAATTACACTGGGGAACAGTGATTTTGGTGCCTAATGTTTTCACCTATTTATGGGTATATTTGGGTCACTGATTCCAAAGATGATTCAGTTTCGTCCTATCAGCTCTAGTTTTTGAGATAGAGTTTATTCAAATTATATACCAGTTCAAAAATACTGGTCCACATATACAACTATATTACTCGCATACAATTAAATACAAAAGAACAAATACTTTCTTTTTCATGAAACAACTGTATCTATATAACTACCATAATTTATTTACACATTAGTCTCGTTAGAATCATTAATTTCCTCCATCAGGTCGCAGAATCCCCGTTTCTGTGATTTCCTCCGATGCAATGATCTTGGACATTCTCGGTGGATGCTCCAACAGTAGTCCGCCATCATATGTATATCCCACCGTCCACGATACCTTCTTCCATTGTACTTAATTCCTGGTGAAAACGCTCACCCTGTTCCTCACTTACATCTCCAAGATTGTCTGGAAATCGATCCAAATGACTGTGTAGGTAGTGTAATTTGATGCTCATGTTACAACCTAGTGCACAAAAAGCAGTGAGCATATTCTCCACTAGTTCATCACTATTAGGAGACTTATAGTTTCCAAGGAAATTCTTCACTACCATACAGAACGAAGACCATGCGGCTGCTTCCAGTATCATTCATTGAGTCTTGAAATTGATGGTCATTAATAAGTTGGCGGATTTGTGGTCCATCCAATATACCTGCTTTTATTTTTTCCTTACTCAGTGCAGGAAATTTTGTACATATGTAGCCAAAACATGTTCCATCTCTATTCAACGCCTTGATGAACTGTTTCATTAAACCAAGTTTAATATGCAGTGGTGGCAAGATGATGTTGTTTCTGTCAACCAAAGGTTCTGCAACGATGTTTTTTTCTCCAACGGTCATGCTTTCTCTAAGAGGCCAATGCCTTCTCACCCAATGTTGATCTTTGGCTCTAGAGTCCCATAAACATATAAAGCATGGGTATTTGGTGTACCCACCTTGTTGTCCTAGAAGAAAATTCACCATCTTGAGATCGACACACATTACCCATTGGTGATCACGGTAAGAGATCTTCTCTAGCACTGTAGCTATTGTATGTTGATTTTCACGCATAGAAACTGAGTGACCAATTGGGATTGACCTGTATATGTTCCCATTATGCAAAAGAACACATTTTAGGCTGCGTTTGGAGCTATCTATAATAACCGCCATTCACTTGGTGTGTATTTTCTTACACCCAGCTTCATTAACAGTCCTTCAACATTCATACAAAAAACAAATTGATTTTCTACTGTGAAGAATGGCAGGAAGTCTGTTTCTCTTTTGCGATAGAC
This sequence comes from Diploptera punctata, assembly GCA_030220185.1. Lineage (NCBI taxonomy): Eukaryota > Metazoa > Arthropoda > Insecta > Blattodea > Blaberidae > Diploptera > Diploptera punctata. The sequence continues at coordinate 3,417,350 of JASPKZ010003842.1, forward strand.
TGTGACCTTTGTTCCCGGTAACAGACATTGTTTCTCTGCCAGCCTGGAAGCTAACAACTCAGATGACTTCTTTGGAAGACTTAGATCCCTTATGAGGTCGTTCAGTTCCGCTTGACTAAAACCGGATGAAACTGATGAAGGTCCTGGGAAATCGCTGTCATTTCCCTCAGAATAGCTTTCAGTTGAATCATCCTCTTCTTCTGGTGACTCTGGAAGACTGGTAAAAATTGGAACAGGTATCTCCTCTGAATGTGGAACAGGGCGTCTTGCGGAGCGTAGATTGGGATATACCCATCTATTCCGGTTTTTGCTATTGATGCCCTTTACATTGACTGAACAAAAATAGCAGTCATCACTATGGTTAATTTGTTCTCGCCAGATCATTGGTTCCCCAAATTTCAAGCATTTCCGTTTCCCATTTGTCCATTGTCGTAGATGCTCTGTGCACGTTTTACATACAATGTGAGGTGCCCAAGGCTTATCTTGATCTCCCAGTTGTACTTTGAAAAGGCCAAATAAGCTCTTCTTACAAAGTCAGTTATAGGTTTTCTTTGTTGAGTGAATGTGTACTCCCCACAGATGAAACAAAACACATCAGGATTATTCACAACATTTTCTTCGTGTTGAAGCCATGTCAGTCTAGAAAAAGGATAAACAATTGTCAAATTAGTAAAATTACATATGCAAACGGCAACAACAACATGAATATAACTTGGATTAAATCAATTAGTATTATGTAAACAATCGATTTACAATGGTGGTACATAAGAGCAGTATCATCAATATCTTGCAAACTAGAGCTGCTGCAACAAAATGGATGACATTTTTGGAATCAGCAGTGCCGAAATACCCAGAATCAGGTGAAAAATTTCAGGCACCAAGAAAAAAATATTTTTTTGTTCCCCAGTGTTATCTGTCAAATTGAATAATAATGAAAATAATGTCTAATAATACAATGAAATTAAATACAATTAAAATTAAATTAATGATACAATGAATACAAAAAGGAATAACAGCTCGAATCTACTATACATAAAAAGAAAAGAAATAAAATAATACAAAGAAAGTAATAAACTACAATGAATTAATCTATGCTTATTATGCAAGGCATTAGGTAAATATGTTAACAAATCGTAAGTCTATTTTTATTAAATAATGAAAAAAACACATTATTAATTCTTAAAAAGTAATATTAGTGAGTTGTTTCTGTTAGTAATTTTATTTTCAATTTGTTTCTGAAAGATGGTAAAGTTTGGCAGTCTCTGACGTAGGGTGGAAGGGAATTCCATGTTCTAGCAAGAGAAACTGTAAAAGATTTCGAATAATAGGTAGTATGATGAGGTATGATGTAATATATACCTGAGGCCTCTTAGATTTTTTGTTAATTAAAACTTGATGTCAATATATATAGACAAATTATATCACTACAAATCTATAACTGATTAGTTTTAATTTTAAATTTCAACAATTATTATTTCATGTTATCAGAAAAGGGCCAATTCAGAATATTTGTCATTTTTAATTCATATTGCTCTGCTTTAATTGCATATTACATAAAAAACTATTTATTTTCAAATTAGCATTCTTTTAAAATAGAGATAGAACTAGATGTTACCCCCCCTATAGTCATATAAATTTCTGACTGACATTTATATCTTCGATAACTTCGACATTTCAGACCAGCCTCTTGGGCTAGTAGTCAGCCTATCCGAATACTGTTCATGAGGTCCCGGGTTCGATTCCCGGTCAAGCCATAGGAATTTTTCCCATGATCTGAAATTTAGGTTAAGAACTCTCTTGGCGCTTCATTATCATTTACCACCTATGATATTATCGGGGTAACGTAACTCTACCTTCTAGGCGCCCCAACTTCAGAATGGGTTACAATTAAGCCAATGCCAAGAGAGGACACCAGAAATGTCGAAATGACAACCTGGGGCATTGAATAAATAAATAATGGTTTAAAAAACTAAAACAACTCGCTTTATTAGAAAACCGAACTAAAATATGAAAAATAATTTTAATTTCCAACACGCTTGGGATAAAATTAAAGTGGTCAACAGAAAATCATCTCCAACACATCTAGAATAAAACTAGAGTTATCTACAAAAAAAATAATTTTACCATCAAAAGCGTGGGGTGCTCTATATCAATTAATATATTTGATAATAAACAGATATTGGTAAAAGTAAAGTTTCTAAGAAGAAAACGTAAAAACCATAAAAAGCACCCCACGCTTTTGACGATAAAACTATTTTTTTTGTAGATAACTCTAGTTTTATTCTAGATGTGTTGGAGATGATTTTCTGTTGACCACTTTAATTTTATCCCAAGCGTGTTGGAAATTAAAATTATTTTTTCATTATTTGGTTCGGTTTTCTAATAAAGCGTATTGTTTTAGTTTTTTTAAACTATTATTTATTTTTTAGTTTGGCTTTCTAATAAAGCGTATTGTTTTAGTTTTTTAAACTATTATTTATTTTTTTAATTTTTAGTTTGATTTCATAAATCGGAATCCCATGAAAATTTAATTGCTTACGATATTTTTAGTGTCTAGTCACGAATATAATTATATATATTTTTTTAAATTATTATTGTCTAACTTTATTATAACATTTTTGAATACTTTAATATAGATAAATAGTTACAGTTAATCATATCCTTCTCATATTTTTTGGGTAAATTAAATTTGGTAAGTTTGCAAAATTGTCATTAATATTTTACAGAATAAGATAAAAATGTAGGTATCTTTAAATTCGGTAACATTGTAGTATGAGCTAAAAGTAATACTTTTCTAAAAAAAATCATCCGGGCCGGATTTGAACCAGCGACCTATGGATTACTAAAAATTATATAGCACTATAGTCCACCGGTCCACCGCTGTGGTTTCGAGGTAGCGTGCTGCCTTGTCACACAGCGGGCCCGGGTTCGATTCCCGGTCGGGGCAGTTTTTCTGGGTGAGGTTTTTATCGGGGGTTTTCCTCACCTCTAAGACAAGTGTCAGGAAAACGTTAAGGCCCAAACGGTCCTCGAAATCATATGGTCATCATCCTTATCATTATCATCTGCCCTCGGGCAGAATTACTATGGGCAGAATTACTATGGATAGATGGATAGTCCACCGCTTTCCAACTGAGCTACCAGAGGATGTAATATTTCTTACAACGATGGACTAAAAAGTCGATAAATCCGCAACCTATTATACAGGTCTTCATTTTTTTGATGTCTTGATGATCCTGGCCAGGATCATAGAAACAATTTATGAAATTATTGTATTGTCATTGGTCCTTTACAAAATATACAAAGTTCCAAGTCGATCCAATGTTTTTAATTGGGTGAAAATCGTTTTGAAAGATTCCGTTACATAGATAGACAGATACAGGTCAAGGTAATATAAAGCATGTAAAAAAATACATTTTTATATGTAATATATCTAAGAAACTTTTATCGAAAAAAAATACATTTTATACGTAATATATCTAAGAAACTTTTATTGGAATATAATTTCTGTACTGTTAAGGTGATAAGGTCTTCTCTTGCCCTCTACAGGATTGACATAATTATACAGGAAGTATAAAATTCTATTACAATAAAAAGTTATAAAATTAAATACTAATATTATTAGAGTTCTTAATCAATTATTATTAAAAATGAAATAAATGTGTTGAGATAACTTAAAAAAATAATATTCTATTTAAATTATATATCCCTTAATAAGAATAATCTGCTTGTTCTTCTTGAAAGCCCATGTTCCCCTTAACAGAGATTTAGGCGCTCTCCTCCTACAGGGAAGAATTTGAACCATACTAATTTAGTTACACTTGTTTTCGTATAGATGACATTTGAGTGGTCCGTAGTCAGCGTTCCGCCTCATACTGACATCTAGGAAACCACGGTTGCACTAGGACGGGAAAATTCGGTAAATTCTGCTTAGAGGCCTTTTCATTCAGGCTTAAACGATCTTTTACGAGCCTGAAAATCTTCAGACTCGGGACCCACGGCTTAAAGTCCCTCCTGGAGGACTTGCTCCTTGGATTTTTCCATCGACCCCGGCCGGGTTTGAACCCGCGACCCTCGGGACCAGAGGCAAGGAGCATAACCAGTAGTCTACCTCGGCCGATAATAAGAATAATAAAAACTTAAAATAGATAACAAAGATAACCTGACAATGAAAACAGTTAGAAATAAAAATTCAAATCAATTTGAAACTGTTTAATAAAAGTTATGTAATGATGAATGATTCTAATATCGAAACTAAACCAAAAGAGCTCTATAAACATTGAATTTCCTATAATCCTAAAACTATGGAAATTGTATCAATTCAATTTTGTTTTGATTAGAATTACTTTTACTTTCAGGACTCTATGCAAAAACTATGTCAAAAAGTTTATGGAAAATATTCCTTATGGGCCTATCTAAAAGTTATAAACATGTAATAGGCCTATTCAGAAACGTGTAATTTATTTGCAACGGTTCTTCTTACACTTTTATATTAACATTGTGTGTGTCGTATTTTTGTGGTATATTTTTATAACTGTCATACCAGAACAGTCTGTCCTTGTTCTTAATTAACAACTATTATTTTACTCCATTCAGTGTAAGTAGAGTATTGGAAAAGAGGTCTACCAAGGAAACGAAGCGTTTCTGGACCTTTGCTAGTAAAATAAATTTTCATTTCTAGATGCGAGATTTTTTTCCCACAAAATTTTAACGTACATCTTTCTTATAATTATATTACTAACTCTTAGCATTTCTTTAAAAATTGAAAAATTGTTTGACATGTCTTATTAAACATGATAATTAACAGATGGCTTGTTGAGTTTCTAAAACCAAACAAATTCATGGGAACTTTGTTATTTTATATTGGGGTTAATGCATAAACGTTATTTGTATTAATAACAGTTGTAACGGAACTTTGTGACATCATTGCAAAACAAAGTTTATAATTGATAGTTCCCTTCACATCCTGTCGTCATCGTTTTCCTTTCCTGGGGAAAAGGTCGACAAGTTCGGCAACACGCTATATTACACGTGGCTTTTGGATTCTTCAATATGTGCGATACACCTGGCAAAAATGAAAGTGGCCGCTGTCTTAAAAAAGTAAGATTCGTTTGAGTGTTTTCGCTACTACTCGGAGAAGGCAATGCTACATGTTTGAACCTCGGTTTGACATGTCTGATATCCATAGTTATAATGAAAGTATACTACATATTACTGGTATAGCGCAATGGTAACGTTGTAGATTGGTATTTATGAGGTCGTGGGTTCGAGCACAAACAGTTGTTTATTTTAAGAGAGAGGAAATATAGTTTTCCCTGTCTTCTTTATGACTGTTTAAGTAATCAGTACAAGTTTTATGAATGTATTATGCCATCACTTTATCAATAGTTAGGTTTACCTTCTTCTTCTTCTTCTTCACTTCCTGGTTTAGGCAAGAGTTGCCTGTTCCGTCTTCACTAATAGATCTAAGACCATCTCTTCCGAGGACGTCCGACATCTCTTCTTCCTCTTGGAAAATAATGGAAGAAGGTTTACCTTATGGCTGTAATTATACTACCTAAAAAACGCAACATCCTCAATGACAAATTTATTTTTATTTAAAAGTGATTAGCAGGTAGTTTATAACAGAAGTAGTATATAACACATTCAGACAAAACGAAAGACACGTCACAGTAAGGGGTGCCCAAAAGGTTGCATAAATACACAGGGTACCCCCTTCTAGCGGCAACGCAGGCATGTATTCTCGCATGCAAACGACCATAAATGTGCCGAATGGTGTCCTGTGGTAGATTATCCCAAGCATCTTGCAGCTGTCGTCGCAATTCGGAAATGGTTGTTGCAGGCTCTGGAGAACGAGTAAGTTTCCTCTTTATCATGCCCCAAACGTGCTCAATTGACAAGAGATCTGGGGATCTTGCTGGTCAGGACAGTTGTTATACACCGTGAGGAGAACATTGCGTAGCAGCAGCCGTATGTGGACGTGCGTTGTCTTTGCTGAAAACACATGACTTTCCAGTCGAAGAAATTACAGTAGCACAGAGGTAACAAACATTGCAATGCAGTGTTTACTTTACACTGTAGAAACAACAAATGTGACCGAGAGTTGTAACTGATGGACCCCCATACCATGAAGGCAGGGATGAGGCCTGTGTGTCCTGGTCAAATGCATTCCGGAAGATGATGCACACCGGGTCTACACCTTACACTTGTAGTCCATCACTCGCATACAGACAGAATCTACTCTTATCACTGAAGACAGCAGAGCGCCTTTTCGCTCTCCAGTCGACTCTTTCACGTCACGAGAGCAGTTGTGGTTGGCAGTGTCTTGGTGTAATAGGTAGCCTAACCAGAGACATACGTAATCTTAGTTCTGCTGCAAGCAGATGTTTCACTTTGGTGATACAGCAGATACAAATTGTGTCCAGATGTTTTCCCTGGTTGCTATTCGGGCGGCAACCGCTGCTCGCACAATCTGTGCCTCTGTACTATGCGACCTTCTAGAACCTGACATACGGATGTGAGAATGTTTCTAAAGATCACTGCTGAAAGCAGCGACACACCACCAATACGTTGTGGCCAACATGTGCAGCAATACGTCGATATGACCATCCAGTTTCCTGCAGGCCTACAATGCGATTTCGTTCGAATGGCTGAAGATGTTCGACAGGAGTATTTACTCGTCGGCGAAGCATGGTTGTGTCTTAGAGTGAATATTGCAAACGCTGTTCACTTCTAAAAGCACCACAGTTACTGTTTGCAGAGTCAAAACAGAGGGTGCATATCCAAGCATCCAGAGCGCCGATGACCGTGACAAATGAATCACTATCACTATAACCCTTCAGTATGCACATATTATACCATTGTGCAATGAACACAGTCCTTGATAGTGTTATTTTTTTCAGGCAGTGTAAAAGAATGAGAGAAAGACTTTATTTTCAACAAAACTATCATTCGTGGTATAAAACAAAGATACTTACTGGCTTCTGCCTTAAAATTAAAACAGTTAAAATTAAGAAAACCTCATTTCAATATTTAGTCCATCATCCTTTCAACTCGATTACATTTTGAAAACGAGTAGGCATGGAATAGACTATCCTTTAAATAACGTCTGTTCTCAGTCACGGCATCCCAGATATATTTGACGAGCTTCCACAAATCATTAGGATGTCATGGAGGGGAATTTTCAGCATAGGATTCTTGACCTCTGTCCGCATATTCTCAATAGTTCAAATCCAGATAGCAATGAGACCAGTTTATCATTTCGATATTGTCTCGTCGCAAATCAGTTTCGAATCAATATATGTGTAGATAGTACGTATAAGTACTCTGCTGAAAGTTTTCCAGTAGGATACAACAACCTAGCATAGAGATCCATATAGCGTCCCAGCAACGTTTGATATTTCTGTTGGTTGAATTTCCCCTCGAATGCGATGTATTTTTCTCAAACTACGACGCGAAATCCACCCCAACACGATACAAGCACTCTACTACTGCGGAAACAAATGGCAGCGTATCTGCACTCGAATCGGGTTCCAGGATGACGGTATAAGAAAGTTCCTTTCTAGTATAACATGCGACATCAGTAAAGATTACTCTTTTTAAATTATTCCGATCACAATTTCCCATTCCAACAATTAAACGTCCTTCAATGCACTCCTCCTTATGAACATTCATGGGAATGGCACGTCGAGATCTCAAATTGGCGCCCCTTAAACATTTCTCACGTTCATTTGGCCAGGAAAATTAATAACTGCTTCAAAGTGGCAGCGGTATGAATGTGCCACTAATGTGGCGTTCTTTTGTGGTGTTGAAGTTTTCCTTTTACCACTCCCAGATTTTCGGCCTAACATTCCCGAAAGTCTATAATTTTTTATCCATCTCCGAGTTGTCCTTTCTGAAACGTGAAAATGGCTAGCTGCCTAGGATACTGAAATCCAAGTTGAATCACAGCATGTATTAGGCCTATACTTTTTTTTCCCACCATCTTCACTCTGTGGAGTCATGTTAAACAAAGTCTCTGCCAGAAATGACGCCGTTGGTTTTGTCGAAGTCATAGTCTCTATCTGCGTCTTAATATAATTTAAAACTATTCACTATGATAAATAAATTTCAGAATTAAAAATTAATAATATACATTTAACATTTTATAAATAAAACATAATTATATGGAGACATTCGTTTCAAAGATTTAAAATAAATAGTTTATAATCTCGATCTCAGAGCTGTAATTTGTTTTCTAAAAACCTGCATTATATCAAGAAAATAATTCCTTAATAATTGCCTCGTTTATAAGTTAAAATTCTACTACTACTGCTATTTCAGCAACACTGTCTTAATGTCATAAACTATTTTATAGTATTGCTAAATAATAATGATAATAATAATAATAATAATAATAATAATAATAATGATGATAATGATAATGATAATAATAATGATAATATATAATGTAAATGAATGTTAGTTGTAATATTTCTATAAATGTTTTGATTTGCATAAATACGAAGTAAATGAAATGCCTTATAGCTGAGTAGGAAGGTCATCATCAATCAAATGTCAACGCCTCAGGTTAAAATCGTCGTTACAACTTTTCATTTATTTTTTATTACAAGATAGTATATGTATAATGTAATACAATAATATAAGAAAAACAAGCACCTGTATTATGCAGCTGTATTGTTAAAACTAATATTTGCGTTATTTATATCACTACTAACAAAATATAGTCACCGCTGTGGTCTCGAGGTAGCGTGCTGCCTTGTCACGCAGCGGGCCCGGGTTCGATCCCCGGTCGGGACAGTTTTTCTGGGTGAGGTTTTTATCGGGGGTTTTCCTCACCTGTAAGACAAATGTCAGGACAACTTTAAGGCCCAACCGGTCCCCGAAATCATATGGCCATCATCATCACCCTTCACCGGCGTGGAAAGCAACGGGAAGCTACACACCTACAATTCCCTAGTAAAGCTGCAAACATAGCATGAAAATGCTATGATTGCAGTGAAGGACCTTCCTTCGGGCAGAATTACTATGAATAAGCAAAGATACAAAATAAAAATGAAAGCTTGAACTTACAACCTTCGTATCATTAAGCCAGCGCTTTACCGCTCGTCAATGAAGGTAGTTGTTAAACGACTCTTTATTAAACACCATGGTTCAGAATCTACTTCAATTAAGCATGTAGAAGCAGTGTGATTCCAAGTGGAACTTAGAATAATATATTCACTGTGAAAGAGTGCGGCCACTTTCATCTTTGCCAACTGTACAAATTACTTATTTACTTACTTACTTACTCACTCACTCACTCACTGGCACTATCGAACTCGCAGATTCACGGCCGCGCGGACATAAGCTCTCCATACATCCCTATCCTGAGCTAATTCTTTCCAATAATTTCCCGTATAATGTACTTCCCTCAAATCATAGTTAATGTCATTGTCCCACCTCATTCTTGGTCTACCGACTGGGCGTTTTCCCTCTGGCTTTCCTACAAGAAGCTTCCATGCATGTCTTTCTTTCCCATACGCGCAACATGTCTGCCCATCGCTGTCTACGAAACTTAACTGTTCTTATTATATCTGGCTTCCTATAGAGATTATATAGTTCATTGTTATGTAGTCTTCATCCCTCTTTGGTCCAACAATTTTCCTAAGTGCTTTATTCTCAAATACTCGTAATCTCCTTTCCTCCTTTAAAGTAAGAGTCCATGTTTCGCACCCATATAATATAACTGGTAGAATAATAGTTTTATATATTTTCAGTTTAACGTTTTTTTAAAGGAATTGGGACATCAAATGTCTCTGCAATGCATAATAGCACGCATTTCCCGAATTGAGCCTATGTTTAATTTCTTTGTGCATCTCATTTCTATTTTGTGATTATTGTTCCTCGTATTTGGATTCAGCCACTTCCCTCCATGGTATCTCTTTACCTTGTCGTGGTGGAGTGGCTTCCGTGCTTAAATGATCCCGAGAGCTATGCCGGCGGTAGCATTGCTGCCGATAGGTTTACCCGGACTGGTCGAAGGTGATAAGCCAGATGTAAAAAGTATCTTGGTCGAAAGAGTGACGATTTTCACCGTAAAAATACAACCGTCAAGAAATGCGGACATGGGGTTCAACTATACAAATTGTTAATAATATTTGTAATGTTTTACAAAGATCAGATTATATCCTATGTTCTTTAAAACTGAAGTTGGCTACATGCTGTATGCGAGAGGATGAAATTGTCTAACGATTAGCTATTTGTGAATAGCTACTGTGTCAGCAGAAATATTTTGCCTTTTATTTGGAAATTGTTGTGACCTGGTTGTCAGAACCGGTATTAGATTTGTTGGGAAAGATGTTTTCTATCAATTATACTTTATTCCGCGTCATTCTTACCCATTCATTGTGAAATAAGTTACAGATTACTCTCTTTGGATAAAACTTTCTCTTGAAATATGTTATAACTGTTTTCAACTGTACAGCTTGCTTACATTTGTCTATAATAGAGTCCAAGCATATACGGAGTTGTCATAGAATCTTGGTTATGAGTTATTATGGGCCAGTACACATACCATGGAAAAGTTTCACAGAAGTGAATAATTTAGGGAGATTCGAGATAGAACTTAGAAAGCTAGCTGTAAAAAAATGAACTACGACCACATGTTTGACTTTTATTCTTTCCATGATAGCTATAAACTCTTGAGAATCTACGTCAATATTGTATTATTATTTTTGCGCGATAGTATGTTTGTTGTACTTACAGCAATGGCGACCATGATTCAAAGTTCAACTTCCTACATTTCGCGGTTGCCAACCAAAATAACCATACTGTAATAAAATAATTATACTGTAATATTACATATTACAAAAAAGCGTGTGGAAAGTAAAACCATTGCCCTCTATGTATACTACATACAACGTATATAAAAAAAACTATCCAAAAGGTAGTGTTAATATACATTATACTGCATTTTAAACGAACTGAACTTTTTTTGAAACAATATAAAACAATAAATACGTACTTGCCGCCATCTTATCACTAAGTGGTCTCATGACCTCCTGTTGTTTCAACTAATAAACAATGTCCACACTGTTAACGTTAGTCAATTGTTTATAATGAACGCAAATATTTCCAACAGAGATGTTATTATTTTACTTTTATTTATTATTTTCAAAACACCATCGCGCAAAAAATAATGTTCAACGCACGTTTGTGAAGTGTTTTACAGAATCTCGGAAATTAAAAATCTCGCTATTGCTCGATTTTAAACATTTTCCTTAATTCTGTAAAAATCACTTCTGAACCTCGCATCGTAATATACTATTATAACCAATGCGTTGGATTATCATTTTTTATAATAGTCATGGAAACAATAAAACGAATAAAATCGTAATCATGGTTAAGATTTTTTCTCTAGACTGTTGTATTCTTATCTAATCACATATGTTGTGACCACAGTAGCTGATCAAAACATTGTCCACCTATATCAAGACAAATATTATCTGACACTAGTGATTGACAAACTTATACAAAAAATAGAACACTGTACTATTGTCACGAAATGTATTGGTGACTCACTTGACTTCTTGTAAAAATATATTAAAAAGTTAGAAATATTAGAGTCCATGATTGAAGTAGTCATGGAATTGGGTTTTCTATTCCAATTCAAGCTAACCTTTGTGACATGGTCCTTCCGTCTATTTTTATATATTTTTATCAAACTATTAGTGTGCATTCTACTGATAATGATGATTTTAATTTCTATAGTTTAAATTCTTGAAAACGTCACTAATAAGGTATTTTGTGTTCAAAATTATATGGACTTAAAGGCTGTAGGCAATGCATAAGTAAACGATAGGGTGACAGTAAAAAACAACATATGAAACTTAATAATCCCAATAATATGGCTACTTGGAGCAAAGGACACTTCATATTTCTGACTTTTCAATTATAGATTCACACCAAGTCCAGGGCACTAAAAGTCTCCAATTAATATTGTGACAATAGCACAACGCTCTACTTTTGTAAAACTTTGTAAATCACTAATGCCAGGAAACACTTGTCTTGATGTAAATGGTCAACATTTTTATCAACTACTGTTATTTCATATATGGATTATAAAGGAGTCTAACAGTGTAGAGAAAAAATCTGAACCACGACTACGATTTTACAATTTTTATAGTTTTTCATAGGAATTACATAGGAATTACGAAATAAAACAAAATCCAAGGCAATGGTACAAAAACGATGATCAAGCTTCAGACTTTTTTAGTTATCATGAAAACAATAGAAGTTATAATCCCATGATTGCTGTTCAAGCTTAGAAATAATTCCATCATGAACCAAAAATGAAAAGAAAAATTGAACGCACTATGGAATTCTGGGGAGATTTCTTTGAAGCCGGGACGGGCCAACGAGGCCTACTTGTGAAGGATACATTTTTTTTAGCGATGCTCTTTAACAGCTATAGTCATCGGTTTTGCAATTCAAAGCGAAACGTGAAAGGGCCGATTTATTTTAGCTAGAAACATCTTATTTGAGGCTTACAGTTACTGTACTTGCAGTCAATCTATGACACGAGACCACAGATTTACTTCCCTTCCGAAGGAAGCTATACTTAGGATTATTAGGCTTTGAAAAAATTCGAGGGCCCCGGCCGGATTTGTACCTGCGAACCTCGGAGTGAAAGATGGGCACGGCTAACCCGCGAAATCGATGATGATCAGCATTATTGCTAAAGCTTGATATTTAAAAATTGTAGTTAATTTATTTTTCAAATTTATATATATATATATATATATATATATATATAAATTTATATATATATATAATATATATATATATAATATATATAGTGTGGCCGATTATGTGACTAATATTTTTGTGGTATTTCTCAGTTCCTAAGGAAATACTGAATTGTATTTTCATTACCATAACACATTACATCATTTACTAATATTTCATAATTCGCTAAAATTACCAGTGATCTATATACAGTAAATGAATAGAAACAATATGAATAAATAGACTAAATAATTGATAATTCCTGTTACAAGCTTATAGGATTTATAGAGAGAACTTTGTAGATACAACAGAAACTTAGGTACCGATTTGTTGCCAGAATAATGGCAATACTAAATATTTCAAATATCCCATTTCACGATACTCAATGACGATTTGAACAATAGTTCGTCAACAATGTAAGGGAAAGTATCATCGATGAATCGATGATCGTGAGATTGGGTCATACATTCATAAATACCAGCTAACAGGTCCCACAAGTATTTTACATTTTTTCAAGAAGTTCTGATGGATTTCTTGGAATATATACCATTGAAAATTCGTAATTATAAAATGTGGTTGCAATGTGATAATATACCAGACGAATTTTGTTCAGAGATCTCTTATTTCAGGATTGAAATTGCTGAAATTGTCCTTTGTCAACCTGGATTGTCTTATCGTGAAGTAGAATTGTAAAATATTTAACGTTGACATTCTACCAAAAAAAGTGTATAGGTAAATACTGTTAAATTAAGGACTGTCTTTAACAGTCAGGTCGTTAGCGTTGCATTTAAAGCTGGGTATGAGAAGGTAGACTATTTTTTTCTCCCAGAGTCCTCTTACTTTAGCTTCAGGTTATTTCACGTGTCGTAAATTTACGACACGTATCCATGGCTTTTTTTTTCTTCAGAAACTAGCCATACTTGGGATTTTTACGCCCCGCCAAAAACCATCGGTTCCAACTGATCATGTATGCACCCTAGTTGTTTACAAAGATTCTGGACGCAATATATAAAATTAAAGTAAAAAACACACATATGTTTGACATTATATACCTCCAATCTGTTTATCCTGCCATTGTTATTGTTTGTGACAGAGCTCGTAGGACATGAAGCTTGAAAAAATGGAGGAATGGTTTTTCAAAGGGGGTAGTGTAGCCGTATTTTCAGGGTCCATGTACTCGGTTCCTCATAACATTCTTTTGTCGTTAAGAAAGCATTTCTCTCTGTAATTCTGAATTAACTACCACATTTCAAAGTGGTGCGATACGGGTGAGTCAATGTTTCTGTAACGTATGGTACGTTACAATTCCTATTTCTTTCTCTTTCAACAGTGTCCCTCAACAACCCCCACCTCACATTCGTTCCGCGTTCGACGAGCTCTGCCACATACAATACTCTTGTTACATTAAACTGCATTCATAGTATCAAGCTGGAAGAGTTTCACGATCGTTATCTGTAATTTGTCTTCGTTTGGTTGTGTTCATATCTACGAATAGAAAACTTCATCGAAGTTTTAATTGCAGGCTGCGGCAAACATATTCAGGAGGGAGCGTTATTCCGGTGTTTACTCCTCTACTGCCATCGTAGTGAGCTCTGAAGATGTATTCCGCAGCGCAAACGATAAGTCGAGCAAAATGTCAAATCTAAGATCACAGCCAAAAGCGTGGAAATCTAGTTTGGAGTAAAACGTTTTCAGTCTCTGTATTTTAATATAAACAGGATGAAACTAAACTGCATTTAATTGAAATGAAAGATAATTTGAATGTCTTGTTATCCAAAGAAATGATGCATAGTTAAAATGTGGTTCGCTGTCTCTATTGTCTTATGACTTTAATCCCACGGTACAACTTTTTAATTATACTCTCTGACGGGAGCTTCCTGCGAGTAATAAACCTGGATTGCTACTTTATAATAAATAGAAAGGCGCTCCGCGGTATTCGACTTTCACTTATTTTAATTTGTATTAGAACACGCGTGTATGTATCGATACACATTCACAGAAAATATTAAAACACAAAAAATAATAACATAAGTAAATAATGTCCCGTAAGTTATGCTTTGTCATAGTTTTACAATTACGTTTTACTTTCTCTTCAATTAAATGTTCTTTTGTGGTAATGCAGTGCATATGTATTTTAAATGTAGTTATGCTTATAAACATTTTTTAAGTTGAAATAAGTTTATTAATTTCACTCCAAATGGGTATGGGTTATGATTACGTCAACTCTAATAGAAATAATATTTTTTTATTCAGTGTCCCAGGTTGTCTATTTGACAATTTCTTTCGTTCTCTCCTGGCATTTGCGTAATTGTGAGACTTGGGCTCCTGGAAGGCGGGTTTATGCTGCCCCGATGATATGATGGGTGACAAGGCAGCACGTTACTTCGAGATCACAGCGTTGAACTTAGAACTAATAATAATTAAACTTAATAAGAACTAAACTCATAACTTATATCCGTACGAGTAGTGTAACTGTGTGGTATCAAGCGGTCTGTGGTCTATACTAAAAACTCCAAGGCGCGACAGGCCTAAAATTCCTTAACCGGTCAGTTTAGGGCTGACATATAGGTAGCATGTCGAATCTTCCAGCCGTTATAGTTGGTTTTCTCAGTGTGGAGCCGCTACTTATTGTAGCAACGCAAATTATTCACGATGCTGAGTGGGCATCGATCTCATCACTGACGGAAATTTCATGATACAGTTTTTTCTTCCATTGGGACTCGAACCAATAGCGTTTAATTATTTTCTCCTAGCTGAGTAGTGATAGTTTGGAATATGTTTGTATTATTACTATGTATTAATTCACTAGAAAATTCCTCTATTGGCATTAATTACGAAGTAATTTTAATAACAGCCTAACAAAATAACACTACACGATATTAAATGCACAACAACAAATATAAATTTGTTAAAATAAACTAAACAGTAATTTTTGTATAATTTTATGGTCTTACAATATTTACAGTTTCTATTAAAAGTTGAAATATTTATAATATTTAGAAAGTTTTCTTTCCATCAATATGTTGTAAAAATATACTGTTATGAATATGTTTAATGCATTTCCTTTACATTTTTTTTTTTCTAGTGGAAAGTGGCTGAGGGATGAGGACGGATGAGGATATGTTAACCAAACATAAAATAGTTACCCTAGAACGTAACTCGCAGATTCCAATATAATGGGAATGTAAACTGACAGCTAATAAATACATTGTAACTTAGAAGAAAATTAACCTAGTTGGTTAAGAATGGGATTTTCTGTTAATTCCATATAAAGAACTTTTGTAGGCCTACTGATCTTATCCTGAATTTAGAAGTATATTTATTTCAGGTGACGGTGAAGTTTTAAACGTTATGACTATCAGAATAAATAGATAAAAAACGTTAATTGTAAAATCCTGGTTATATTGAACAGTATTGATAAAAATTAATTTTTATACACCCTGTGATCTTGTGCGTAAGAATCAAGAATGCGCAGGTTCGAGTACCCGTGAGGGATTACTTTTTTAATGAAATTTCGAGCCAATATGCGATCGGTGCCCACCTAGCTCATAAAAATGTGGATACCTACAGTAAGTAGTGGTCCAAGTAGAGGATGCTAGCTACAACATGTCATGCTTGGCCACATGTTATCCCTATACTAGCAGAATGAGCAACCACTTCTGTATTTAGCAAATGTGGCTATGAGCCAGTAGCCGTCTGGTAGGCTTCTAGGCCTGTTCGCGTTATGGAGTAGTAGTATATTTGCACTACCATACTGCATTGTTGTTAATTCACTTACCCAACTTAGGATTTAGGTCTAAAGTCATATCATGCAGTACTACGTTTCTTAGAATGCGCCACTCCTTTATATGGTTAACATAACATACGTACCATCCAACTAACATCGACCAGTCTTAAATTTATGAAGATAACAAACATTACTGACCTAATCTTATATTTGTCCTTGAGTAATACTTAGGCCACACTTCGGTTAGGCATAAACATTGACGTCGAAGCACACCTACATTAAATATTATCTTTAATTTGCTTACTTGTTATAGTCATCTAGTAATAATGGAGAATATAATACATATATAATAAAATACGTGTTTGAATTGGATTCGCCTGGTGGTGTAATGGATAACACGATGAGGTACAGACTCAAAGTTCTGGGGTCGAATCCCGTCCAGGCATTTATTTTTCTTATCATACCATATATATATATATATATTTCAATTGGCTCAATCTTTGCATATTACTACCCTTATATTTGTTAAGGTTAAGTTATGTTTCAGAAGGCATAAAGAAGTGACACATTCTAATAAATTATCCCGTACTGTTTCATAATTTAAAAAAAAATAGGCCTATTTTTATATTTTTTTCTTAAACTAAACAATCAGCATATTACCAAATGTATGTCTCATGTCAGTCAATGTACTTTTCGTGCATCGGGTTCCAAAGTTTCTATACTCACCAATATTGAAATATGCAATACCTCATTTGCTATTAATATAAAAGTTAACATTTTATTCCTTATAATCGAATTCAAACGAAATTGTGAAAGAAATTTATATCTAAACAGCTGTAGGCTATATATTTCCCTTGATGGATTTGGAGAAACGTTTATGAATGCTTTCTTTTCGCGAATACAACATAATTTAACTTTTCCTGCTGGTTATCTTAAGTGATTCATCATTCTTTACACTAGATGTTACTTCTGCGATTTCGAGTGGAATGCATAGCATTTATAACTTATTTCACTACTACCGGTATCCACATTTTTTGTGTGATTCAATTTTCAACATTCCACGCAAAAATTAAGAAAATCCAATAATAAATATCGTAACACTAGGCACATTATTAATTCCAAGAAGTTCATTATAGCTTAAGAGGCCTATAGATTGTAATGTACCGAGTTGCCCATTTATTGTTGCAACGTAATGTCAGTATTTAAAATATGATGGCTACAAAATATACAGTGTGGCGCTGTAGTTAAAATGGTATGAAAATCACGTGTAAAAAAGTGTAATCCTCTGTGATATTCTAGCTCGGTAAACGTCATACATGGATGTGCACTGCAATGAATGTTTCCTTCACTGAAGTACATTATACTTGTACTATTAAATTAATTTTGAGGTCAGATTTATAGAACCTCAAATGCTTTATATAGTTAATATTAAAATGTGTATATTATTAGCTAATATCCGGCGTGCGCTGCTACTCCTAAATAAATGTTAATGTTTTTACCACCAGCCGTCCGCTGTTATGCTTGCCCGGGAATCTGCTTATCCCAATCTTCTTGGCTTCAATGAAAGACAAAAATGGTTATTGTGAGTTATCCGTAAAAGATAAACATATGCTGTCGCGGACTTCTTTGTATAGTTTTTTTTTGAGATACTCAATTATGTATACATTAATTTGGTGTAGTTGTTATGGTTTAGGCAGCGTAAGCAATTTAAGCGTCAAAATAGGGACTTTATTTCACGTTTTTCACTACAAAGGGTGATTTTTAGGGGTGAAGGCGTTGAGAATTACAACTCTCTTATAGACTATGTTCATCCCCGGAATCTTTTGAACATTTTTCAAAAAGCCCCATCTCAATCGGATGGAACGGTATGGCAGAGCACGCATGCCACGGAATCTACTTATCCCGATCTTCTTGTGATCAATGAAAGACAAAAATGGTTATTGTGAGTTATCCGTAAAAGATAAACATATGCTGTCGCGGACTTCTTTGTAAGTTTTTTTTTAGATACTCAATTATGTATAGCCTACATTAATTTGGTGTATTTGTTATGGTTTAGGCAGGGTAAGCCATTTAAACGTCAAAATAGGAACTTTATTTCAAGTTTTTCACTACAAAGGGTGATTCTTAGGGGTGAAGGGGTTGAATATCATAAATCTCTTATAGCCTATATACATCCCGGGAATCTCCTGAACATTTTGCAAAAAACCCCATCAAAATCGGAACAATAGTATGGCCGCTCATAGAATACAAACAAACAAACATTGATTTTTATATATTGGATTTATTATTAAGAATTTCTCTGCAACATATTAGTTTTCTTACAACTCATTGTATATTTTATTCCTCCATATATCACTATTATCTGCATACCTGTCTGTTAATCCTCTCGAAACCATACTCCTACACACTTCTTGAACACATTGTTATGTTGTTCTATCCTTTCTTCTGTTGCCCTCCGCTTCAGAACTTAATTTCATTTTAGATATCTTGTCATCTGATATCCTCTTTACGTGGCCAAATCATTTCAGTTGTCTTTATTCAATAGATTGCAGATCATCTTTTTGAACATCCGTTATTTCTCTAATTTTATCTCTTCTTGAATTTTTAGAAGTCCTCCTTCAGAAGTCCATCTCTGTCAACAATAGTTCATGTGATTGCTCTCTGCTTAATGACACCATACAATAGTATACTCTCCACCAATGAACTACAAATAAGTTTTTTTTTTTTTTAGTTTTGTCAAAATAATTCTTATAAAATGTACGTGTTCTAGCGATCTACTGTATAGATTTGCTTCATACTTCAGAGGCTATTTAATAAATCCTTATGCATAATTTATTTAACGCAGGTATTTCCTTTAGAAATGATTGTTAATATTCAATTTAGGCCTACATATAAAATTACTTTTAAAAATTCAGCAGAAGTACATGCTGCTAATTCACATAATGCAACCACAAAAAAGTATGTACTCTATTACATTATAATAATAGCTCTTATAAATTACCAATAATAGTTCCATCCTCATCCTACCAATATATTCCAAGAAAATATATACTTTATAAGCAGTACTTTAACAATACATACATACATACATACATACATACATACATACATACATACATACATACATACATACATACATACATACATACATACATACATACATACATACATACATACATACATACATACATACATACATACATACATACATACATACATACATACATACATACATACATACATACATACACATACATACATACATACATACATACACATACATACATACATACATACATACATACATACATAATACATACATACATACATACATACATACATACATACATACATACATACATACATACATACATACATACATACATACATACATACATACATACATACATACATACATACATACATACATACATACATACATACATACATATATATATATATATATATATATATATATAACTTATAACCCTATACTTGCTCGAAAATGCCGATTTTTGGGCAATTTTTCGTAAAAATTCTGATTTCTTTCGGATTTTCGAGTGCATTATTTTTTCACTTATTATTATTATTATTATTATTATTATTATTATTATTATTATTATTATTATTATTATTATTATTCACTTATTAATAGTGATTTAATTAATTTATAATAATCTTAATCTCTATCCTCCACTTGACCTATTTAATCATTTAAAGCAAGTTAAATTCAGTTGTATGTAATTCGTAACTAATCGGTTCTGCTTTTTTCAAAATCTGAAATATTGCCAAATTTCTTCTTAATCTAGACTAAATAACATTCCCCAATATCAAAGTAAAAGCCTAGAGCATCCCCTAACTCATGCAAAATATGTTAAAGCCTCTTACTTTCTCAGAGTTAATTCCTACGTAAAAAGTGTTTTGCGGTTATTACAGAAATTTTACTCGTGACAAGGATGTTTTATTGTTGTTTAGAAATAGTAGACGTTGGCTTTCTAAAACAAGGTCAGTACAAAAAATGTTTAGATGCAACAGACATGAAGAAGAACTAGCGCACCTTGTACAGGAGTGAAAGTGAGATAGTAAGATGAAATTACACATGTGATCAATCTTCACTAAGTGACCCAAATTACACAGCAGAATCCGCTGTCTGTTTCTCATCTCACAATCGTTGCCATAGGGTTAATGTTCTGTTTTATTGAGACGAGTTGTGTTACTGCTTCAATGCAAATATCTGTCATCCGATATAATCTATAGCGCTAATGTTGGAGTGCTGCCTATAAAGTATATGTTTTCCTCAGATCTGCAATATGAATTTACTTAAATGTTTAAAGTATACGTATTTAAAAACTCTCGTTCACGATTTCATATAATACTTATGAAATTTACACTGTAAAATTATGTTGAAAAATTCAGGAAATAATTTGTTTTTGTGCAATGCCACCAGGTTGTCTTTTATGGTCTTTCTGGCTTTCTCCCTTGGCATTGGCGGAAATGTAACCCATTTCTTAGCTTGGGGCACCTGGAAGGCGGAGTTACATTACTCCAATGATATGATGCGTGATGAATGATAATGGAGTGCCAGGAGAGTCCTTGAACTAAACTTAACCTAAATTCCAGACCATGGGTAACCACAGGAATAATTCCCTTTAAGGAAAAATTCCTATGATTTGACTAAGAATCGAAACTTGGGACCTCATGAACTGTAGTCAGGAACTCTGCCACTAGCCTATGAGGCTGGTCTCAGCAAAAAATACATCGCTATAGAAATCATATTTATCATAAGTAATGCCACGAGTGATTTCCAAACTATCGATAAATTCACGACCCACGAAGTGAGGAGTGAATTTATCTAGAGAATTTGGAAATCAAGAGTGGCATTTGTTAGGACTATTTAACGAATAAAATTAAGCTGTTTACTCACAAATCATTATTTTAATTAGTTATTTTAAAATATGTATATATTTAATGTAAACGGCGATGTTTGAAAACAAATGAGAAACATTTGCTATGCTTTATTTGTTCATCACTGCAACCAGATGATATTATTTATTGCCAAAGGATCGCAATATTGTAAGATTGCACCCTAGTGGAGAAAACATGAAACACATCAAACTGTTTATAACCAACATTATAGGTTATTAATTAATTTCTGATGTCCTATGATGTAAATTATATTTTTCTGGAACGTAAATTCCTGGGCAATAATACGTTCAAGAAAGTGCAAACAGTGGTTTCTTTTTATTGTGGTATAATCAATTACTACGAATACATTTTTATTATATCCCGCAAGCAGTGTCTGTTTACATTCGTGCACTATATATACAATCTTGTAGCAGTATTTCTGAGAAGGTCAGTCACTGCAAAATAATGATCTCACCTATTTAGAATGTTAAAAAGGAGGAGCTTGATTTTAATATGATAAAAATTAAACTGATAAAATCGAGGTGAAAAAGGTTGTGATTGGATGTAAATCAAAATTCATTGAAATGTGATTGGTCATTCACCCCCATTTGGGGGCATGAGTTAAACAGTCTAATTAAACAACAAAATATCTTTGGAGGACTGCTCGGTACATGTTATTGGAACGCACAATAAATAAATTTAAAAAATAGAACAATTGTATATGGAATCTTTCTTCTTCTTCCTTCCAAGTATTAGGCCAAGGCCTGTTACGATCCTATAGAAAATTTTCCCTCCAGCGTTTCATAGGACGGCCCAGTGATCTTTAGATAAAAAAAATACAATATAAAACTAGATGAATACAATATGCTCTTCGAATAGAAGACGACAAGCTAAAGAAGATGCATTCTATTCGAAGAAGATAGACTAAACAGGGTTTACGTTTTCTGTTAATTGAAATATAGGTAGTTTATTCTTTATTTACATAATTGAAACGTTCAGTGTTGCTATATGTTAGGTGTTTAATGCAACAGTAGCGTTAAGTAATTTTGTTTTAGATTTTTAAATTATTCATAAAAATGTGACTTTCCCTTTATTAATTCAGTCACTGAACTACATCATGTTATTTTCACAAATATCCTCTAGATGGTACATAAACGAAACGGTGTTGAGATCTTTAGATTCTATTGTTAACAACTTGGACAAATGCCGGTTGCAACTGTGGTGTACTAGTATATTAGAATTATAATTAGCCCATTAACATCTCGGTGCGGGCAAGGCCCACATGTTACAGGTTGGCTTATAGAGAATACCTCAGACCATTCATTCCAGTGGCACTAAGATTTCTTCACGCAGGTCTCTGTGTTTTTTTTATAGATCTTCCACTTTTGCCTATCTGCTACTATTCTAGACCACACGCTCCCTGGTTGGCAACAGAAAATACACACCATCGCATCATTTACCACCCCTTGCTCATATTTCTGACCTAGATTCCCACACGGTCACTGCGTATGACCATTGTTTGGGGTCCATTCCGAGTACATGTTTTTCCCTACTCCACTTTAAATATATTGCTGTGTTCGCTGCTTCTTTAAGATTCGTTGACCCGCGGATGTCTTCTTTACTTCTCCGTTCTAATCACAGAATGTTGAGTAGCTTCCAATCCACCTTCCTCTGCTAGATTTGTAACGTGGTTCCTAGTATATTTATGCAACATTATACAATATATATATATATATATATATATATATATATATATGTGTGTGTGTGTGTGTGTGTGTGTGTGTGTGTGTGATGTTTAAATTCTCATTGCTCGCTTTTCTCTTGTGCCATAGCGTTCATATCTGCGTAACGATTCGGAATTTGTTATGGGATTAATATGATACCGCTGCGAGAAAATGCACAATGTAGGCTATTACTTCGGACGGCTGCACTATTACAAGAGAGCCACATAAAAAATCCGTTTTTTTTATATGATAAAACAAATGAACGTCAAAAATTAAAGAGTCACCATACATAAAAGTAACAACACCGAAGGACAAAAAAGTAAACTGGTTAGAACTTACGTAGATCCACTTTGGCCGCAATCAGCCATATAGGCCCACAGTTTTGTATGAAACACAATTGACGAAGAAATTCAATTTTTTTTTAATGAACTTAACAGTTTCAAGATAAAGGACATAGAAGTAACTTCTTTGTCGTGGTGAATATCAACTGTATGGAAGTAAACAGTTCATAAAAAAATGTAATGACGCACCTACTGTAAGAGGTACTATACCAGGATTCTTAGCCAAATTTTGGAAATCCTTAGATTTGGACAGGGTGTATCTTTCTAAAATTGCCATCGCTGCCATTACAGGATCAATTTCAATTTTAAGAAACCATATTTACAAAATTTCTACTTTATAGTATGTATACTTCAATTAGGTCTACAATTTGATCTTTTTTAAATGTATTTACAAAATGTATTTCATCAATTCCAAAAATTAATTGTGTGTATCACTTTGTCCTTGAGGCAATCCTCTAATGAGGAAAGTTGTATATAGCCTAATAAAAATGCCTCCAATATGTCATAAAATTATATATATATATATATATATATATATATATAAACAAGGAAGAAGGCGTCAGCTGTCTTGATAAAGATGTTTGCGATTTAAGTAGTTTACAATGTTATTACAAATTTTGAGTTCAGTAATACATCCATAATAAATAAGTATATTTTGTATGTAAAACTGCCATTCTCCCAATTATATTATATGGATGCGAAACATGGATTCTTTCTTTAAGGAAGGTAAAAGAATTACGAGTATTTAAGAATAAAGTTTATAGGGGAATTTTTGGACTGAAGAGAGATGAATAGGCAGGCGAATGGAGAAGACTACATAATAGTGACTTACATGATCTTTATAGGAAACCAAGTATAATATGAACAGTTAAGCTCGAAGACGATGAGGAGGACACGTGACACGAATTTGGAATGAAAGAAAGCCATGGAAACTTCTAGTAGGAAAATCAGAGGGAAAACTGCCAGTTGGCAGACCAAGAATGAGATGGGAGAATAATGTTAACCATGATTTTGAGGGAAGTAAATTATAGGCTATAATGTTGGAATGTTTGGAGAGGTTATGTCATCGCGGCAAAGAACCTACGTGTTCGATAGTGCTAGTGAGTTCTTATTAAATAAAACAATTATTTAGTTTGTTTTTGAACGATGTTATAGCTTGACAGTCTCTGGCATAGGGTGGAAGGGAATTCCATGTTTTGGTAAGCGAGACCGTAAAAGATAATGAATAATACACATTGTGATGAGGAGGGATATAAAGGACAATGTGCTGATGGGATCGAGTGTCAAGATTATGTGTGTCGGTTAGTCTGATGAACCGGTGTGACAAATAATATTATGTCTGGCGAATGCAAGAAGAAAGGTTATCCAGAAAAAAAACATTGAAATGGTGTCCACTGGAAGAAGAAAGGAAGACCTCGAATTTCATGGATGCAAGTAGTAAGAACTGGAATGAGACCGATAGGACTGGGGGATATGGAATGGATGGATAAAGACGAGTGGAGAAGAAAAATAAAACTTTAGGCACAGAGAGATGTGTAAACATTAAAAAAACTGTACATAAATACATAAAAATATTCTTTCTACCATTTCTGTAGTTTACTGTCTTTTTCGAGTTACACGATAGGAGTACAATTATTATGGTTTATTTTCAATTTACGCACCACTACGGGAGACCATTTTACCTACATAATGTAATGTTGTAATGTGTAGGCCTACAGAGAGGAGTGTAAAATGAGTGCTAGTGAGTTGTTAGTTAAATGATTAATTTTGTATATTAATTTTTATTTTATTGAGTAATACGTGTATTGTGACGATTTTTGAATTTTGAAGGCGGCAGCGGGACTCATACCTCGCCTTAAAAGGCATAAAAGATTCGAATTCATGAATCCTGAGTCGTGTGCAACTCGCGGCGACCTCTCCGGATGCGCTTTTAGAAAGATCCTTTTCGCGACTATTCGAGTAGCGGCCGGTGGTATACTGTTCCGGTCTCTCTCGAAACTTCAAGGTGTATTTGCCAGTTGTATGGGGCCGGATGGAGAGCACACTCATATCAGTAGTGGTCTGACCAGTGAGTAATGTTTCAGAAGGCGACCGAAGGCGATATGAAGTCCGGAAGAGGAAGATGGTGTTGCAAGATTTTTTTTTTTGCGAATGTGAATAAATAAACTAGAGGAGGTACTGTCTTCATGAGAGACTCAAAGCAGATTTTGTATGTGTGTATAGGGTGAATAGTTATCAATCAAATAAATGATCATCTTCACTTCAAGGTTTAGGCGATTCGCCTGTTCCGAATTCACAATGATTCCTTCCATTTCTTCCTAAGTCTTCCTACATGAAATAAATAAAGTAAAATATTAAAATCAGTAAGTACCCTGGGAGGTCCCGTCGTCCTCAACTAGATTTTTTTAACTATAGGTCTTTCAGATAACGGCTTCCATCTTCAGCAGAAGGGTATGCGATGCTGACTGACTTTTGTACAATATCATAGAAGATTGTATGATTTGGATGTGTTCTCATTTAAAGTCAGTTCTTGTTTATTTCCTTTAAAATTTCCGGTTCTTCTAGGATATTTATCTTTGTCGGATTTTTTTAATTTGTGAATTATAGTAAGGGTGCTTTCTACTTTTTCTCCTATTTAGCTATGTGCTTTGTAAATGTATAATGATACATAGTTACGTGACGTGTAGCGGCAAGTAGAATTTGGTTCCACTACGACTGTTTGATTTATTTTTCGACAATGTATTTCTGATGAACAGCTATGTTTCGTCAAGTTACTAGGTTAAGTTAACTTGGGTATGTATTAGTGGTGGATGGTGACCCATCCATCAGCTGATGAAATTCTATATTTATAAAGTGTTATGTTCTCTATTTAATTGTGTTTAAAATGTTCTTGAAATCTGATATTAAAACTTCTGCCTATGTAGAATTTATTACAATCTTTACATGTTAATGTGCTTTGCATTATATATATATATATATATATATATATATATATATCAATAGAATAATAAACGAATGGAGGAAAACACAACGGGGATATATACCCATCAATAAGAACCTCAAACTCGATGCTATTCTTTTTGCTGATGATTTAGCGCTTCTGGCACTTTCTGAAAATGATTTGCAACGATCAATTTATAATTTACAAAAATAGCTGCCAAATTTAATATGGAAATATCAATTAACAAAACTAAAATTATGGCATTTCATGGGAAGGACCCCATACAAAGTAAAATCTATCTCCAGAATAAAATTTTAGAGAGATCTAATAAATTTAAATATATTGGATATTATCTCTCTATCTGGGATGGAAAGGATATCCCCGAAAAAAAATTACTAGTTATAATAAAAGTTTGGGAATTATTAATCAAGTTATGAAATCATCCCTTGTACAAAAAACGCCAGATTACGTTTATATAACACTTTGGCTAAACCAGTGTTGACATATGGTAGTGAAGCATGGACACTAAAAAGACAACATTAAAGCAGAATAACGGCTTGTGAAATGAGATTCATACGCAGAACAGGGGTTACACCAGATGAGATCGGAAAAAGAACACCGATATCTTAAAAGAATTGAAGACTACGCCAATTTTGGAATATATTAAACAGTACCAACTAAATTAGAAACACCATCTTGAAAGAATGATTTCAAATCGGATCCCCAAACCTGTTTATAATTATATATCAAGAGGACGAGGATCTCTGGGCCGTCCTATGAAACGCTGGAGGGAAAATTTTCTATCGTAACAGGCCTTGGCCTAATACTTGGAAGGAAGGGGAAGAAGAAGACATGTTAATTTATAACTCATTTATTGTTGCATATATTGCTCTCTTCTATGCCGTTATTAATTATATTATTTAATTTATTATTAGTCTTGTTGTTAAACGATACTGCAATTTTTTCTAAACCAGTGTGAAGTGAAATTAAACAAATTTTACCCGTCTCAAAGCCCTGTAATTAGTAACAATACAGTAAAGTGAACCCACTACAGGCCTCAGGAGGCCCTTGGGGGAGTAGGAGGTTAAGGCTCCCACTTTTTCTGAACAATCGGCACTTGATGTCAGCCGGGTTGTCAACCCACTTTTTCTGGACAATCAGCACTTGATGTCAGCCGGGTTGTCAGCCCTGCGTGACGGCCGTATTTACCCCAAGAACAAGCATCTGGTACTCATTTCCGCTAGAGGCTGAGTCGACCCCAGGACCATACTTCCCGCCAGAAGGTTTGGGTCAGTTTAAAAATCCTAACCGCACCGGGACTCGGAACCCTCGACCTTCTGGCTTGTAGCGCAGTGCCTTAACCACTATACTATGGCGTGCCCTCTCCCCCCAAAAATAGTAACAATACAACTTAATATATTTTACCGCTATGCAATAAATATATATACTGAAACTTTCAACTTTCCAAAACAAATTAATATCAAAGTCACTTACATACATTTAATTTCAATATATATATATATATATATATATATATATATATATATAGTATATAGTATAAGTCACGCAGAGTACAAAATTTACAATATTTCATCTCTTGCAATGTTTGACAAGTTATTTGTTGCTTTGAATGCATCATATGAAATATTCTTGTCCATCACTTTTACATTCTCCACTCCGACCGGGTCTAACAGTGGCACCACTTGTCTGGAAAGTGATTTGATTTTAAATATAAAATCAAATACATATTTTTTTCGACCATACAAAGACATTGAGAGGTCTTTTCTGATTTAATGATCAGCTCAATCCAGAGCCTATTCCGAGATAATATAACATCAAAATAAAATCAAGAATTAACTCTCACTTTTGTACTAAGCATAGCGAATTTAATAAAGATTATTATAATCGCCAGATTATGTTCGGGGACCGTTTGGTTCCTAAATTTTCCTGACTTCAGTGTTACAGGCGAGGAAAAACCACGAAAAAAAAAAGTATCATCCTGGAAACATGTCGCACCGGGATCAAATCCGGGCCCGTTACATACACGAATTCCGGAGTAATTTTAATTCCAGTCTTCGAAATCTTAACTAAAAATATAAAATATACAGTATAAACAGAACTCTTTTTCAAAATAAATTAAACAGTAATTTCAGCCGCATTTGATGATCTGGAAATGTTTAAACGATAACAAAACCGTACAGCATATATTTGAATTATTCAAAAATTTAGAACGTTTCCTTTCGATGGAAAATGTTGGAAAAACCTCGTGAACGTTGATTATCCTCCTTTCGAATTGAATGTGGCTGAGGGAAGGGTAGAAATGGATTAACCAATTATAAATAATTAACTAACCTATGAACGTAATGAGCAGTTCTCAGTGACTTTACTTTGTTTTTTTATATTGATTTAAATTTTACTTATGATATTATTACACTGAGATGTGCAACATGGTCTCATAATTTCAGTATCAGAAAACATTGTGCCACGCATGTCTAGATATAGGCCTATGACTTTTTAATAAAGGTTAATATTTCTCAATTGTCCGTCGCCGTGGCGTAGTCGGTAGAGTCCCTACCTTCCACTCCGGCTACCCGGGTTCGATTCCCGGCGCGGTGGGGATTTTTAAAAATCTCCACTTTGGGTCTGGGTGTGTGTGCTGTCCCTAATGTTCAACTGAGTGCACATTTCCTATTAAATAAAAAAAAACATTCTCAATTCCGCCATAAATTACTATTATGTTACTAAATAGTAATTAACTAATTGATTTGCTATACCATAATATATATATATCCAAGGAGCATGTCCTCCGGGAGGGACTTTAAGCCGTGGGTCCCGAGTCTGAAGATTTTCAGGCTCGTAAAAGATCCTTAAGCCTAAATGAAAAGGCTTCTAAGCAAAATTTACCGAATTTTCCCGTCCTAGTACTACCTTGGTTTCCTAGATGTCAGTATGAGGCGGAACGCTGACCACGGACCACTCAAAATGACATCTATACGAAAACAAGTGTAACTAAATTAGTGTGGTTCAAATTCTTCCCTGTAGGGGGAGAGCGCCTAAATCTCTGTTAAGGGAAACGTGGTCTTGCAAGATACAAGAAAATATATATTGGTATTTGGAGTACTAGTAAGAGTTTGCATTGCATGTAGACCTACTTGCTGGAGGTACAATAAGTAGGAAGTGTAGCGGTCATGCATCCGCCTGTTTGTGCCCACTATGCAATTAACACTTACTGTCCAATATCTCGTGTACTGTTATGTTACTTGCTTTACCTACTGTGACACATTCCTTCTTACTCAAATAATGACTTGGCAAACATTTAAAGACATCACACTATAGTTTGTTTTTTAATATGTTGATTTTATTATGCCCTGCTCCCTATCTACAGAACCAGTCCATTATTTAGTATCTAATACATTTAATGTGAACAGTTAAATCTCACAGACTGCAATGGACAGATCACTTAGCACTTATGAGCAAAGAAAGAGGAACATTGGAATTTCTTCTAGGAAACCCGGAGGGAAAGCGCCCAATAGGTAGGACAAGAATCGCGGGAGAATAATATTAACAATGACTAGAAGGTAAATTATGCAGGGGATGATTGGAAACATTACCTCAGGGTAGGGATGTATGAAGAGCTTATTTACGCGCAGCGTGTAACCTAGGGTTAGATAGTGTCAGAGAGTAGTTATAACAATAAAATTAATGGAAGTAAGTGAAATTGCAAAATATATGTGTACCGTGCCACTGAAACAGATGTAGAATTAAGATTTTTAAAAAAGTTAGGCCTATAATGATCCCACTACAGGTCTTAGGAGGTCCTAGGAGTAGTATAATAGGAGGTTAAGGTTCCTACTTTCCTTGACAATCGGCACTTGATGTCAGCTGTTTGTCAGCCCTGTATGACAGCCGCCTTTACACCCAACAAACATCCGGTATTCATTTAGGTTAGAGGCTGTATTGACCCCCAGGTCTGGTGCCGACAGAAGGTTTGAGTCAGTTTAAAAGTCGTGACCTTACCGGCACTCGAACCCTCGATCTTTCGGCTTGTAGCTAATTACCTTAACGAGCTATGCAGGATGCATTATTGAAATGTACTTCAGTCTGGAACCATGAAGTTTATTTCCAAAGGTAAAATAAATGATTTCGACGTATTGGAAAATAAATACAACCTGATCCCGCACATGTGGTTATATTTTCTTAAGCTGAGCTTGAAAGCTCCGAGGCGCGACCGGCTTAGAAGGCTTTTGGGCTGCCAACGACCCATGGTCTCACATCCATATATATTCATCACAGAGGTGAACTATCATACAAATAAGGCCGTTACACACGATTACTCAATTGCTCTCAGGACATGGACATTTTAGAGGCAAACTGCACGAGAGAGGACTTGTCGACGCCCCTCTATGCATCTGTCAGATCGCAGAGGAAGACGACATGCACCACATGATATACCGCTGCGCCAAGCGCGCGGCTATCAGAAGACAACTAGAAATATCCGTGCTCGTCAGCAACGAGGCCTGGCCTCCTCCTTTGCGGTCCTGGATGCAGAAAGATAACTACAAGTTGATCGCAGAGTATATCCAAAAAGCTCTATGCACACGAGCTGAAGAAGAGAAGACGAGAAAATCAACGATAGCATAAGTAGAATTTGAACTTAACACATTGGTGACGGGCCACGGAGATCTCCGTGTTTAAATGGCCAGCGCTAGACGACGGGCCACGGAGATTTCCGTGTTTACGTTTTCTATGGTTTTCCAGTCTCTTCACTTTTGAAGGAGCGTGCAATTTTGTTTTTCTCATTGTGAAATAAACTATAGTTGTTTTTGTACCCCTCTCTTCTCCTCTTTTATGAAATTGCCAACTTTACAGAAAGAGTTGTTTATAATTTTAAGACAGATGGCTGGTGAAATATGGAATTTTAGTGCCGATAGTTAGGCGATTACGGGATACGTATGTAACCTGTAAAAATATGTTGCAGAGGGGAAAAATTAGAAGAAACACTATTTTCCGTTCTGGAGTCGAATTTATATCTGTGGCATCATGTGTACCAGAATAATTATTATAAGTGTGGCTAAAGCTAAAAATTTGCTCGAAAGAAAGACTAGAGTTTCTGAAGCAATAAAGATTAACAGAGGGCTTCCAAAATCATTTGTGGAAGCAGGAAATAAACTCAAACCAAGAGAATGTGTATTTTGTAGTAAGGGGGACCTTTTGCTACAAACATCGAAAGATAAAAGAGACGTAAGAATGGTTAGCACATTGCATCAGGCAACACGAGAATGGGAGGGGTAAAGTTGTAAAAATGCCGTATTGAATACTTCAAAATAACAAGTATGTGAAGGGTGTAGACAGGGCTGACCAGTACCTATCGTATTACTCCATCCTTAGAAAAACAGTGAAATGAAGCAAGAAAGTTGTATTGTGGCCTGTGAATTGTGCACTATAATGCTTTTTGGGTCTATAAATTTCAAAATCCTAACAACAATATGCCAAACAGAAGTTTTTTGCTTGAAACAGCCTCTTGTTTGGCAGTCGTAAAATTAGGAACAGATGACAGGAAAGAGGAGGGAAGACGGAGTGAAAAGGACACCATGTCAAGACCCACCAAGAAGGCTGAGACATATAGAAACATAAATTAACACCAACTGTGTCTGAAAAAAAAACCTTCCAAACCTTGCCACGTTTTTAGTGAACACAAGAAAAGAAACTCGCTCTTTTGCCCTGTGCCTTTAAATAAAGGGAAATGTTTATAACGCTATCAAACCCTCAATTTCTACTAGAAGGTCTGATGAGAACACTAATAAAGATTTACTTATGCAATATTGTTATTGACTGTAAATATATTGATGTAAAAATCACACTGTGCTAGCGCGGTTTAAAATTTAAAAGTCCACGCTACTGACAGAAATGTCCGGTCCAGCAGCGGTGGATGGAACGCACAGCAGTCGGTCACCAATGTGTTAATATATCAATATGTATACTTGATAAATTGTAATATTAAGTTTAGGTTAAGTAGATATATTATTAATACTTCCATCTTATGTATATTATTATAACATTGTATAAGAAACAAAATTAGATTAAGAAACCATAAAGTAATATATCTGTAAACACCTTAGATTAAGTTTCAACTAGCCGCATTCTGTAAAAGTATAATGAATTAAATAAAGAAATCACGCTAGATAATAAATAGGGACAAGAGCAGACCTGAGGATATGGGCATTAAGCCCGAGGAAACCCAGGGGGATGGTGGTGGGTCTCTTAAAAAGCCAGTATAGGGCTGACGAGGTCAGAATTTCGATTCTTCCATCCATTAGATCTGGATTTTTCAACCTGCTGCCGCTTCGTATTATAGGTATCCACTTTTCACACGATGCTGAGTGGACACTAGTTTCCATTCTGACCGAAGTTGCATGATAAAATTTCGCCCCCCCATGAGGACTCAAAACATCACAAGTCCCGTAGCTCTGGACGAAGACATGATGCCTTAAACCGTTCGGCAACTCCGCGGAGTGATAATAGATATGCTTTATTTACTGATGTAAAAGTCTATCCATGATGTATAGCGATGCGGGCGTATGGGAGGATGATGTAAATTGACCAAGTGCTTCAGTAATCACACATAATATTTCATTAAGATTTCGTCAGTATAATAAGGTACACCGCCACGTCCTTGGGCCAATCCCACATGTTCCATACTTTCCCTGACTTTCTTCAGTTCTGCATCATTTGACCTGAAAACAAGGATGATATCTAGATTTAACGGACCAGGCTTACAACTTCATATAACCAAGCGTTTCGAAAATAGCAGTTCTATTACCATCTATTTTAATTCATATTTGTTTACATACTTTCTAACACCTAATTCCATATCGCTTATAAGATTTGGAAATGTATATAGTAGACTGTGTGTTTGCATTGTTGTGTTTGTCACGTGTTTTCCGAATAGTTCCACTGATTCTATTTTTAGTCTCTTCTATAATGGCGTACCCCAATATTGAGCCATAGCCTCTCCTTTGTTACGAGTCACTAGACCAATTTTAATTTTGCTCATAGATGTCATGGATGACATGCGGTCAACAAACCGACTCAGTGAGACATCTAGCAGGCAACTAAAGTATTACTAGGATGTTTGAGATCGGTAAATTTTGCTTAGCGGCATTTTTTATTCAGGCTTAAGGACTTTTTACGAGCCTAAAATTCTTCAGAGTCGGGACCCACGGCTTAAACTACCTCCCGAAGGACTTGCTCCTTGGATTTTTCCATCCTAAAAAAAACCATCGACCACGGCCGGTTCGAACACGCGACTTTCGGAACCAGAGGCAAGGAGCATAACAACTAGTCCACCGCGGTCCATATATTTTTAGTGGTGCTGTGGAATTATTTTGATTATATAGATTACCCATCCAAGTAATATTTTAGTCGCCTACTAGATGTCTCATTGAGTCGAAGTGCTGACCACACATGCCACTCACTGACATATATAAGCAAATAAACGTAAATAAATAAATAAATAACAGTAATATTAATAAAAAATAATAATAGCCTCATAATTAGCCTAATAATGATGATAATGATCTAATAATGATGATAATGTTTATTTTGTCAGAATTAAGACCGTAAGGCCTTCCTTAATACACAACCAGCATAAATATACAAAATACAAATTAAAATTCTAAATACCAATACGCAAGTTGTAATAAATTATAATAATCATGAAAAATAAGATTATATATTCACTACAACTCTTTATGCACTAAACATACTAATAATAATAATAATAATAATAATATTATTATTATTATTATTATTATTATTATTATTATTATTATTATTATTATACACTACAGCCCTTCTTTTTATACACTGAAAATACTAATACTTCTGCTATTACTACCATCACCACTACTCTACTACTGCTACTAGTTCTACTACTGCTACTGGTCCTGCTTCTACTACTGCTACTGCTGCTACTACTATTACTACCACTACTCTACTACTACTGCTACTAGTACTACTACTGCTACTACTAAGAGTAATAATAAACTTTCAAAAACAACAAATTTATACATGTACATTATAGACCATAAAGATAATATTTAAACCAAAGTTAAAGCAAATATAAATTTAGTTTTCTTTTAACTGATCCTAACATCCGGCAGTTGAGGAATGCTGACCCGCATGTCACCTTATACTGATTGAATGATCTGTGTAATTGGCACATATGGATGTGAGACCTGAAGCCGGATGATAGGCCAAGGATCTTCTAGGCATGCAATGCTATAGAGTTTAGTTTTTAACTAGTTACAAAAGGTTTTGTTTAATAACGACTGGACGGCCGCAGTGTTGTGAGAGTTACGTGGAATAAAGATAACTAGTGTTCACCATATATATCACATCACCACACTTATCTCACTTTATATTATATTAGACATTGGTAGTTTTAAATTGTATTTTATTTTATTTGACATTGTACTGGACGTTTTATTATTATCATATATGTACCGGTATATAAAAAGAAAATCGGTTGACAAACAGAGGAGAGAAAAAAGGTAGTTAACTGTTTGGTGTCGAAGGTAGGGAAAGAAACTGTTTCTAAAATGTTTATTGAAAACACTAAAACTCTTCAATAGCTACTAAAAATTCGGTTTACTTGACCATAATCCTAATTTAATCAGAACTTTTTATACCTCACCAAATATTTATTTATGTTGGATTGTAACTGATGATGGGGTGATAGTATTATAAAATAGCACCCAGAATTGTGAGGAATTTTGGTAGCTACAATAAACAGCGGCTCCACTTTGAGAAAACCAGCTATAACGGCTGGTGGACCCGACATGCTGACCACATGGCACCACAACAGTGGCAGGATTATAGTTTATCTCTGTGATTAACACATGCACATGTATTACTTCCCCATAGTTTAAATGGGAGCTTTGGCGGTGAAGTTTGTTGCCTTGCAGTTAAAAACGGCATATTTTTTTGACATGGCCTTTGCATATCAAATTATTCTCTGGAAGATATTTAACTCTTACGTAATGGAGATTTTCCATAAACACTGCCTTGGAGTTAAAAACGGCAGAACTAACTGTTTCAAATTTTTTTATTGATAACACTAAAGCTCGTCAATAGTTACTAAAAAAAATCGGTTGACAAACAGAGGAGAAAATCTTCAAGAGGAGAAAATGTTACTTAACTGTCTTATCTTTGCCTATTCATATATGAATTGTAGCTTTATCTACCTTACTAGTTTTTTTTTGTGGAAAATTAGCATAAAATAACCTAAATCAGTAATATCGGTGATTGGCAATTATTCCATATCATTAGAGATAGGACAATTCCTTCGTAAACATGATATCAGCTTTTGGTTGATACGCCCATTGTACATGACGCCCATTGTACCGTCTGGTTACAGCAACAGTTTAGAATAACCTCTTCACATTGGTTATATTTCACTCCAAATATTCCGAACAGTAAATGTGCAACTTTTATATTCCATCGAAGTATACTTTGTTTATTTTTTTTTAATTTCTATCTTTGTCGTTTTCTTTCGTTTACACTGTTCTTCCTTTTTGTTTTACCTTTGTTAACCTTTTTATCTTATTCACATATACAAACACAAGACTGGACACACACCCAGACCCAAGGTGGAGATTTAAAATCCCCTACCCCGCCGGGAATCGAACCCGGGTCGCTGGAGTGGAAGGCTCTACCGACCACGCCACGACGACGACTTTTCTGAATCCTGCTCTTGTTTACATGTCTGAAACTTAGTCAACCTCGCGTCATTTTAAAGAGAGGTTTCATCTCTATACTATTGTCTCCCTGGCTTAACTTTGCAAGAAATTTGTAGAAAGAGACAGCTCTCACTCGCACCAGTGTTGCCGGTGTTTCTTCACCAGTTGTAATAGGTAAGGGAGAAGAGGAAAAACACCAGGAATGTTTCGAAAACTTTCTCTTGTAACTGAGCGAAAGCGGTCAAGAATCTACCCTTATATCTCCATCTCTCTCTTTGCCAAGTTAAGCCAGGTGTATAATAATTTCAATTTACTGTAAACAAACTTGCATGAGGCATTTCTTCACCGACACCATCTATTGGGAGAACAGTGGTGCTACTTTTACCCGTCATATGACTGGATTGTGTACGGAACTGTCATCGATTGAAACATTGTTTTTGGTCAACATCGTATATGGGAAATAAGATGGAATACAAGGTAAGATGGTAGCAATGATTAGGAACTTCATTATTTATGCAAACAAATATGGGTCTACCTAGTCAGACGTTTACTATTTTTTCCATGATGTCTATTTATATCCTTTGTTTATAATTTCATTACAAATAGAATTTATTCTCAATGCTGACTCACCTGAAATTCTGTTCTTTTTTATTATTATTATTACATCCTTAATGGCAAATGTATGATTTTTTCATTAAACTCTTGAAAACATTCAAGTGATTTGATTCTCTCCGCTTTTCAAATTCTTTACTTTCCAATGTTTTATTATTATACAGAAGCGGTCATTTTAAAAGACTAAAATTCCAACGTATTCTACATTGCGCATGCGTAAGAATATAACAACGCTCATTAAATCTATTAAAATATTTTAATTATATATTTTAAAATTCTCCTATATAACTTATATAGACATATGCTAGATAATAGATAATTTTATTTTACTATTTTCTCTATTTCGAGTGTTAGAGAGAACTCTTCTTACACACTTAAAGGTAAAATAATTATTCGACCAATGAAAATAGTCTTACATCTGCTTTGTTTACATTACAACTGGAACAAAGTTTGGAAGAGGAATACTTACGATATATGATATCATACGATTGTTATTTTGTAATAATGTATTATAGTTAGCAAACTTCAGGAAAGGATGTTCTATTTCATAACGCATTGCTAAGTATACTAATACAGCAACATGTTTTTCATTTTACATCTAACAATAAAGACACCTTTTGTAATGACATACATGTGTCAACTAATGGGAAGTTTTGCAACGAAAGTAGATCAAAGTTATTTAAGATGGCAGTTAATTTAACAGAAGTTCTTGTGTTTAAATCTATGTATTTTATATTTAAATCTATACATTGTTACAACCACATATAACAGCTCACTGGTAGCGTTTGAGACTTGTATTCGGAGGTCCTGAGTTGAAATCCCGGGCTGACTTTTCTAACGTTTTCTAGTGGTTTTCCTCAGTTGTGAAAGTAAATGGTTAGTTGTAATTTCATCATCACATTCAATTTCAATCCAAATATTTTTTTCCATGAACTGCATGGTGTCTATAGGAAGTCAGATATAATAACAACAGTTATGTCTCGTAGACTGCGATGGGCAGGACATGTTGCGCGTATGGGGAATGAAAGACGCGCATGGAAGCTTCTTGTAGGAAAACCAGAGGGAAAACGCCCAGTTGGTAGACCAAGAATGAGGTGGGAGAATAACATTAACTATGATCTGAGGGAAGTAGATTATACAGGGAATGATTGGAAAGCATTGGCTCAGGATAGGGATATATGGAGAGCTTATGTCCGCGCGACCATGTACCTACGGGTTCGGTAGTGCCAGTGAGTTAGTTAGTTTATAATTTTTTCAGGTATTCTGAAATTCACATGATTAATCTGTGACCCTTTCTGAATAACAATATGTTGTATTATAATTTCTCACTTGCAACCGGAAAAACTGTGGAGTCAAAAGTCAGGTTTGACAACTGCTTTGGTCTACAAATAACACCATTTCCTCTATAATCAAAAAGTTCCACCTTATATTCCCGATCTGCTTGGAATTCCTATTTGAAATGTTTTAAAGTTCCTTCTAAATGCAAGACAAATGTCAGGAAATAATGCCTACAAATTTTCTGAAAATTATCGTCAATCATATTCTTAAAAAAATTAGACAAGAGTTATCATCTGACAAGTGAGAGTATCCAGATATGCAATATGGTCTTTACGATGTGTCTAAGAGTATAGGTGTCTTTTTATTCTATTAAATATTGATTGAGAGTAGTTTTCGCCAAAGTTAAAGTACATATTATCATACCGGATGTCGTGATATTGAGAGAATTGCAAACGGGGCGCCAAGCGTGTGTATGGTTATAGAGAGGACATTGAAGTAAAAGCGACTATAGTAAGAAATAAATTAAGAAAAGTTATACTGAGGATTATATAGTATCCACATTTGACCTGTTTAACTTTGCCATACGTGTTATATTTGCATGAACTCCAATCGAACGGATGTATTCCGAGAACCACTCCCGACCTGCGGGCCATGTAGTACCATACTTCATCATGTAATCTTCCCCTCTGGCATAGAGAATAGAAACTGCAGATACGTGTAGATACCGATGGCTTCACTAAATACCAGAACGTGGTGTTATTAGGTTACATTGTTTACATAATTCCTAGCACATTACTTAATATCAACTCTTTTTTTTTATTTATTTTTGTCAGCATGTTTCGTCACAAAGAAAGTAATATAATTCTCTTTTGCAGACGATTTAGCGCTTCTGGCACTTTGCGAAAATGATTTGCAACGATCAATTTATTGTTATTTTTCTTCGGCTTTCCCCCACTTATAGGTTTGCCGTCTTCAGTTTCCATTTATCTCTATCATTCCAATCTCCCTCTTCCAAATTCCTATCCTCCATTATTGTTCTGACGTAGGTTTTCCATTTCCATCTTGGTCTGCCACGTTTATTCTTCCAGGGGGGTGCCCAATTGCTTATAATATTTTTTTGGGCC
Organism: Diploptera punctata; assembly: GCA_030220185.1. Classification (NCBI taxonomy): domain Eukaryota; kingdom Metazoa; phylum Arthropoda; class Insecta; order Blattodea; family Blaberidae; genus Diploptera; species Diploptera punctata. The sequence continues at coordinate 3,456,510 of JASPKZ010003842.1, forward strand.
ATCTTTTCATTTTCCATATTTCCATTCTTGTACATGAACCATACCACATTTAAGCGGTTGATTTCATCCCTCTGGCTTAAAACACAGATGTGGTGACCTTCATTTCTCTCCAAAGGAATTCATTTCTTATTTTAGCCTGTCTTGTTTTTGTAGGCTTCTTCTAAAATAATCGAATTCAACTGTTCTAATTTTATTCTTTTGTAATTCCGTCAAAGACCAAGTTTCGCTTCCATATGACAAAATATTCTGTATTATGGACCGAAACGATCAATTTATAATTTATAAAAAAAACAGCTGCCAAATTTAATGTGGAAATATCAATTAAAACTAAAATTATGGCGTTTCATGGGAAGGACCCCATACAAAGTAAAATCTGTCTCCAGAATAAAATTTTAGAGAGATCTAATCAATTTAAATACCTTGGATATTATCTCTCTATCTGGGATGAAAAGGATATCCCTGAAAAAAATACTAGTTATAACAAAAGTTTGGGAATTATTAATCAAGTTATGAAACCATCCCTTGTACAAAAAACACCAGATTACGTTGATATAACACTTTGGCTAGACCAGTGTTGATCTATGGTAGTGAAGCATGGACACTAAAAAAGACAACATTAAAGCAGAATAACGGCTTGTGAAATGAGATTCATGCGCAGAACAGCGGGTTACACCAGATGGGACCAGAAAAGGAACACCGATATCTTAAAAGAATTGAAGACTACGCCAATTTTGGAATATATTAAATAGTACCAACTAAATTGGAAACGCTATCTTGAAAGAATGAGTTAAAATCGGATTCCCAAACCTGTTTATAATTATATACCAAGAGGACGAAGATCTCTGGGCCGTCCTATGAAACGCTGGAGGGAAAATTTTCTATAGGATCGTAACAGGTCTTAGCCTAATACTTGGAAGGAAGAAGAAGAAGAAAGTAATACTACATGCTTTAATTTACAAAATTATTTACATACAATTATATACAAACAAATTATTTTGTCTTCATTAATTTTCTATGGCCACTTGTAATTGTTTTTTTATTTATTTGTTCCATGAGCTACAAGCCGGAGGGTCGAGGGTTCAAGTCTCGTTGGTGTTAGGATTTTTAAACTGACCCAAACCTTCTGGCGGCACTATGGCCCTGGGGTCGACTCAGCCTCTAACGGAAATGAGTACCAGACGCTTGTTCTGGGGTAAAGGCGGCCGTCACGCAGGGCTGACAACCCGGCTGACATCAAGTGTCGATTGTCTAGAAATAGTGGGAGCCTTAACCTCCTACTACCCCAAGGGCCTCCTGAGGCCTGTAGTGGGAATACTTTACTTTTACTCATTGATTTGGCTTTGTTTTGCTCTGAACAAGATCACAAGACTCTTCTTTACTTTTGATACCACAACACAGGACCTGTCTGTACTCTGAATCTTACACAATATCTATGGCTAGAGCATGGAACTCACTTCCCAGTCATGTCAGGGACTGTCAATCGCTATCATTATTTAAATCCAAATTAACTGATATCTTAAGTTCGACACAATGAAAACATTAACTGCATAACAACTATATGGAGCATTCCATTAATAATCATGTAGGAAGCTACTTACTTTATTTTATATCGAATATGGTAATGCTATTGTGTTATTATTTAATTGTAATATTATTATTGTGTTTTCTTTATGTAATTGTAATGTTATTGCTGTTTTTGTTGTTTATTTTTCTTTACACTAGTACCAATTATTACTTTATTGTAACGGACTGTCAACAGCACGTACGGCTTACTGCCCGTGCGACCCATATTTGTAAATAATATTGTAAATATCTTACTTTTTGTCTAATAAAGTCCTACTACTACTACTATTTTATATCATTTTAATTTTATTATATTCTATGTTTTTGTTAGTATTAGCTAGTATTAGATCACATCATCATTGTATTTTGTTTAGTCTCTATTTTAATATCTTAAAATTGTAATATGTACGTAATTTTTGTATAATTTTTACTATTCGCTGATTGAGTGGAAGAGAAGGCCTTATGGCCTTAACTCTGCCAGTTAAAATAAATCACTATTATTATTATTATTATTATTATTATTATTATTATTATTATTATTATTATTATAGTCTGACTAAATGTATGGAATTAATGCATGAGATCAATTCAACTGTGTACTCCTGAACTAGCCTTACTTTATCGAATGTTTATTTACCATATTTGTTTTTTTTAGTAGTAGTAGGACTTTATTAGACAAAAAGTAAGATATTATTTACAAATATGGGTCGCACGGGCAGTAAGCCGTACGTGCTGTTGACAGTCCGTTACAATAAAGTAATAATTGGTACTAGTGTAAAGAAAAATAAACAAAAAAGCAATAACATTACAATTACATAAAGAAAACACAATAATATTACAATTAAATAATAACATAATAGCATTATACACTAATTAATTTATATATAATTATTAAGAATTAATGGTATTGCAATACCATATTTGTTAATCATGTTGTTCTTAAATAACCGTCTTTCTGTTTCTAGTTTTGTACATTCAAACAATAGATGATCTATGGTTTGTTCTGAGTTTCCGCATGTACACAATGGGTTCCTTTTACGTATTTTAAAACGATAGTAATAACTGTTTATTTTACCGTGCCCTGTTAAGAAAGTAGTTATTTGTCCAGTTAAAGGTAAGTTTAATTTCAACCTTTCCTTCACAGTACGTAAAAAGGATTTTGTCACTGCACCTTTTGTGGTGTTTCTCATTCATTTTCCCACTTATTTGCACTTATTGATTGCAATTCACTTAAAACTATGCTGGCTGGTTTATGGTCGTAACACACTGGAAGTTCTCTGTTCCCTGCTGCTTGTTTAGCAATCTCGTTGCTATCATTCCCGTTGTGATATCAACTCATGTGTTGAATAATAAAAGAGCACATGGGAAATAATAGATTACCAGTGTTATTTTCAGGGTACTTATATTCTTGCTGTCGGCCCCGGTGGTTATGTTCCTTGCGTCTAGTCCCGATGGTCGCGGATTCAAACTCGGCCGGGATCAATGGATTTTCAGTATGGAAAAATGCAAGGGACAAGTCCTATGGAAGGACTTTAATTCGTGGACCCCGAATCTGGAGATTTTAAGGCTCGTAAAAGAACCTAAAACTTATATTAGTGCCTCTGAGCAAAATTTAACTGATTTATCCATTCAAATAATATATTAGTTGCATACTAGATGTCTCATCGGAGCTACGTTCTGATCACATGCCACTCATTGTCATGTGTAGGGAAATGAGCGTAACTAAATTAGTCTGGTCAAGAAATTCCGCCAGGGATGGAGTACGTACTAGGATTCATCAATTAAATTTCATGGAGGTCCATTTTCAAAATAGAAAATTAAATCGAGGTCCGGAACCACAGTTGATTAAATATATTAAGCTTTTATTAAGTAATTAATATTATAAGGAAATTATTTAAATTGTGTGTATGAATTGCACAAATTAAACAAAACACGTGATAAATTCTAAAAGGATACAGCACAGTAGTACACAGTTATTAGTTATAATGATTATTAATAAGTTTATGATCAACTTAACATATGGTTAGAGCAATATTTAGAATATCTCACTTCGTGTTTTTCACGATACGAGGTTTCAAACGGAATCCCGTTCTCTTCAGTCAAATCTACGACCATAAGCAGTACTGCCAACCGAGCAAACAATAATACTATCATGACATGAAATTTAGTAAACTGGTTGTATTCGATGTTTAACAGGTTTTAAAAATTTGTATTAATTCGATATTTAACCGGTCCGGAAACGAAAGCCCCAGGGTCCGGATCCGGACCGCGGTCCGCCAATTAGTGACCCCTGTACTACACTGTACTACTCTCACATGTATCGCTACATTCGGTTCTGTCACTAAACATTTTATTTAACGACGTTTTTAACTTTAGGTTATTAACGTAACAGTTTAAAGCTGGATGTGAAAGAGCTGACAAATTTTGTTCACAAATCTTATTTCAGGCTTGATTACACTGGTTAACATGATTTTTGTCTCACGAGTACCAATAGTTGTACTTAATGTAGTTTTATATCGTGTTTTCAAATATGTATTCGGAGCTTCTCCATCGCCCACAGTTTTTTTTTTAATTTCAAGTAGTGGATTTAAATAATTATTTTTTAATTAACGTTTTTTCGTCCATTTGTCCATTGTAAAATAAAACCAAATGAGTTAACTCAAATTATTTCAGCTATAGAAAAGAGATATCAAGGCAAATGGAATCCTAATATGCTGGCCGATTATTGTTGGATCATCATGAGGGATGCTCTACGGGCGAAATAGCAGAAAATTGCCATTTCTTACTTTCTAGGCGAATCCGAATGTTCGAATATTGTGTAGTTACGAACTATGCCGGCGGAGTTACGAATGTAGAAAATATTAAAGTGTTTGAAACCTTGCGTGATGGAGGAAACCCGATATCATATTTGAATTCAGGAGAAAAAATACTATCAGAATAACATATTTTTCTTTCTGAGACAAAAAAAAAAGTTCTTTTTTTGTTGCCCAGTGATATTTTACATGCCATTCTGTGACGCAGGACCTACAACTTTATTTCCCTCCGAAAGTAGTTATACTCATTTACTATATATATATATATATATATATATATATATATATATGGTATGATAAGAAAAATAAATGCCTGGACGGGATTCGAACCCGGATCTCTGAGTCTGTACCTCAGCGTGATATCCATTACACTACCAGGCGAATCCAATTCAAACACTTATTTTTCTTATATATGTATTATACTCTATATATATATATATATATATATATATATATATATATATAGTTTTGAACCTGCAGATTTTATAACAAAGGTGGAGCATGTTCACTTGGAGCGACTGATTTTTTTCAATCTCCATCTATATACACCCATTTTTCTGATTCCTTGTGCTTTATTAATTAATTTTGCCCATGTTTTTCCTTCTTTTCTAATTCCCTCAGGTCTTCCTATTAAACCGTTTGAAGGATTTTAATTGGTAAAAATGATAAAATTGGTTAAAATAATAGAATAAGTACCTCTGTCGTACTCAACTAATAATAATTTCACCTTGTACATTTTCGGAACATATTCCATCTCTATCTGTTAAAAAGTTACAAAGGGATGTAGGTTAAAATTCTATATAGAAGCTTCAGGAGTTATCTTTTGTTATGTTTTCATTCTTAATGTCTTTTAAAATTTTAATTTCTTCAACGATGTTTAATCTGTAGTTATTAATCCCCCTGTGTATAAACGATTATCTTGGCGATTTTGTTGTATTTAATACTTGTTTACATTATATGTTTTGTAAAGCTGGATTTACTTTCCTTATATCTAAAATCTTTAGTACATTAGTTAAAGCTCGTATTAAAATTCCTTGTGATCCTACCGATATCAAATTTATTACAACTGTCTCATTTAGGTTTAAATGCTCCAATATTTTCGTATATATTTGTGTTTTCTATTTTATTTGAAATTATATTGTTTATTTTATTACCATTTTTGTACGCGATCTTTATATTTTATCGTGATTTTAATTGTTTTTGTCAGTTTTTTGTTTGTTTCAATTATCATATAAATTAACCACTTTATCGTATACCTCGCGCACTCTAAACTGGCAGGCCTGTAACGTCATTGTTGTACTTGGGGGACTGACTTAAAAATATAGGCTCATCTTTTATTACTGAAAAGGCATTTGAAATGTGAATTTGTACTTATAAGTAATTCTAAATTAAACAAAATTTACTGACTGCATAATCATCGCGTGTAGCACAAGACTGGAACTATCTGAAACACTGATAGAAACAACAGACAGCGTTTTCTTTCAGGTCTATACCATGGGTTGGAATGTGAGAGAGAGGTAACCCTTAGTCTATACGAATGCCAAATAAGTAATGGTCCCCACCGTCAGATAGTAGTGCGCGAAGTGTATTTTTATTTTCGTCAATTTTTCTGTTTCGTTTTATTTGTTGTATCGCTCTTTTTTTCTTTTTTTTTCTTTTGCTTTCTGACTAATTTATCAATTACTTCTTCGTCGTATCCATTCTCAAGTAAGGTACTCGATATATTATGTACTCTACTTCTTCATTATAATTTTCTTTGTTTAACAGTAGTTTTATCATTCTATTTATGAGGGCAATAAAGTTACTTACTTTTTGTTGAACAGGTGGTTTTGATTTTTTGTGCATGGCTACAGTATTTTTGTGAGTTTTCTATATGTGCCGATGTTTAAACTATCGCTATTTAAAATTTTTAGTGATGTGTAAGGTCGAGGTTGAATTATTGATTTTAATTTCTCTATCGAATTGTATTGTTTCGGCCATACTGTTTAGTTCTATTAAAATGTCTTTTCTATTGTATTTTCGTTAACGTAAATTACAATAAGATCATCGACACATCTTTTTAGTTTTATATTAAATTGTTCTTTAATTTACCGAAACTGTTTTTAGTTTTTAAACTTAACGGCTATTGTTACTAAATATGATCACTTAGAACATCCATCCATTAGTAGCCTATTTCATCACTTCAAATCTTTCTATTATGACTAAATAACTTATAATAGAAATTATTGTTTGGTATTTACTTTCGGAAATCTGAAACTATGATTAGGACCTATGATTATAGTTGCAATTAAAATATTGACCACACCAAAATTATCCCAGTGACAACTTTGTAAATATTAATCATAATGTCACAAAACTGGTTAAAGTATAAAACAAACAAATGTGTGTGTATATATATATATATATATATATATATATATATATATATATATATACATATATACAGGGTGTTTGTAAATTAGACCGACAAACTTTGGGAGCAGATAGTTAACCTTCATTGAAGCATATTTTGTTAAGGAAACTACAGGATCTGACGCTTCGTTTCAGTGCAAGAGGGTCTTAGAGGAAGTAGATACGTGCAAATAACAAGTCATTCTGTGTCACATAATTCTGTGTGTTAATGCCAATATTTTACAGAAAAGCAGAAACAAAACGTACTTAATTCCATTGACATCCTGACAAACAGTGCATCAAAGTGCCATACTTTGTCGTACCCTTCACAGATGCTAGGGCCTTCCCTTATTTCAGCTGCTGCGCTGACAATGCGTGCTACAAGATCTTCTTCAGAGTCAATATCGGTTTCATAAACCATTGCCTTCATGTAGCCCACAAAAAGAAATCTAGGCAGGTCAGGTTAGGCTAGCGTGCCGGTCAGGCAGTGGGCCCACCTCTGCCTATCCAACAAGCGCCAACTGTAGCTGTCAGATGGCCATGACTTAATTCCCAAAGTGAGGTGGTGCCCCGTTATGTTGAAACCACATGCTGCGTCTGATCTTCAGAGCTACAAGCTATGACACATTGAACTGTACAGTACAGTATGTACAGCAGTACTGAATGAGGTTCACCCACCATCCCTTGTTCCGACTAAGGATAACAACAGATCGTACCAGTGGATATAAACAAACTTGCTGTAATTTATACCGAATGCTACTGAGCTCCGGAAGTAAACAAACCAAGCAATAGTAGTAATGACAACCTCTTGGACTGAAAGAAGTTTTATCAGTTTCCTTTAGCCCCTTCCTGTCAGATCCCTCTAGTACAGAAACGAAGGGTCTCAGGCTATAGGTTCCTTAATAAAATATTTTTCAACGAAGGTTATCTATTTGGTCCCAAACTTTGTCGGTCTAATTTAGAAACACCCTGTATCTACATCCTTTCATCCCTTCTTCTGAGATCCCTCTTGCACTGAAACGAAGCGTCAGATCCTATAGGTTCCTTAACAAAATATGCTTCAATGAAGGCTAACTATCTGCTCCCAAAGTTTGTCGGTCTAATTTACAAACACCCTGTATATATACAGGATGTTTCTAAATTATATATACAGAGTGTTTCTAAATTAGACCGACAAAGTTTGGGACCAAATATATGTATATATATATATATATATATATATATATATATATATACTGTACTGTAAGCCCATGTTTTCCCTTTACCGAGATTTAGGCGCTCTCCCCCTACAGGGAAGGATTTGAACCATACTAATTTAGTTACACTTGTTTTCGTATAGATGTCATTTTGAGTGGTCCGTGGTCAGCGTTCCGCCTCATACTGACATCTAGGAAACCAAGGTAGTACTAGGACGGGAAAATTCGGTAAATTTTGCTTAGAGGCCTTTTCATTCAGGCTTAAGGATTTTTTTACGAGCCTGAAAATCTTCAGACTCGGGACCCACGGCTTAAAGTCCCTCCCGGAGGACTTGCTCCTTGGATTTTTCCATCCTAAAAAATCCATCGACCTCGGCCGGGTTTGAACCCGCGACCCTCGGGACCAGAGGCAAGGAGCATAACCACTAGTCCATCGCATATATATATATATATATATATAATGTCCACCGCTGTGGTCTCGAGGTAGCGTGCTGCCTTGTCACGCAGCGGACCCGGGTTCGATCCCCGGTCGGGGCAGTTTTTCTGGGTGAGGTTTTTTATCGGGGTTTTTCCTCACCTGTAAGTCAAATGCCAGGAAGGCTTTAAGGCCCAAACGGTCCCCGAAATCATATGGCCACCATCATTATCATCATCACATTCACCGGTGTGGAAAGCAACGGGAAGCTACCACACCTACAAATTCCCTAGTAAAGCTGCAAGCATATCATGAAAATGTTATGATTGCAGTGAAGGACCTGCCTTCGGGCAGAATTACTATGGATATATATATATATATATATATATATATATATAATATATATATATGCAGGGTGTTACTAAATTAGACCGACAAAGTTTGGGACTAAATAGATAACCTTCGTTGATATATATATATATATATATATATATATATATAACGTATTTTTATTTTCAGGAGCTTGAACATCTTACGTTATATCGCGTCTGAGAACCGAAGTTATTAATTGACGAATGACTTTTTTTTTCGGATTGATTGGTTTCTCGCCTGTAAGCTGTGTATGTCTGCTTTTGCTTAGTTATGAATTTATTACATGGTCAGTAAAATAAAAACTATTATAGTATTAATGGGTTTCCTAATATTAATTTTAGAGGACGAATTTAAACTTCCTTCATTGCTTTGTGCGTCTCTGAATAATGACAAGAATGTTTTATGGAGGTAACGAAGAGTGAAATGCGGGTAGCGTGGTGTACAGTAGCGCTACTTGACTGTAATTATAAAATATTGACCTCGGAAGTGTCCATGAGTAATTCTTGTTTAAAAAAATCCTTCATTAAAATCTCGTACGATATGAACTGATAAGGCAGATGTGGTTCCCATAACCTGTGTTGCCGGAAACGTATATTGTTATGTGGCACACATTGTCTGTTGTCCCCTTTATGAACTGTTTTAATAACGTTTCGTTTGTGTTCTAGATTTAGATCGAATTTCACATTGGTGGGAATTTATTTTCCTTCCATTTTAATAAAAAAGTCCATATAAATAAAATAACATTTTTATCTGCCCTACATATTTCCACTAGAGACATTTGTGTTTTTTTATATTTATAATTTAACACTTAAAGCTACATTGGATGTAATATTTTTTTAAAGTGCATTACGAAATGGTAAAATTTGATATAACGAATCCTGGTAGTGAAATCCCAACTTAGCTTTTGTCTTGATGACTGAGGAAAACTAGGAAAAAATCTCAAGTAACTTTAAATCCACAACAGATCAGATTTTTAGTATAAGACAGATTTTAGAAAAGAAATGGGAATATAATGGTACTGTACATCAACTGTATGTAGACTTCAAAAAAGCATATGATTCAATTAAGAGGGAGAAGTTATATAGTATCCTGCTGGAGTTCGGAATTCCTAAAAAGTTAGTTAGACTTATACGAATGTGTCTAAATGGCACAAAGAGTAGGGTGCGTGTAGGCAAACAGTTTTCAGACACTTTTGAAATCCAGAATGGGTGTTGAAGCAAGGAGATGCACTATCTCCTCTACTATTTAATTTTGTACTAGAGCATGCCATTAAATCTTTAGAGAATGAGGAAGGCTTACAACTCAATGGTATTAATAAGCTGTTAGTTTATGCTGATTATGTAGTACTACTGGCCGATAGCGAGGAGATACTGAAGGCCAACACGCACACACACTATTGAGTAACACTAAGAAATTAGGACTGGAAGTAAATATCAGTAAAACTAAATATATGGTCACACGTAGAAATTCAGTATATAATGGAAATGGACAGCTAATGACAAATGAGGGAAATTTTGAGGAATTGGCTGAATTCAAATACTAGGAACAATAATCACAAATAGGAATGAGATGCACAAAGAAATTAAACATAGGCTCAATTCTGGAAATGCGTGCTATTATGCATTGCAGAGACTCTTGATGTCCCAACTCCTTTCAAAAAAACGTTAAGCTGAAAATATATAAAACTATTATTCTACCAGTTATATTATATGGTGCGAAACATGGACTCTTACTTTAAGGGAGGAAAGGAGATTACGAGTATTTGAGAATAAAGTTCTTAGGAAAATTTTTGGACCAAAGAGAGATGAACAGACAGATGAATGGAGAAGACTACATAACAATGAACTACATGGTCTTTATAGGAAGCCAGATATAATAAGAACAGTTAAGTCTCGTAGACTGCGATGGGCAGGACATGTTGCGCGTATGGGGAATGAAAGACGTGCATGGAAACTTCTTGTAGGAAAGCCAGAAGGAAAACGCCCAGTTGGTAGACCAAGAATGAGGTGGGAGGACAACACTAACTATGATTTGAGGGAAGTAGAATATACAGGGAATGATTGGAAAGTATTGGCTCAGGATAGGGATGTATGGAGAGCTTATGTCCGCGCGGCCATGAACCTACGGGTTCGATAGTGCCAGTGAGTAAGTAAGTAACTTTAAATCCAGGAACTCCCGAATACGAATCTCAAACGCTTACAGCTTGAGTCAACTCGTTCAGTACTATGTGTAGGATTGTCCGTTTTTATTAACATTTAAAGTTTCAACATGTTAGATGGAAGTGATATTTAATTATTTTAGAATTGTTTAAAAGTCTCAGAATATATTTTCATGTAACTATAACACTACGATAACAAATTCTGTGAAACATTTCATTCAGCTATACTGTATTTCCAAACAAAATATTTAAATATGCCAAAATATCACAACATATAAGATAAAATGTCCAAATTTTGATATCCAACCTTACAAATTCTCAGTGTATCCTCCGTTGGTCGCTACATTGACCTAGCATAATAATAATAATAATAATAATAATAATAATAATAATAATAATAATAATAATAATAATAATAATAATAATAATGGAGATTACGAGTATTTGATAATAAAGTTCTTAGGAAAATTTTTGGACCAAAGAGAGATGAACAGACAGGTGAATGGAGAAGACTACATAACAATGAACTACATGGTCTTTATAGGAAGCCAGATATAATAAGAACAGTTAAGTCTCGTAGACTGCGATGGGCAGGACATGTTGCGCGTATGGGGAATGAAAGACGTGCATGGAAACTTCTTGTAGGAAAGCCAGAAGGAAAACGCCCTGTTGGTAGACCAAGAATGAGGTGGGAAAACAACATTAACTATGATTTGAGGGAAGTAGATTATACAGGGAATGATTGGAAAGCATTGGCTCAGGATAGGGATGTATGGAGAGCTTATGTCCGCGCGGCCATGAACCTACGGGTTCGATAGTGCCAGTGAGTGAGTAAGTAAGTAATAATAATAATAATAATAATAAGGCCATAAGGCGTTCTCTTCACTCAACCAGTGAATAATAAAATTGTCAGGGGTATAATTTTAAGTTAATTTAGCACGGAACTAAAATGGAAGATGGGCGATAGATGGTGTTGAATATAACATTTGATGACTTATCTTTCATGTTGTGAAATTTCAAAACAAATGTCTAGCCGAATGAAATTTTTCACGTACTTTGTAATCATGCATTTTCAATTTCAGGATTAATGTTAAGAGATATGTGTTATTAATACATTTCAGTTGTATATATTCCCATATTAATTATAATATGTTTATAAAGTTTTATGCGATCCACAATTATATAGTAAATTCATAAAGTTTTGTTATTAAGGAAGTATAGTTATTTATTTTCTAATAAATACCTGGATATAAGACAGCCACCTGACCAGTAAGCCAAGGCCCTAGGGAATTGGTTCGGGCGAAACCTGGCGCCTCTTAAACGAGGCCATCTCAGCTAGGGTATGGAATCCCAACGGGAAACTTCCTGGCCCTCCAGATTCGGGGTTAGGAATGCTGCTGACGACCCATCCTGTGAAACTGTCTTGCTATGATACCTGGGAAAGATTGATGTCTGGAAGAGTCTTATTGAGGAAGCGAAGGTCTTTATTGTGTCATTTAAGAAGATAATTAGTTATTATTACCGTTAAATATTTTTAATCCTTACTATCATTTATATCATTATTTTGGTCTTATAAAATGATCAACAAATGGAAAATAATAGTACATTTACAGCGGTATTCACGTTCGAGATAAAACGGATGTTTAGAGTCTCAAACGGTACCGCTCGCGTCAACTCGTTGGATAATAATTTTAGAAGTAAACAAGTCAAGTTATTAAATATAAATGTTATGGTATATGCCACTCAAGCCAGTTGTTTGATATTGACAAATCCTGTATTTTCAAGTGTTTGGTGTCAATCACAGTCTTGATTCACTACACACATTGTCATACGACTTTGTTCACGGGTCGCCTCCAGTCAGATATCTGTGTGGTGTTACACAATTGCGAACTATCTTCGTGTCTTTCTTCTTTCGATGCATCAGCTTTTAGTTGAGACATACGATGCGTACGGGTTATTAAAACATTACATTTATTAAGTATTCAATTATAATTGTTAAATTTCAAAGTTATTAATGTACAAATATTTATCATAAGTAATGCCACGAGTGATTTCCAAATTATCGATAAATTCACGACTCACGAAGTAAGGAGTGAATTTATCTAGATAATTTGGAAATCAAGAGTGGCATTTGTTAGGACTATTTAACGAATAAAATGAAGCTGTTTACTAACAAATCATTATTTAACTATAGTTATTTTTAAATATTTATATATTTAATGTAAACGGCGTTGTTTGAAAACAAATGAGAAACGATAGGAACGCTTCATCTGCTTCTTTTGTTTATCACTGCAACCAGATCATACTATTTATTGCCAAAGGAACGCAATATTGTAAGAATGCTCTCTAGTGGAGAAAAAATGAAACACATCAAACTGTATATTAATTCATTTCTGATGTCGTATGATGTAAATATGACAATTATATTTTTCTGGATTGTTACCTGGGAAAAAATACACTTAAGAAAGTGCAAACAGTGGTTTCTTTTTTTGGTGGTATAATCAATTGCTACAAATGTTTTTATATTAACTCCTGCATCCGGCTTGTGTTGACATTCATGCACTATATATACAATCTGGTAGCCATATTTCTCTTGGGCTCAGTCACTGCAAAATAATGGTCAGACCTGTTCAGAATATTAAAAAGGCGGAGCTTTCTTTAATATGGTAATTATAACACTGATAAATATTTCGTGAAACACGACTCTGATTGGTTTTAAACAGAAATCATTGAAACGTGATTGGTCATTGACTCCCATTTGGGGCATGAGTTAAATAGTCATAAGTAATGTCACCAGTCATTTCCAAATTATTAAATAAATTCACGAATAACGAAGTGAGGAGTAAATTTATCTAGATAATTTGGAAATCAAGAGTGGCATTTCTTAGGACTATTTATCATCATCATCATCACTCCAGGGATTAGGCAATTGCCCGTTCTGACTTCATAATGCATCAGCCCAACGTCTTCTAGGTCTTCCAACATCACGTCTTCCTCTTGCTTGATAATTTCTTGCTAACAATGGATATCTCTCCTTACTCATTCCATCCATATGATCAATCCATTTCTGTCTGTAATTCGTGACCTTATCCAATAAAGGCTGTACTTTCAATTCTTCTCTTATATCCTCATTTCTTATTCTATCAAGTCTTGTACATCCTTTAACTTGTCTTAGGAACCTCATCTCCGCCGTCTTGCTTGGGTCGGGTTCCTTTTATGACAATCCGGCTGATTTTCATGAAGCTTCTCAGTAAGATGAATGTCTCCTGGAAGCGTTACGAGCGCTTCGCAGGACAAGGATGGTGGAAGGGCTGCTTCCTCTGAGCCTCCAAACATGCTCCTCTGGGTATCCATCCCCCAAGAGAGGGCTGCTTCTTCCGCTCTTCAAGCCCTACAAGTTTAGCTGTGCTATTCCTTGTCGGCCTGTTGACCGTTGAAGACTTGACGAAGATGTGGCCGCCTAATATGGGTACAGATGCCATTCCCTCGTTGTGAGCTATACTTAGTTCCCCTCGCCTCTTACCCACCAGCAATATTAACCTAAGTCAATCTTCCCCAGTAGGGTCGTCTGGTTCATCGGGTACTAAGCCCCCCCCACCACGTCAAGGTGATAAAATTAAGCTGTTTACTCACAAATCATTATTTAAATATAGTTATTTTTAAATATTTATAAATTTAATGTAAACGGCGATGTTTGAAAACAGATGAGAAACGTTATGTTTCATTTTTTCATCACTGCAACCAGATCATATTTATTGCCAAATAAAATCGCAATATTATAAGAATGCACATTAGTGTAGAAAAAAATTAAATACATCAATACAGGTTATTAATTAATTTCTGATGTCCTGTAATGTAAATATGTCAATTATATTTTTGTGCAACGTATATCCTGGGAAATAATATGTTTAAGAAAGAGCAAACAGTGGTCTCTTTTTTATGGTACAATAAATTGCTACGAATGTTTTTATATTATATCTCGCAAGCAGAATCTGGTTATATTCGTGCACTATATATACAATCTGGGAGTCACTTCATAAAATGAAAGTTGATAAAATCGAGGTGAAAAATTACTGTGATTGGTTGTAAATCAAAATTCATTGAAATGCAATTTGTGGCATGAGTTAAATAGTCCAAGTTAAAACAGTCCCAAGTAATTCGTTACGAATATATACATTATAGAAGTGTAATAGCAATTTAGGCTTACATTCATGGTTTGTGCTCATTCCGTTGAGAGAAAAAAAAAACGTACACGTATAAGTTCAAAGTTCCTGTGTTGTAATGGTATAAATTATGAGTAATAATAATAATAATAATAATAATAATAATATATTTTTATCTTAGTTTAATCTCTCTCTTATACTTACTTTGACGAGAAGATTTGGAACTCTGGATTAAACACTTACTTTTTTGACCACTCATGGACATGAAAGAGCTGCCTGGACGAGTAATCAGCACAATGCTAGAGCTGCCTCCGAGACAACATAAGACACTTAAGACAAGACACACCATTCACTCACATATTCATACCAACATACTTCTGATTTGGCCATATTACATTTGGAATTTGGCTCGGAAGATGTATAGATACGACTTCGTGCAAATAATGTCATCTTAACGATCACGTATTTCCAGATCACATGTTTCCAGTATGCCGTGCTTAAGTCGCGACACAATACATCATTAATAGATGTTTTCTTTTTAAACATTACTTCCTTCATAAACATGCTTACTACTAGATCTTTATTTTACGTAATAATTTATTTCATTGTATTCGCGTGATACAATTAGTGAAATTTGAACTTCCCTCTCAACTTGTTTCTTGTGAATTTATCAGTAATTTAGAAAATCACTAGTGGAATAACTGCAAACGAACTCTTCATATCTGCTTCCACATTGGCGGCACGCTCTAGCGTATTTGTTTAAGGCAATATGTTACAAGCCGAAAGGTCGCGGATTTGATTCCAGATGGAGTCAGGACTTTTAAACTGGCCTAAAAAATCTTGTGACGGTATCATGACCCTGGGGTCAACTCAGTCTATAACTGAAATTAGTAACGGGTGTGTGTTCTGGAAGTAAAGGCGACTATCACGCTAACATCTTATGTCTATTGACTAAGAAGACGGGAGCCCTAATCTCCTACTATCCCAAGAGATTCCTTAGGCTTGCAGTTAATAGCTTTACTTTTAACTTTACTTCAAAATTATTTTATAGAAAGACTAGTGCAGTCGGTAAATAGAATTAAAAAATATATGTTTAGGGTGGAAAAATCCAAAGAGCAAGTCCTCCGGGAGAGGCTTTAAGCCGTAGGTCCCGTGTCTGAAGATTTTCAGCCTCATAAAAGAACCGCAAGCCTGAATAAAAAGGCCTCTATGCAAAAATTTACGGACGTTCTTCATCCTAGTAATACCTTAGTTGCCTACTAGATATCTCATTGGGTCGGTATGTTGACCGCATACCATTCATGACATCTCTAGGAAAATAAATGTAACTAAATTAACTTTGCCTGGTAACTCCTTACAACGGAGAGGTTAATGCCCAACATTGGGCTGTTACGTCATTATAGATAAACCATATATTAACTTGCAAGATATTTTATAACATTTAAAAAAATTGGGTCAGTTCATTTCCAGCATATTTTAGGTTATCCTTTCGTATCAGTTATAAAATCACCTGCCATGCAGTTGGTATCGTGGCAATAACAAAAATTATTAATTATTACTAAGAAGGAAATGTGACAAAATTGGTTATACAGTTTTAAAATAAAATACACTTTGCTAAGAATTGAAAGTGGTACATATTCCCCTCCCCCCAAATGCTTCCGTATAACCCCACTTCAATCTTTATAACATAAAGAAAATTTTTTATCGATTAGGTAGTTCACCGGAATATTCTTTTGAGTATGGATTCTGAAATTCTATTCTGTATTGTGACAACTGAGTTATATTATTGTGAAATGTCGTGAAATACGGTTAAGAACATTGAAATTAAGGTCGAAGAATTGTTCCAGGCTAGCCAACTGACAATTCCCTGTAGCCTACTTCAATCAATAACAACTACTTCACTAGGCTTTGGCTCTTCGGAGATATAATGTTACGGATTTAGCCTAAATAGGCATATCTGTAAAAAATGTATCAAAAGTAAAAGTGAAGGAGGCATTGTTAATAATCACGATATGAATATTAATGGGGGGGGGAGATGGAAACAAGATCCACTAGACTGTCCTCGTTTCAGTTAAAGGCTTTCTGACCTGGAGTGCGACCAGTTTGTCCTGGTAACTACATAACAAAGACATTGACTTCAAGTTTTCTTGTTCTTCTACTCTTGTGGATGAAGCTACACCAATGTTTTAAAGAAAGTTAATAGAGAAGTGTCCAGTAATCATACAACACCTGTTGCGTCATATTCTTTAGGTTTAGCTGTTAGTATTTCAACTGAGTCTTCTTCATTAGTTAGTTAACGACATGAATTCGATGTAGGGTAACTAGCCCTATGCTGATACCAGGGAAATTCCTGGCACTTATTTTTAGGAGGTTTAATGGACCAGTGTGGATGACTGTGAGTAAGAACAATCGCCACTCCGCTAGCCGTCAAATTTTAGTGTCTAGACACGTTCATACATAGATAGTTCTTTGTCAAAAACAATGTATGGTAACATAAACCAGTAATGTTAATTGCTGTGGTGCCTCGACCAGTCAATGCTAAAATATTCATGGACACTGTAGCCAAAGTCAATACTGATTTAATTGTACTCTTAAACATTGAAACAGGAAGATTCTTTATACCATCTGGAAGATTATTGAAGCCCTATATTCACCGATACCACCTCATAACTGTTTTGAGTTTGACTAAATTTACATTTATTTAAATATGACGGGATTCAATAAGTAATTCAACTCATTTTGTTTCTTAAAGCTGATTTGTTTCTCAAAACACAGGGACATGTTCCTAGTAACATGGAATGTTAGGCAGCTGGTAGACCAAGAATGAGGTGGGAGAATAACGTCAACTATGATTTGAGGGAAGTAGATTATACAGGGAATGATTGGAAAGCATTACCTCAGGTTAGGGATGTATGAAGAGCTTATGTCCGCGCGGCCATGAACCTACGGGTTCGATAGTGCCAGTGAGTGAGGGAGTAAGTAAGTAAGTAAGTAAAGCTGATTTGTTTTATTCAGCATTCAAATACACCAATATCATTCCCCAATCTTTTCGGTACAGACACCATTTTGAAGGCTATTTATAGCGCTGACACCTATCGGAAATTAATAAAACTATATGAGATGAAGCGGGAATATTTAAAGATGTCTCAAACAAAATTCTAATATTTTTCAACCAAAATTGGCCGAAAAACAAAATGAGTTGCATTACTTATTGAACCCCCTCCCCTCGTATTGTTATTATTCCACGTATGATAATTATGAAGAGATATACAGCACGTATATTTGTGTAAATTCTGTTTTATATAAATATATGGATATGCTATGCCACCTAAGCTGTCTCCCCTACAAAATATATTACATCCTTTTTTGATTAAAGCTTGTCCTCCACTTATAAGTAATGCATTAATATTATTTCTTAACTAACGAAATAATGTCGACGAACATAGATCATGAGCAGTAAAGTGTAAGATTCGTAACATTTGATGTATGTTAATTAATTCATCATCATCATCACTCCAGGGATTAGGCAATTGCCCGTTCCGACTTCATAATGCATCAGCCCAACGTCTTCTAGGTCTTCCAACATCACGTCTTCCTCTTGCTTGATAATTTCTTGCTAACAATGGATATCTCTCCTTACTCATTCCATCCATGTGATCAATCCATTTCTGTCTGTAATTCGTGACTTTATCCAATAAAGGCTGTACTTTCAATTCTTCTCTTATATCCTCATTTCTTATTCTATCAAGTCTTGTACATCCTTTTACTTATCTTAGGAACCTCATCTCCGCCGTCTGTATTCTATCCTTCTGTTTTTTCACTGGAGCCCAAGTTTCACATCCATACAATATTGTGGGAACCGCCATAACATTATACATTTTTATCTTGGTTTATTTTCTAATTTTATTTTTGAATGTTATCTGTATTGTTCCACACACCGTCTGAAATTTATTTATTTTGGAGTCAATATCTCTTTCCACATTGTAGCCAACATCACAGCCCAAATATTTGAAACTAGACACCTGTTCTATACTTTGATTTTCTAAAATAATTTTGGATCTCACTGGATCTCTTCCTCTAAAAGCCATGGTCTTCGTTTTCCTTACAGAAATCTTTAGATCGTATAATTTACATATTTCATTTAATGCATGCATTGATTTCTGTAAGTCGTCTTCATTTTTCTGTATTATGATTACATCGTCAGCAAATATGTTAATTAATTAAGACAGTAATACTTATTGTGTAATTGGGTGATTTAGTTAAGAAACTGAACGTGATCGTTAATATTACTTTCATATTTATGTAAGCGATCTCTCAGTGATTTTGTGATGCAAGTGTTGACTTCCAGTTCAGCCGGTTTGTGGCCATACATATGTATGTCACTACATTCCATACATGCCACTCAATATTTTGGTGAATTGGAAACTGTAAGTGGCCATATTAAAGTTCTTAATTTCCCTCGGACAATATTCTTGTCTGCAATCATTAAGATCTACTTTTTTTTCTATCTCATTTTGTACAATTTATATCGTCAGTAACAATTAAATAAATAAATAAATAAATAAATTATATATATATATATATATATATATATATATATATATATATATATATATCGAGGTAACGTGCTGCCTTGTTAAGCAGCGGGCCGGTGTTTGATTCCCGGTCGGGACAGGCTCCTGTATGAGTCTTTTTCGGGGTTTTTCCACACCTGTAAGACAAATGCCTGGACGCTTAGGGCCCAACGGACCCCGAAAATCATCATCATCCTTCACCAGTGTGGAAAGCAACGGGAAGCTACCACACCTATAATTCCCTAGTAAAGCTGTAAAGCATAGCATCAAAATGCAATGATTGCAGTGAAATACCTGCTCTCGGGAAGAATTTCTATGGATGGATATACAGTAGGGTGTCCCAAAAAATACAAGTCTTTTATTTATTAACACATAGGCCCTACCCTCTTAATTTATTTGTATAATGTTAAAACAATTACAAGTACAATTTGGTAGGATCACGGCAACCTGTGCCGACTTGCTTCGAAACGTGTCAGTACTTGCTAACTTTGAAAAGAAAATTTGAATAATGTTTTTTTTTCATTGAATTAAGAACCTCATAATGTTATTTGCCATATTTAACCATGAATGTTTTTTTTATTATAAAATGGTAAATAGTTGTACTTTTGGGCATATTGATATTTTATTTACTAAATAAACTTTTAGTTCCAGAATCCTTGTTTACTAACCCAGTACAAATGTTTGTGTCTTATGTTTGGCGTGAAGTCGACACGAGTTGTCATGATACAATCTCAATAATATTTATTGAGTTATTAAGATCAAACAGAAAAAAAATAGAGGGTATGCGTATTTGATTTTGCGAAAAATCAATGCCACCACTTTGTCATTTCGACATTCATCTATTCTCTCCAGGCATGGCGTTGTTGTAAACCACTTCTGAGGTTGGGGGACCTGAATGGCGGAGTTACACCGCCCCGATTACATATGATAGGTGATGATGGTAATGATACGTAAGGAGAGGCCTTAATCCTAGACTTATCTAATGAGGTAAATATGATGATGATGGCCAGATGAATTTCGGAGACCGTTTGGGTCTTAAAGTTTCTTGACATTTGTATTATAGAAGAGCGAAAAGCCGAAAAATCTTACCCAAGAAACTTTTCTCGACCGGGAATCGAACCCGCATCCGCTGTGTGACATGGCAGCACGCTACCTCGATACCACAGTGGTAAAATCACCCATTATAGAACATTTGTTTTGGGAAACTGAACGCTGTCATTGTTGAAGGTTATTGTTATTACAGACATGTTGAGATTTATCAGGGTTAATGATACGCTGATTACTGTTAACAAAACTGTGGTCGTCTCCTCTGGAGCTTAACTTCATTTATATCGTAGTGATTTTAACTGTAGTGGGACTACGGTTTAGGTAGTTATTGGGATGTTGTGTTCATTTACTTTAATATGGACCATTGTGACGTGGCAATCTTTAAAATACTATAGAAATTAGTGCTAAAACTGAAACCCCTGATGATATACTATTTAACCTAATGTTTTGATATTCATGAGATATTGCGAGTAACGTTTAAAAGGTTATACGAAAACATATTCATGTATGTAATGTTAGTTTTTGTTAATAGTGCTTCTGCATTGGGACATGCAGATTGATGAATGGAGTTAAAAATGTGTTAATGGGATGCTTGCATAAACCTAAAAAAGTCCTGAGTGTCTCAACATAACCCAGCCGAAGTATTAGAAACTTCTTTTGTGATTCTTTGTGTTGACTATTTAACTCTTGCCCCAAATGGTAGTCAATGAATTTTGTTTGTCAACCAATGACAGTGGTGTTTCACCTTGCTCCTGCTTTTGTGATAAAGGAAACTACTCATTTTTAATAATATAAACAGCTCACACACATATTTTTCTCCAAACAAATACATTGAATATAGCAAATAATGAACAGATTCCTTGATTTTGATTTGTTTACTAAAAAGTAGTAGTAGTAGGACTTTATTAGACAAAAAGTAAGATATTTACAATATTATTTACAAATATGGGTCGCACGGGCAGTAAGCCGTAATTAATAACTTATCATGTTGATTATAACATACAGTTTGATGAGTTTCATTATTTATCCACCAGGATGCATTCGTCCAATGTTGCGATCCTATTTGGCAATAAATAAGACGATGAAGTTGCAGTGAATATACATAACCTCACATTTCTGGTTTGTTTTCAAACATCGCCGTTTACATTAAATATATAAATATTTCAAAATACCGGTAACTATATTTAAATGATGACTTTTGAGTAAACAGCATAATTGTATTCGTTAAATAGCCCTAACAAATGCTACTCTTCATAACCAAATCCTCTAGATAAATTCACGAGTCACGGTAATTTGGGAATCACTTCTGGCATTACTTATGAAAACAATGTACCTTGAAGTGAATCAGGGATAACCAGTTCGTTAATATTTTAATAGTGCATTTTATTTTGTAATATAGGACATGCTAATAAAGTGCATGCTTTCTCATGAACAATTGAAGCTATTTGCTTAATGTTTTATTTAACACGGACATTTATCTTAGAAATTATTAGTCTGTCATAGGTCTTAACGGATTGCATGTTGTAAAATGCAAAATAAATGTATCTTAGTATAAAGATGAATAAAAAATACCTTTGTTAAACTACGCTTGAACGTTTCATGAATGACCAATAAAAGTTCCATCCTTGTCATCATGAATAATTTCCGGAAGAAAAATATAATTCAATTTATAAACACTGTTTTAACATTAACTATGTTGGACAGTCCCGATCTCCTTAAAAATAAAAGATAAAAATATAATATCTAAAACCAAGGTCCTTGTTTCACAGTAGTTATTTCCGACCCCTAGAATTCTGTCCCTCAAGATCTAAGGAATTGCCGCACATTTGACACTTTAAGTCAAGATTGTGTGATAAATAATTTTCTTCTGACAATGAAATGTATTCAACGTCTTTAGTAGTTTTATTTTAATTTTAATGTATTATAACTTGATTATAAGTTTAATTATTGTATATTTTATATAACCTATTTTAGTAGTAGACAAGCTTAAGATGTTAATTCTATTTGATAAAATAAAGTTAAAGCTATTATTATTATTATTCATTATTATTATTATTCATTATTATTATTATTCATTATTATTATTATTATTCATTATTATTATTAATTCATTATTATTATTATTATTCATTATTATTATTATTATTATTATTATTATTATTATTATTACTATTACCATTATTGTTATTATTATTCATTATTATTATTCTTATTCATTATTATTATTATTATTCATTATTATTATTATTATTATTATTATTATTTATTATTATTATTATTATTATTATTATTATTATTATATATTATTATTATTATTATTATTATTATTATTATTATTATTATTATTATTATTATTATTATTATTATTATTATTCATTGAAAGTCTTCGGCCTACCAACCGGCTGCTGGTTTCAAATCTGCATTTGTCAATAACAAAGCTGGATGACCATTCAACCAGTACAAGAGTGCCAGCTGTTATAGCTGCTTTTCTCAATCGGGACCCGCTACTTCTCGTTGTTGCCCAAAAATTTCCACGATACTTTATGGAAACAGTCCTATACTGTCCTCCTCCGACGAGTTTAGCGCTGGGAGGTAGAGAATTTTTGTCATTCGGTTTACTACTCTTGCAGGTAGTTTTTTTTTTTTACAGCCGAGTCAAAGGGAAGTATTATTCATTCACAAATACGCACGCAGTTTTCAGTTTGCGGTTTTGAATAGGTCTAAAGCATACTGTTTTCGTAAATAGGGCGAATGTTTTCAATATGATTGTACTTCCTTCCTGACTGGTGTTGTCACCCCCACACCACATTCCTTTGAGCGCTAAACTCTTCGGAGGAGGACAGTACATTGGTCAAAATTTCATGTGAAAATTTCTTCACTCTTATGTACTAGAACCAGTCCTTGTACCGTATATCTGCGCCTAACCAAGAAGACTTGTGCAGTATACTTACTGTATAAAATGGTATTACGTTTAGGTGCATTGATTAGTATTAGTTTACAGCCCAACTCATAAAGAGTAAAATAGAAAAAGTTCTTACGAAAATTTTATACGAATGAAAATGTAATTAAATAAATGAATGTAGTAATAAATAGTTTATATAAGATGTTATAAAAATAACAATTGAACTAATAACGAAGATTAAAAAGTTTAGTATTTCAGTTATTTTCCTGTAGTTTTTACTGAAGTTGTTTTGATGTCAACAATAAACTTACAGCCAACTTTCTATAACAATTTGTTTTAAGCCTCATATAAGTCAGTACCCTTTCTAAATCAAGCACATAACTTGGGAGTTTGTGGTTTAACTGTGAACAGCATCTCTTGTGGTTAACCAGATCAGGTGTCTTGCTTTAATAGCATAAAAACCCGTGAAATTTCTAACAATTCTGCCTAATCTAGCACAGATTATACACGTTGAACAGCACGGGTACATTGAAGATTTCATTCTGAAACGTTTATGTAATATCCTATATCATATAGCTATATGTTTAACCCCATTATGTTATTAATGCTAATTATATTAAATTTTATATTTTGCAGAAAAATGTTATTCATATTCTTGCTGGATCTTCGTTTAATGTTCATTTCAGTATTTTGTTCATCAAGGTGTAATATCTACAAGTTATTAACTATCTATTATACACGCACACACACACACACACACACACACACATATATATATATATATATGTGTGTGTGTGTGTGTGTGTGTGTGTGTGTATGTATGTATGTATGTATAAACTAAATTCCATTGCAAGGCAGATATAGAAAGCCTACCAACAGGGTGCTGGCCTCACACCAACTTCTACTACTTTCTTAGGTAAGCATGGTGTGTCCCCCAGCTGTAATAGGTAGTTGTCTGAAATCTGGAACCGCTACCCAAATTCCTTACGTTTTTGGGTGTTACTGGTTCCATGCTAGGAGAAATTCAGTGAGAAAATGTCTTTCCTCCCATGGGACTCAGACCACCGCATGTCCTTCAGTTCTATGCCAAGACATTGATGCATTAAACCGCTGAACTACGGCCCTGATACAAATTTACATTTTCAACACCAAAGTTTAAGCTTTTGTTCAACTTGCTTGCATTTTGTCACGTATGCTATATACCAGGAATCAATTTACTTTATATAAAGCCGTGATCCGCAGCATGTTGCTGCCTGTCAACTTTAAATTATTCAAAACTTCTTCTTCTTCTTCTTCACGGTTTAGGCTTATTTACTAAGCCTGTTCCGGCTCCAAATTGCTGCTCTTTCAATCTTTTCCTTGGTCTTCCCAAACTTCTTCCTCGTGGCGAATAGTTGTATGCTGCTTTTGGTATTCTATTCTCAGTCATCCTTGCCAAGTGTTCTTTCCAGTTTGTTCTGTATTTCACTATTGTGTTTAATTCCTCAACTTTTAGTTGTTCTCTTATTTCTGTGTTATGTTTTTTGCCTGCTCTTTGATATCCTGCTATTGTTCTGAGGAATTTCATTTCAGCAGCTTGTATTCTGGCAGATTGTTGTGTTGTCACTATCCATGTTTCGGATCCATAAGTAATAATAGGCACTGCCATTGTCTTGTATAATTTCATTAGAGAGTCTCTCCTGGCTTTATTTTTCAAAGTTCTTTTTAGTGTTCCTGTTATATGATTAAATTTATTTAGTTTGTTATTTATATCTGTTTCCGCTGTGTATGAAATTTCGCAACCTAGGAAGTTATATCTTACTACTTGTTCTATTGGTCTGTTTTCTAATATTATCTTTGTCCGAACTGGATGAGCGCCCTTGAAGGCTATTGCTTTTTATTTTTGTGAGAATATTTCCATGTTGTATTTTTTTTTATATTTCATTTAGTTTATATAGCATAAATTATTCAAAACAAATATTTAAATACACTTGGTACCTTTAAGTCACGCTTATACAGTTACCTGTTGTCTAATAATTAATTTTTCTCTATTTATTTAATTTTATATAATTTTATACTATGTCATTAATCTTTTCCTCGTTTTTTATATATCTTGTACATATTATATATTTAATTCGTTAAATTTAGAGTAAATCAAATTACATTACTTACTTACTTACTTACTTACTCACTGGCACTATCGAACCCGTAGGTTCATGGCCGCGCGGACATAAGCTCTCCATACATCCCTATCCTGAGCCAATGCTTTCCAATCATTCCCTGTATAATCTACTTCCCTCAAATCATAGTTAATGTTGTTCTCCCACCTCATTCTTGGTCTACCTACTGGGCGTTTTCCTTCTGGCTTTCCTACAAGAAGTTTCCATGCACGTCTTTCATTCCCCATACGCGCAACATGTCCTGCCCGTCGCAGTCTACGAGACTTAACTGTTCTTATAATCAAATTACATTATAAATATTAATTGTATTGTAATCATAACTTGTAATCGTTTATATATATTTATTGTAATTTAGATTTAAGACTATTGTGGTACAATAAATAGAACATTGCATAATAAAGCCCATAAACAAACAAAATTAAAATTTTATAAAACAATGGCTGTCCCTGTCCTTTTGTATGGGAGTGAATCTTGGATTACCACTACCAAACAAGAAAGTAAAATCCAAGCAGCCGAGATGAAATTTTTAAGAAGAGTAAAAGGCTGCACTAGAAAAGGAAGAAGAGATGTCGGACGTCATCGGAAGAGATGGTCTTAGATCTATTAGTGAAGACGGAACAGGCAACTCTTGCCTAAACCAGGAAGTGAAGAAGAAGACTATTTTTTTTGTTTGTATTTTTTAAACCTGGTTGAGTGGTAGACAAGGCCTTAAGGCCTTAACTCTGCCAGGTAAAATAAAGCTATTATTATTATTATTATTATTATTATTATTATTATTATTATTATTATTATTATTATTATTATTATTTTATTTTATTTTTTTTTGCGCCAGAGTAGGCCTACACGAGGATCGCAGAGCTCCACAACCTAAGACAAATTCGCTAATATTGCTATCACAGTTGATCAAGTCACTGCCATCCTTCATCACATTATGAATCGCCTAAATCCAGTTGTGCGCA
Organism: Diploptera punctata; assembly: GCA_030220185.1. Lineage (NCBI taxonomy): Eukaryota > Metazoa > Arthropoda > Insecta > Blattodea > Blaberidae > Diploptera > Diploptera punctata. Next base: position 3,483,222 of record JASPKZ010003842.1, read on the forward strand.
ATATAGGAAATGCTACAGATATACGCTGTTCACCGAAACATATTTACTAGGCCCCCGGCCCTAGCACCATTAAACCGAGTGCGTCTGCCCAAAGCTAGAAACGCGTTACTCATTCTGTTCTGTCGGCTTTCGGATTCTGCTTACCGACAGTGCAGTTTCTGATGCCCTGTCTCGCCACCTAAATCACACTATCGCACAGCTGAACACCAACGCCGGTGAATGTGCAAAGGGTTATAGTGCGTGATATTTAAGTATGTGATTGATATTTATAAATCTCGCTAGCTATCTTGAGCTTTCAATATCCAAAAGTATGTCTCACTACAATATATGATACAGGGATTAGATCGACATTCAGTAGCAAGTCCTTTGCAACTGATAACAAAAATGTTATGTTCAGCAGCCGAATACGTATAAGCTGTCAATCACATACTTAGATCTCACACACTAAATGACTGAACTCCTTCTGATAGTCACAAAGGTATTAACTGCCGGGGATCCTCAACTGGTACAGTGAACGATGTAGACATCTATCAACAGTTATTAGTAGTGGTAGTGGTGGTGGTGGTAATGATAGTAGTAGTAGTAGTAGAATTAGTAGGTTAAATTTTTAGTTTTTTACTGACAGATAAAATAAAATATAAATAAAAATTAAGAAGCCGAAATGGATTTTTCATTTTTAACACAGTGACTGAGAATGTTAACGCTCCAATTCCAATAATTGAAACTAAACCTACTGGAGACTTAACAAATCTATGATATTTGTTTAATATTATTGTTTAAGGGAGAATAATATACTAATATAATGTGAATAACATTTCAAGAAATGTTAACAAAAAAGTCAAAGTATCGTTCACCCCCTGTTTGCAATCTTAATTTTTTTGAAATTAGGTTTCATTAAATCTATAAAGTTGCGGTGGATATTTATCATAATTGTATTAGGAGAAAGAAATAACATAACCTATATCCAACATTTCAGTGGATCATAATTTTGATTAGAAAAATAACATTTTTAAACATTGCAGTTTACAGAAAATGATGAACGTGTATTGTTCACAGAGAGATGACGGACGGAGGTGAAGGAAATCCGGACCCTCACTAGAGGTCACAATGAATCCTACGGCTTGGGGCTGCCTCTTGCTGCCCCTAGTGCTGAACGGTGTTCTGTCCCTAGCGGTCAGTCATTTGGACCTCGAGTCTCCCAACACGTAAGTTGTCAGCTTATCACTTATTCACATACGTTATAAGACATTACACATAGACATTATATGTTGGTGTTCGAATTTAACTAAATAAACCAAGAAAGAGCATTTCGACTATAATTGATTTTTGCTTCATACTGTACTATGTCTTCTTCTTCTTCTTCTTCTTCTTCCTTTCATGTGATAGACCTAGTGGTCTGTTACGGTCCCAATCCAACGTTTGAAGGGTCTGCCCAAAGATCTCTTGCCTGGTGGCTGGTAATTTAAGATCTGACGTGGTATTATTGTTCTGCTCATTCTTCGTACGTAAGATTTCCAGTTGTCTGTATTTTTGTGCATATTCCATGACTGATGCTGTGTGTAATTCTTTGAGAATCTCAGAATTCCTTTTGTGGTCTGACCTTGAATAGCCCGCAGTACGTCTCATATATTTCATTTCTGCCGCAGTTAGTCTTTGTTCATCTACACTGCGAATTGTCCAGGCCTCACTGCCGTAACATAATATGCGTCTGGCCAGTGTTTTATAAATTCTAGTTCGTGTGTGTTGCTGTACTGTGTTTGGCTTGAAAATATTATTTATAATTCCTGTTACTCTGTTAAATTTTATAAGTTTTTGACTAAAATCTTTTTCTTCTTCGTATGTAACTTGATATCCGAGATAGTTAAATGTGTTGGTTTGTTCTAATATTTTATTATTAATAACAATTTTACTGCGAACTGGGTCTTTTCCTAGGAAAGCCATGTACTATGTCACATTTGAATATTCTACCTTGTATGAAAAATAGTTCACTGCGTTTTGCTTTTCGGGCTGTAATTTATTTTGTTAATGTTAATATTATGAATTTTAGTTATTTCGACCTGATATCAATAGGCGTATTGTTGGTGGCGTATCTATTTTACGTAAAACCTAACATATTGCTTCGGGCGAACACGTGTCATTGCTTATCTTCTTTCGCTAAGTTTCCTGTAAATATTGAGGGGAATTATGAAATTTAAAAAATCAACTCTCTTAAATATTTTAAGAAAATTTGCGGAATAATATTAAGTAGGTATTTTTGGACAATTGGACAATTTTTATCTAATTGCCACTGTTGCACGTTCTCCGATTTACAAGTAGATAAAGACATCCAATTACACTATTGCAGTAAGGAATGATTTCTTGTTTTTTTTTTGTATAGCAAACGGAAAAAGTGATTGTTTATAACAAACCAATACTATTTTCATCTTGCCTTAGGTATGACATTCAAAATTGTATTATAGAGGAAAATTGTACTTGTAAATTAAATTTATTCAATACTTTAAAATGTATTCCTTAATTTACAACTTGTCTTCGAAACGAAATAAGTAAACATGTTATATACAGAGTGGAAGTAATATAAGTGCAGAGATTTTAAGTATGTATTTATTGTGGTAAATATAATGAAAATGTCTTATACATTTTGGGCCGCAAATGTAGATTTGTCAGAAAAAAATATTTTGGTACAGAAATGTATTGGTGCATTACTTTATAATGATAGGGAATATTGATCTGAGTTTCATGCAGACAGGTTTTAATAGCAAAAACACAAGACGAAGTACAAAGAATGCTATATAAACTAAATGAAATATAAAAAAATACAACATGGAAATATCCTCACAAAAATAAAAAACAATGGCCTTCAAGGGAGCTCATCCAGTTCGGACAAAGATAATATTAGAAAATAAACCAATAGAACAAGTAGTAACATATAACTTCCTAGGTTGCGAAATATCATACACAGCAGAAACAGATATAAATAACAAAATAAATAAGTTTAATTATATAACAGGTACACTAAAAAGAACTTTGAAAAATAAAGTCAGGAAAGACTCTATAATGAAATTATACAAGACAATGGCAGTGCCTATTATTACTTATGGATCCGAAACATGGACAGTGACAACACAACAATCTGCTAGGATACAAGCTGCTGAAATGAGATTCCTCAGACCAATAGCAGGATATCGAAGAACAGACAAAAAACATAACACAGAAATAAGACAACTAAAAATAGAGGAATTAAACTCAACAATAGAGAAATACAGAACAAACTGTAAATAACACTTGGCAAGGATGACTGAGGATAGAATACTAAAAGCAGCATACAACTATTCACCACGAGGAAGAAGAAGCTTGGGAAGACCAAGAAAAAGATGGAAAGAGCAGCAATTTGGAGCCGGAACGGCCTAGTAAATAAGTCTAAACCGTGAAGAAGAAGAAGTTTCATACAGAATATAGCATATATGAAATGGAACAATTTCTCCATAAAATACATAATACGCCCTTGTGTCTATTTCATGCATTTTCTTTTAATATAATGTGTGCTAAAACAAACTATTAGATCAAGAAATACCAAAGGAAAAAAGTTGTTCCATTTCACACCTCCTATGTACTATGTGAAACTCAGACCAATACAGTAATGAGCAATACAATTCTGAGCGATTTTTTTTCTGAGAATACTGTACAATTGCAGCCAAAAATGCGTTTAAGACATCTTGATTAAATTTACAACAAGGAATTCATACTTAAAATCTGCACACTTATATTACTTTTATCATATATATATATGGGCTGAAATAATATACTGCCCTATAATGACCCTTTGTAAGTAAAATAGATTTATGGCAAAACAAATGAGAGTTACATTCATTTCAGTTTTATTTCTTGACTGTTATCAAAGATGTTTGTGAGAAGTGCACGGTTTAAATACAAATGAATTGAACTAGTTCATGTATGTATCATGAAAACATTATATATTATAAAAAACGTATGAGGCAACATTGGATAGAAAACTCTCAAAGTAATTTATATTAAAACATTCACACATTAAATTCGGTAACCGCGTGTCACACCTGATATGTCCAGGTGATAATTAAGGTCTTTCAATACTGTGTCAGGTATGTTGACATATATTGATCTGGTGTGGACATTTTATGTGCTGTTTTTAACTTCCACGGACAATTGCTGTAATGTGACTATTTAACTTATGTCCCAAATGGGAGTCAATGACCAATCACGTTACAATGATTTTTTATTTACAACCTATCACAGTCGTGTTTCGCCTAGAATTTACCAACTAAAGTTTATCATAATAAAGAAAGCACCTCCTTTTTAACATTCTGAATAGGTCATAGCATTATTTTGCAATGACTGACTCACTAAAAAATACGGCTACCAGATTGTATATATAGTGCATGAATGTCAACACATACCGCATGCGGGAGTTAATATAAAAACATTTGTAGCAATTGATTATACCACAAAAAAAAACACTGTTCGCACTTTCTTAAATGTATTTTTTTTCCCAGAAAAATATAATTGTCATATTTACAACATAGGACATCAGAAATGAATTAATATACAGTTTGACGTGTTTCATTATTTCTCCACTAGAGTGCATTCTTACAATATTGCGTTCCTTTGGCAATAAATAATATGATCTGGTTGCAGTGACGAACAAAAGAAGCAAATGAAGCGTACCAATCGTTTCTCATTTGTTTTCAAACATCGCCGTTTACATTAAATATATAAATATTTTAAAATAACTATATTTAAATAATGATTTGTGAGTAAACAGCTTAATTGTATTCGTTAAATAGTCCTAACAAATGCCACTCTTGATTTCCAAATTATCTAGATAAATTCACTCCTCACTTCGTGAGTCGTCAATTTATCGATAATTTGGAAATCACTCGAGGCATTACTTATGATAAATAGTGTCTTTATAATACTAGTTTCATTCATTTGTACTTACCATCTTTTAGGGTGATACATTGCGAGATATAGGCCTATTATTGTATTAGACTGTTACGTTTTACTGCATTTTGAATCACGATGGATGGTAGCATTGGCGATACTCAAAATTAAAAATAAATTTATTAAATGACGATTACCCAAAACAATATATAATACATTTTGGTTAAGGGCATAATAGATTCACGAAAACGTTTGACTTTCTAATATTATGCTTACTACACTTGAACTATTTTGCTACAAGGAAGATAAGCAGTATTTACCAATCATGCACAAGCTTGCGCCTTATACAATCAGAAAATGAAATAGATTTACGTGATTAAGACACACAATCTAATGATACACGAATGTTGTCAATAAAATAATAGTAACACTATCAGCAAGATTTACAATGTCGCTTCTTCAGTGCCATCGTTTTTTTTTTGACATCAATGAGTCTCGTTTCTCAAAACACAGGAGTTGGCCCAGTTGAAGTTGAAGAAAGCAACGTGATATAAAAGTCACTGCCCTAAAACACGTTTACAAAATTAGATCAGCGATCGGAATCAAAATACATCCGGTGTGTGATAAAAATACACGGTGATGCCACCAGGGCTTACATTAAGTCTGTGGCAACGTTTCTTTATCATATCGTGCTATGACATCATTAGGTTACAGTATTTAAAGTTAGGATTGTTATCTTATTATCACCTTTTCCTTGAGCATCACTTGCATATATTTATGCGAAGAAAATGTTCACATTATTTCTTCCGGGATGATCTATCTTGCATGACATTGTCTGTTGCCATATGGTAGAAGTGGAGCCTACTTTGCTGCCCAGGTGGCTTTACGAAGTCTAGAAACATCCTCCATATTCTCCCGATGTGTGTCTTTTCGGCTTTAATTTGTTCCCATAGTTGAAATAATCTTTTAGGGGCATCAGGTTCCCTGATATTCCATCTACCGGTGGTGGGAGACGCTTCTTCGTTGTCTTCAACCTAAACCACTTTACTCACAGCTACACGTTTGTAGGAAGGTCTTAAACTTTGTCGATTATCATTATGTGAAATTGATATAATAGAAATTTTCTTGTGTCTTCGATAAAAATCTTTGTAATATCGTTGTTTCACTATTTTATTTACATTCCTCTATATCGATAGATAACGATGCTTCTCTAAATAAAGAAAAATACTGAAATTACTATACTCATTTCAAACTGAACTTCGCCTTCCCATTAGCTCCAAAATGTTCCACTAAAACGGAGGTTTGGTTAACTCGACAGTTATGTTCGTTCCCATAATTTGAATTCGTTGGGAGGAAATAAAAATAACGTTAGCGTTTTCCTGGATGATAGATGACCCTCACATTACCATATCTTAGCGTGATGCGGGTATCATTTTGTTTTTAGCGGAAGCTGACTACTGACCTTACGCAATTAATGCAGTTAACATTAATTACGAATATTCTTCCGCAAAGAGCACCTCTTCCCTTTGTCACATCGGTTTAAATCATATATATATATATATATTATTTATTCATAAATCTAGTATACAGATTTTTGCCAAAGTAAATAATTCAAGCAGGCGTAAAACTTCATAAATATTAGCAAAAGTTATGTGTCTTCTAAAATGCTATAAACTTATACACCATACCAAAATAATGTTTATAAATCGTCACCTCCCTATAGTGAGCAACCCTTAATGCAATCAATTAAATTTGCAATTTAGATATATTCCAATTCAAAATCTACCCCCTTAACATAAAACTTTATAAGTGCAGTTCAAGTGTATGGACCCGCTATAAATTTTATAAATATAGGCTAGGTATAAAACTAGATAAGGGTTATGCTACCGTTTTTGTCTATAGAGTGTGTTTGCATTATTATGCAAATATTCACCTTGTTTTTTTTTATTTTATTTGGAAATGGTATTAGTGTATATAGATCACTCCTTCTGCATATGTAGGTATATATAGCCTATAGATGTGAATGAATTAGTCTACACCACGCAACTTCAACTGCTTACAGAGTGGCCGTGTAGAAGCAGTATGAGATCGGGAATTAGTGGTGTGCACTTTAACGGCCGACTTACGAGGTATAATGCGAAAGGTTTAATGCGGATAAAACATCTGAAAGTACAGTGGATTAATTTCAAATCGTATTAGGGATAGACCTAACAGTAAACCTGACTTTTAATGATTTTTAAATTATTTTCTAGATTTATTGTCTTTAATATTCTTATAGATGAGAAAAATTCAGAAAGACTCGTGCCCCAAATGGGAATTAATAACCAATTACGTTTCAATTAATTTTGTTTTACAATCAATGGCAGTCGTGTTTCACCTCACTCTTTACCGAATTCTCTTAACCACCTCCTGTTTTTGTGGTAAAGAAAGCTCCTCTTTTTTTAATATTCTGAACAGATCAGGGCATTATTTTTTCTGCACTAGGATGCATTCTTACAATTTTGCGATCCTATTTGAAGTCTGCCACGCCAGATGGCAATAAATACTACGATCATGTTGCACTGGATAAACAAATGAAACATAACCACACAATTCTGATTTATCAAGCATCGCCGCCGTTTACATTGAATATATAAATATTTTAAAATAACCATATTTAAATAGTTATTTTTGAGTAAACAGCTTAATTTTATTCGATAATTAGTCCTAATATATTCCACTCTTTGTTTCCAAATCCTCTATATAAATAATAAATCACTCGTAACATTGCTTATTATAATTGTATGGCATTAGGGTAATGTAAAAATACATAAGTCTGGTTTTAGTGATTTTTATTTTGTAGATTAATGTGAGAAATGCAACATTTTACATCCTGTCATCAGTTCTCATGAAAAGTTATGTATTTAGACTTATGTTTATCCTGTGGCCACAGAATTGTCATAAGTAATACCACGAGTGATTGCCAATTTATCTAGAGAATTTGGAAATCAAGAGTGGCATTTATTAGGACTATTTAATGAATAAAATGAAGCTGTTTACTCACAAATCGTTATTTAAATATAGTTATTTTAAAATATTTATATATTTAATGTAAATAGCTATATTTAAAAACCAATAAAAATGTGTGGTTGTGTTCATTAGTTTGCTCACTGCAACTTGATAATATTATTTATTGCCAAATGGGATCCCAATATTGTTAAGTGCGCCCTAGACTGGAGAAAAAAATTAAACACATCAAACTGTATATTATAACCAACATTGTAGGTTATTAACTTATTTTTTAGTAAACAACTCCGTAAAATCATTATTTAAAAACACAGTTATTGAACGCACAATTATCAAATGTGTAGTTCGAAGGAATCTGTTCATTATTTGCTATATTCATTGTATTTGTTGGACAGTCAGTCACTGCAAATTGATGCTCTGACCTGTTCAGAATATTGAAATGGAGGAGCTTTCTTTATCACTAAAATAGGAGGTGGTAAAGAGCGAGGTGAAACACGATTGCCATTGGTTGTAAAACAAAATCATTGAAATGCGATTGGTCATTAACTCCCATTTCAGGCATGAGTCATATTAAAGACATTACATTTTGAAAATACCTCTTAAACAATTATTAACATGCACATTTCCCTGGGTACTTAATAATATTTGAAATTAATATAGTACAAATTGCACAGCTAATTTACTCTTACATTGATTTTATGTACCGTATTTGAGTTTGACTTTACTTTGATCCCTTATAACTCGACCATTATGCTATCTACTTTGCACACTAATGATGATCCTCTGTTTCTGCTTGTTTGTGTAAGGTTACTTTGTAACAGTTAAAAGTGTGTGATGTAATTATTTTACTCCCTACTGCAGTTTTATTAATTTGTGTACTGGTAGTAATACTTCATTAACTTTCTTAGAAGCAATGGTTAGGTTATGCAGGGTAATTCATAATTCCTATTACAAACTTCTGGGGGTTGTAGAGGGGACTTAGTAGATAAAGTTTTGATAAGGAACCCATGTCCGAGAACGTACAATTTCGATGTAAAATACGTTTGAAGATCGAAACACACTGGGCTGATATCGTGTGTCTAGTGTTTCAGAATAAGTATTACAGAGTTCTAGGGGTTGTACTACACCTGTCGAGTCGGAGGAAGATCTTCTTGTACGAGTTCTGGGGATCAGTAGAAATTATTGAGTACAGACTAGGTCTTGTGGGGCGTGTGTATGAAACATGCGTCGCAGGTACACTTTGTGCAAATGAACAACCGAGTCGCCACGTGCACACTCCACTCCACGCATGTAGTACAACCCCTAAGACTATATTACTTATTCTGAAACACGAGACACGCGCTATCAGCCTATTGTGTTTCGATATTCAAAAATGGTATTTTACATCAAAATGGTGCGTTTTCAGACATGGAGTTCCTTATCAAAAAATTATCTACTACGTCCCCTCTACAACCCCTAGAAGTTTGTAATAAGAATTATGAATCCACCTGTATTCATGTTTGGAAATACGTAATTCGCGTCGTATTGGAATTTACATGCAACAAAATTACATTAAATTATTAAAAAAAGCTTATTGAGATTGTGGCTCTGTTTACATAAAATGCTCGATACTCATTGAGTGTTTTACAAAAATACAAACGATAATATGAAGTAGGTTAGATTTCAGGCAGCCAAAAACATCGAAAGGACGGTTGAAGTTCATCCGGAGGAATGGAGAGAGCTTCTTCACTCATTCGCATTAAAAATGGCTCTTGGACTCGCTCAGTCTCTTATAAAATATGTACCATTTACTTTCCTGAAAGTAAAATCTCCTGGAGAATAGGGCTTAATACCCTACCTCCTCCTTGTCTAGATTTTATTTTATGTTATTTATAGACGCTTTAACTTCAAGAGTATATCTCATTTTACAATCTCCACGAGGCTGCTTCCATACACTTATTAAACAGTACGAGTCTAATGTGGATCATGATGATGAACAAATGATGTTCGGGGACTATTTGAGCCTTAAATTTTCTTGACATTAGTCACCTAGGGAACGTGTCCCCATAGAGCATCGAATCCGGGCTTACTGGGACTAAGGCAATGATTTTATCCGTAGATAACAGTGGTGGATCTTATACCGTTGTTTGAGAACTTGTAGATTTTTTGAAAAATAAATACAAATTTTCATCGAATCTTCTTACCAGACACCGAATGGCCATGCAAAAAAAAAAAAAATAATAAAAAAGAAAAATCCACCGCTGTGGTCTCGAGGTAGCGTGCTGCCTTCTCACGCGGCGGGCCCGGATTAGATTCCCGGTCGGGACAAGCTTCCTGGGTGAGGTTTTTTCGGTTTTTTCTCACCTTTAAGACAAATGTCAGGAACCTTTGAGGCCCCCGAACATCATTTGGCCATCATCATCCACGGTGTGAAGAGCAACGGGAAACTACCACATCTATAATTCCCTAGTAAAGCTGCAAAGCATAGCATGAAAATGTTATGATTGCAGTGAAGGACTTGTCCTAGGGCAAAAACTGTAAATAAATAAATATATGTATGTATATATATATATATATATATATATATATATATATATATATATATATATATATATGGTGGTCTAGTGCTTAAGTTTCTTACCTCTAGACCCGAGGGTCACGGGATTTTTAAGATGGAAAAAATGAAAGGGACAAGTCCTCCGGAGGCGATATTAAAACTGTGAGTTCCGAGTTTGAAGATTTTTATGCTCGTAAATTATCTTCAAACCTGAAATATAGGCCCCAAGCATTAAATAATACCTTAGTTGCCTACTAGATATCTCTTGAGGTCACTTACCAACCACATTTCACACACGATATTTGTAGGGAAAAAAATGTAACCAAATCAGAGTGGTTAAGAATACCGAAGGGGAGGCCACAGCACGACTTCGTTGAATGTGCGTGTGTGTTAAGGCTCTATCCATCGTAATTTTTGTTGTTGTTTCGTAACCAAACTCGGAATTAACTAACTCACTGGCACTATCGAACCCGTAGGTTCATGGTCGCGCGTGCATAAGCTCCCCATACATCCCTTTCCTGAGGTAATGTTTTCCAATCATTACCTGTATAATCTACTTCCCTCAAACAATGGTTAATGTAATTCTCCCACCTCATTCTTGGTCTACCAACTGGGCGTTTTCCCTCTGGTTTTCCTACAAGAAGCTTCCATGCACGTCTTTCATTCCCCATTCGTGTCACATGTCCTGCCCATCGCAGTCTACGAGACTTAACTGTTCTTATTATATCTGGCTTCCTATAAAGACCATGTAGTTCATTGTTATACAATTTTCTCCATTCACCTGTCTGTTCATCTTTCGTCCAAAAATTGTTCTAAGTACTTTATTCTCAAATACTCGTAATCTCCTTTCCTCCCTTAAGTAAGAGTCCGTGTTTTGCATCCATTTAATGTAACTGGTAGAATAACAGTTTTATATATTTTCAGTAACCAAACTCGGATTATGGTTATCAATTAATACAATTAAGGTCAAGTTTTTAAAGCAGAAAAATGAAATAATTGGGAGTGGGATTAACCTCAGTTGAAAATTTAAAAATCATTCTAGTGACCACAATATTATATTTCACAACAAAACGCGGTATATGAGATTAAAATAAAACGAGGAAGACATTCTCATAAAATAGCGAAATTCGACCAATAGAAGTGGGAATTTACCTGAAAGTCAAAATTTAAAAATCACTTGTAGCGGCCTCCATGTTTGTTTTCTGACAACGAATCTGTATAAATATGATTTAATTAACAAAACAGATATGTTCTGTAAACAGCATACCCTTATCATACATTCAACTTACTGAGGAAGTTTTCTTAATATCAGTGCGTGCATGACTGACTTTTTTTATTATTCAATGCCACCAGTTTGTCACTTTGACATTTCTGGTATTCTCTCGTGGCTTTGGCGTAATTTTAACCCACTTTTGAGGTTGGGGCGCCTGGATGGTTGGGTTACGCTGTCCTAATGAGATGAGAGATGATGATAATGGTAATGATGCGCCAAGAGAGACCTTAATTCTAAACTAAATCTAATGAAGCTAATGGTAATCATGGCCAGATGACATTCAGAGATTTTTTGGGCCTTAAAGTTTTCTGATATTTGTCTTACAGGTGAAGAAAACACCGATGAAATCTCACCCAGGAAACTTGTCCCGATCGAGGATCGAACTGGGAGCACGCTACCTCGAGACACAGCGGTGGACTTATGACGGACATTTGTTTCTCGAAATCTAATGAAACTCTGTTAATGTTCCTGATATTAATGACACAGAATACATTACATTTAGTTTAAAATAATTGGATAAAATACATTAATAGGATAGGTGTACAAGAATATTCCACAATGAGTCCGTTGCTAAATCTCTGTGAAGATATGAAGTGGACACGCATCTCTGAATCTTACTGATGTAACTTGTAAATTTAGGTAAAAGTTCGTCTGAATAATCGACTATCGTTACGCACTGTTCACAGCTTCTTGAATACGGAATTTTCTGTCTTCATACACATAAATAAAACAAGATTTAGGTGCGGTGAATAGAAAATTCAAACAATCTAGGTTTCTCTTCTCACGCAATAAAAACCTCCGATTCCATTTCCTTGTCTCAAAGAAAAACTGTTTCATAACATACCTTTTTTATGTAGTGTTAAACATGCAAGATTGATGGTTATTTGTGTAGATACAGGGTATTGAGAGAAAAATGTACGTTGTAACTGTAGACTTCCAAGTTAATGATAATACTAGATTAGTCTGCAAAAATATGTCAATAGATGTTGTATTTACTTCTGATCATAAATCATTACCGAGAGCGGAATCTGTTCCACCATATCGAAGAGTTACTTGTACTGGTACTGTGAATGGATACTTAACAAATGAGGGAAATTTTGAAGAAGTGGCAGAATTAATGAGGCGCAGAATGAAATTAAACGTGGTCTCTCAACTTTGGAAGCACATGGTATTATGTATTACGGGAGCTCTTTTTATCCAATTTCCCTAAAAAAAATTAAACTACAAAATATATAAAATTATAATTCTTCCAGTTATATAAATGTAAAACATGGTATCTTCCGATTGAGGGTCTTTCCACTTTTCAGCGGTTGCCCTTTTACCAGCCGGCTGCTGGCCCTTCACATCCACATGTGTCAATCACAGAGGTAGATGCCAGATCAACAGCCAGTGTAGGGGTGACATGTGGTTAGCATGTCGAGTCCCCCAGCCGTTCTAGCTGGTTCCTCAACCTGAAGCCGCTACCCAATTGCCTCACGATGCTGGGTGGGCACCGGTCCCATACTGGCCGAAATACCATGAGAAAATTTCTTCCCCCATGGAGACTCGAACCAGCGCAAGTCTCGTAGCTTTGCGCCAAGGCTTCCTACCTTAACCGCTCGGCTACGGCGCGGGACAACGTGGTATCTTAACTTAAGAAATGAGCATTTGAGAATATAGTGCTTAGGAATTTCTTTTTAATCAAAGAGAGAGAGAGAGAGAGAGAGAGAGAGAGAGAGAGAGAGAGAGAGAGAGAGAGAGAGAGAGAGAGAGAGAGAGAGAGAGAGAGAGAGAGATAGGAAATGGAGAAAACTGAATAATATTGAACTACATAATCTTTATGGTGTAATAAGAACAGTTAAAAGATACCTCATAGTGTTGCTTCCTTCAAATCTTATAGCCTATATAAAAATTAATGTTTGTTTGTTTGTATGTTTGTTTGTTCGTTCTTTATGCGCGGCCATACCGTTGATCCGATTGTGATGGGGTTTTTTGCAAAATGTTAAGGAGATTCCCGGGATGAACATAGGCTATAAGAGAGCTGTGATACTCAACTCCTACACCCTTAAAAATCGCCCTTTGTAGTGCAAAAAATTAACAGCGCACCGCTGGTGGCAAAAACATATTAATATTTATTTTGGAGTAGCAGCGCACGCCGGGTATTAGCTATATAAAACAAAGTCGGATTAGTTACACTATTTATAACTCAAGAACGGCTGGACCGATTTTTATGATCTTTGATTTGTTGGATTTGTTTCCGCCCCGAATAGCAGATAACTATTAAAACATCGGAAAAATTAACGTAAAGATATTTAAAGGCGATACGACGTTCGCCGGGCCAGCTAGTATTAAATAAAAGAAAAGGAACAGTTAAGTCTCATAGACTGTAACAGAACAGTATAGACTATATGAGAATGCGCGCGAGGGGTGATGCGGTGTATCACATAGCTACATAACTATTTGGTTTTGAACGTGAAACAGCGTTTCATTTAGCAAATAAGTGGAGTTATTGTAGAGCAAGTAGGTAGTTGATATTGTGCGTACCTGTTCGTAAGTACAGTGAAATACCAGCCAAAACAAAAACAAATGGGCATGCGACAGAGCAATTTTCGTCTTAAAACGTTTCATTACCTTGTAAACAATGCATAACCTACTATCCGATACAGGGAACATAGACCTGCTTCGTTTGTGAATGACTTGCGAACTAATATCGCGTACACTCGTTTCACGTCAGTCTGTGGAGCAGCTATTACCCTAAGTAAGCTGGGTAAGTGCTTAATTTGCTATTTGTTCCTGACTACATGGTCAGTATCTACGTCCGTGCGACGCAACAATAGTGATGCTATGACTGGAGGTAACGTTCTGCTGTGTCGTATATTTTATTGTATATTGCTTTCTAATGTTTACATACAAAAGAATCGCCCAAAAGGTATTCAAACACCCCTTCCCACCCCCTCCCAATCACTCCAGTTCCATCAACACCAGAACGAGTAAGTTATCGGCATCGTGGGACAAATTCCGCTCTTTAATAATTGTCTACACGACCAGCCTCATGCGCTAGTGGTCTAGTGGCCAGCGTTTCTGACTAAAGTTCATGAGGTCCCGAGTTCGATTCCAAGTCAAACCATAGGAGTTTTTCCTTAAAGGGAATTATGCCTGTGGTTGCCCAAGGTCTGGAATTTAGGTTAAGTTTAGGTTAAGAAATCTCCTGGTGCTTCATTATCATTTATCACCCATCATATCTTCGGGGCAACGTAACTCCGTCTTCTAGGCGCCCCAACTTCAGAAGTGGGTTTCAATTAAGTCAGTGACAGGAGAGAACACCAGAAATGTCTAAACGACAATCTGGGGCATTGAATAAAAAAAAATATATATATACATCGTGTTTTAGACTGTTACGAGGGGGTACATCTCCAGTTGTGTCAACCAAGAGTTCTTTGTCCTTTTGGTTTATAATTTAAATATCAAATTTAATCCGATGATTAATATTCTCGATCTCTAATGCATTACTTTTTTTACTTACTTACAAGGGAACTGTCAGCAAATACATGTCGAAACCTACCTTGAAATTTCTCCCAGAGAGGTGTTGTGATGTACAAAGACCGTGTCCAAAAATTATCTGCCTTTTTAACTGTAAGTCACTAAAATCGAAGTCATAATTTAACAATATCAACCCACTGAACGAAGTAGATGAACTCCCTTTATGAGTAAGAGCAGAGTGAAGTGAATCGTGAAGCGGCGCGGACGGCAGTTATCCCATTATACCAATTCAGGTGTTGCATTACTTCCCTATAGTTTATATCAGAGATTTGGCTCTGAATTTTAGTGCCTTGCATTTAAAATATATATATTTTTTTGACACGGTCTTTGTACATCACAATGCTTCTCTGGAATAAATTTAGAGGTAGGTTGTGGCTTGCAATGGTTGACAGTTCCCTTGTTAGTGTAGTTACACGAGTTTTAACCAGGTGGACTAATGTTTTCAGCAGGGATTTTCCTCCCATTTGTTGATACGTAGAGGTTTTAGAGCACCTAATCTCGTCTTCATCCTCTTCTGACCATTGATATGCAGACCCATTTCAAGTTGCATTTATCACATTATTTCATAAAAATGGACGACAAATTAAAACTGTAAAACTTGCTAATCAAATTAAACATAGTAATTTAAGGGTGGACCTACTTCGTTCATTGGTCAAGAAATCCCATGGGGACATTCATGAAAGATCCAAGGCTCTTTCATATAATCAGTAATGATTTCATTTTATGAC
The DNA here is from genome assembly GCA_030220185.1 of Diploptera punctata. NCBI lineage: Eukaryota > Metazoa > Arthropoda > Insecta > Blattodea > Blaberidae > Diploptera > Diploptera punctata. Next base: position 3,499,198 of record JASPKZ010003842.1, read on the forward strand.
TAACAAAAAAAAATACGCGTTACAAGAAGATATTTTAGCAGTGACCATACTATTTACATTTCATGTTGTCAATTGGACGATGTTATGTATCAACCGGCTAAGCGTCATTAAAAAAACTATATTTTAACGCCATCTGTTGCACTTGCTCATGAAGTAAATGTACGCACACTTTTAGTTGCAAATCTTTAAATATAGGCTAACCTTATTATTAAAGAAAACTTTAAACGCCATCAGGCATATCAGAGATTTTATGTCTTGCAACAAACGGCTATGAAACCAAATCTTTATAAATGCTAATCTAAATTTTAGATCATGCAGCAAAGCAAATGTTCCCGCTCTTAGCTTGTTGATGCATAACTGTCAAACAAGGAAAATAACTTGCAATATTAACTATTGTTAGTTAGGCGCTACAATAAATAGTGAAGGTTTACTTAAACTTTAAACGCATTTTTCTCGAAACTTGCATAATTACTCATAGCCGGTTGATGCATAATACCGTCCAATTGTCAGTAGTGATATATTTAGATTTAATTTAATGAATTGTTACAAGTGATATCATAACAGTCATTTCTGTAATGATGAATATTATGTTAGCACATATTTCGGACTTAAAAATAGCTTCAATAATCTCTAAATGTCATAGAGCAAGTTCATTGTGAACATATTTTACGAATGTCCTATATCGGTTGTTGAATCATTACGGACATGTTAATATTTATTTATTAAAATTAAGGAATACGACATAATGAAATTAAATTATTCACATTGAAACAATTGGAAATGTTTCACGATTTCTTTTCAGAAATTCCTCTCAACTCATCCACTGTGCTGCCCGAGTTCGAACTCGGTTGATTTATCCCGTAATCAGGCATGTTGTCCAAGCTTCCTTACATTACATTTCTAGATCACTGCCACAGGATAATTACATTCTTGTAAAGTATGAACATCGTTAATGATAATAATATGTAGACATCCCGTACGGTGCAGGTCTCCCATTACGTTCGAAGAGAAAGCTGAATGCTTTCTAAATGAATGGATGAATTAATGGAATTTGACTGTGAATAGAAGTTCCGGTTATTTTCCATAATCGCTTCCTATGTACCTAAATATATTTAGCATTTATAATTTTCAAAGTTGTATGTCACGAATGGGAAATGAAAGCGAGGCATGGAAACTCCATGTAGGAAAACCAGTAGGCCAATACGGAGGTGGAAAAATAACATTAACCATGATTTGAGCGAGATAAATTATACAGAGGATGATTGGAAAACGATAGCTTTGGATAGAGATGTATGGAGTGCTAATGTTCGCTATGCCATGAAATTACGGGTTCGATAGCGCCAGTGAGTTAGTTACTTAACAAAAAATGTAGAGTGGTTGAGGGTAAAAACGGTCGACACGAAGGGCTGACAATTCATATGATGACTCGTACCGAGCATTAACCTCCTACTACCCCAAGGGCCTTTTTTGACCTAGTGAGATCACGTTATGTTTTAACAGAAAATTAACAACAACAAAAATGGTTAACATTTGAGGAGGAACACATTATAAGTACAGGTACGGAAAAAGAGTTGAGCATAGATTTTTACCTCCTGTGCTATCCATTAGGCATACTTGCTGCTCCAGTTCCAACCTCATGAATTTTGAAATCATTCTGTTGAACATTAGTTTCATTACCGTTTATTTTAAATATAGTACCACTGATAGAGTGTATATTCATAAACTAAATAATCAAATTCACCAATTGATAATTGTCATAAGTAATGTGACGATACATTTTCAAAGTAACAAGTGAATTTATCTAGAGGATTTGGAAATCAAGAGTGATATTTGTTAGGACAATTCAACGAATAAAAATAAGGTGGTTACTAAAAAATCTATATTTAAATATCCATCCTTCCATAGTAACTCTGCCCGAAGGCAGGTCCTTCACTGCAATCATAGCATTTTCATGCTATGCTTTGCAGCTTTACTAGGGAATTGTAGGTGTGGTAGCTTCCCGTTGCTTTCCAACCGCGAAGGATGATGATGATGATGGCCATATGATTTCGGGGACCGTTTGGGCCTTAAAGTTTTCCTGACATTTGTCTTACAGGTGAGGAAAAACCCCGATTAAAACCTCGCCCAAAAAAACTGTCCCGATCGGAGATCGAACCCGAGCTGGTGCGTGACAAGGCAGCACGCTAACTCGAGACCACAGCGGTGGACATATTTAAATATGGTTATTTTAAAATATTTATATACTTAATATAAGGGCGATGTTTGAAAACAAATCTGAATTGTGATGTTGTTTCATTTGTTTATCCAGTGCAACTTGGTCATATTATTTATTGCCATCTGGCGTGGGAAACTTCAAATAGGATTGCAATATTATAAGAATGCACTCTAGTGGAGAAAAAATGAAACACGTTAAACTGTATATTATAACCAACATTATAGAGTATTAATTTACTTTTTAGTAAACGACTCAGTAAAATCATTACTTAAAAACATAATTATTGAACACACAATTATCAACGTTGTTGACAAAATTTTCGAACTGGCTCCAAATATATTTCTTATTACTTTGAATGTTTTGAGGCTTATATTGCTGGATTATATCGTCTATATCTTCATTTGAAGCGCACCCAAATATTGTCAGCCATTTTGCACATTCAAACCTAGCGGCTCTGTTGGAAAGTCTGTCACTGCAAAATAATGCTCTGACCTGTTCAGGATGTTAAAATATAGGAGCTATCTTTCACACAAAAGCAGGAGGTGGTTGAGATAATTCGATAAAGTGTGGTGAAACATGACTGTCATTGGTTGTAAAACAAACTTCATTGATTGGTCATTAACTCCCATTTGGGGCACGAGTTAAATGTAGTCATTTATAATGAAATGTAGTTTAAAGTTATTTTATAAAATGATGTTCGCTTGTTTAACGTTAAAGTGATGAGTCGCATGTTACAGTTTTAGCTCTGTTTTCATATTATTTTAATTCGAATTTATATTATTTTTACCAAATTTCTTTTTACCCCAGTTTAACGGACATCATCATAGTCTCGCCAGCCTGAGCCAGGTTCAGAGATAATTTTATAAATCCAATACCACTTGCTGGATAAATTTGAAATGCTGCATTCTTAAACTTAAAATTCTGGGCTTTCGTTTGATATGAGTGATATTAATATAAAGTGTATAAGTAATTAATTATTAAAAACATTTTACCAAAATTAAAGGAGGCCTGCTTCGATTTACAAAAAATCATGAAAACATTTTAAATCTAAGTGTAATTACATTTTTTCTAATTGTCAAACCAAAGACTTCAACGTGTTCGTAATTCGTGCATATGTTTTTATTTGTGGTATTTCCAGATTTTTGATCATGTTACACCATCCCTGGAACAATTGTCATGGCTTTGTTAACAAGATCCTAAAACCGTCCATTCTCTACCTCTTCTCTATAAAATGCTATACACATCATAACCTAATTATTTATCGCGCCGCTTCGTTAGATTCTCTGATATACTCTAAATTAGGCACACGGTCCCATCAGCACATTGTCCTTTCAATCCCTCTTCATCACACTACCTATTACTCAAAATCTTTTAAAGTTTCTTTTGCAAGTAGGGCCTACATGAAATTCTCTTCCACCCTATATCACAGACTGCAACTTTAACATCTTTCATAGACAAACTGATACTTTTATTAACCAACTGACCGAAATATCTCACTAATAGTATTCTAGTATTAAAGATGTAGGCCCTATTAATATTTATACATAATGCCTTATATAGGCCTATATAAAAGCAATAGATTAATTCATTAAAGTTCATTACTTTCCTTTTTTCATGAATAGTATATTAGAGTTGTTCTTCCTTTGTGCATATATTATTTTATTAGTTTTAGTTTGAATTATCTTTAATTTTATTATATTATTAGATTTTATTTTATTATTGTCCAGTTTGTCCAGATAATCGTTTAGTATCTAATATTATTGTGATGTTTGTATTTAAATGTAACATATGTTTGTCCTGGTCAGTGGAAGAGAAGGCCACGCGGTCTTAACTCCACGAGGATAAATTGTGCGGGTTGCAACCTCGTTGCAGAGTGGATCGTCTTTTTGTTTCCGTTGCTTCTATTAGCGTAGATTTTATTACATCCAAGGTTATAAATCACAACGCTTTGCCCCGGCCCCATAGGAGGCAAAGATTGATTCATCTTTCTTTCCTAAGCACTTAAGCATAAATCAATAATAGTTCTCAAAACACCAGAGTAACTTAAAATGAATGTTTTCACTATAATTATTAATCAGGAAAGCTAGACAGAAAAATAAAGGGAGCTAGAATGATTTCCTAAATAAGTGAGTTTCCGTACAGGAATATAAAACAGCAACATGCACATAAATCACTTGAACATTAAGTTGGATAAGTATAAAAATGATATTTAATGTAAACAAGAAGTCTGAAGTAAAAACATAACAAAGATAAACATTTGATCATTCAACAAAAGTAAATAAATAATAATGATTTTACATGACAAAAAAACCATATCATACCTCACACCACATTCATACTATAGTCCAAGCCAGGGTGGCTTTCCCCGGTCTTCAGGACCAACTTAAACTCCGCCGCTCGCGGCTCCAGACGACCTTGTCAACTTAAAGTTCCGATCCAAACATGGATGAAAGAATGAATGAATGATAACGTTCTCGCTGAGCATAGCGTATTTGAGCGTTCCGAGGTAGGAGGGGAGATGCGCCGCACAAACAGCGCACCAGGAGTGGTAAAAAGGGAGAGTGGGGGTAGATGCATAGAGAAAGGATATTGGCATAGTTCACGAATCTTACTGTCCAGGGAGGATTACGACACTAACGTAGTGAACCGAAAATCACACTTTCGGTTCAAAATAAATAAATAATACATTATTATAGAGGATGACATTGGCAGTATAGTGTAATAACCAGAGAGCGGAATATATTCCACAATGTCGAAAACTTACTAGTGCTGATATAGACTATACGAGAACACGTGCGAGGAGTATCACATAGCTGCATAACTACCGGGCTATGAAGAGAGCTCTATCATGTAGAAAGACAGATGCAATAAACAACGTTTCATTTAGTAAAAAAAGGTGGAGTTATTGTAGAGTCCGTCGATAGTTGATATTGCGCGATCCTGATCTTACGTGTAGTCAAATGCCACACATAATGATAACATATGTGATGCGATAGGACAATCTTTGTCTTAAAACATTCAATAACTTGTAAGCAATGCATAAACTAAGTATATTTTATTGTATTATGCGCCTTATATTGCTTCCTAATGTTTATTTTCCAGAATAATTGCCCGATAGGTATTGCAGACATGTGATACACCCCATCCCACCCCCTCCCGATAGCTCCAGTACAGTCGATACCAGTACAAGAGTCATCGGCATCGTGGAACAAATTCCGCTTTCTAGTGATAACTAACTCACTGGCACTATCGAAACCATAGGTTCATGGCCGCGTGGACATAAGCTCCCCATACATCCCTATCCTGGGCTGTTTTCCAATCATTCCCTGTATAATGTGCTTCCCTCAAATCATACTTAATGTTATTCTCCCACCTCATTATTAGTCTACCAACTGGGCGTTTTCCCTCTGGTATTCCTACAAGAAGCCTCCATGCACGATATTCGTGCCACATGTCCTGCCCATCGCAGTCTATGAGATTTAACTGTTCTTATATCTGGCTTCCTATAAAGACCATGTAGTTCATTGTTATACAGTTTTCTCCATTCACCTGTCTTTTCCTCTCTCTTTGGACCAAAAATTGTCCTGAGAACTTTATTCTCAAATACTCGTATTCTCCTTTCCTCCCTTAAAGTACGTAAGAGTCCATGTTTTGCATCCGTATAATATAACTGGTCGAATAACAGTTTTATGTATTTTCAGTTTAACGATTTTTGAAAGGAGTTGGGACGTTAAGAGTCCCTGTAATGCATAATAGCACGCATTTCAGAATTGAGCCTATGTTTAATTTCCTTGTGCACCTCATTCCTAGGGACACGCCGTAGCGTAGTGGATAAGGCACTGCACTACAAGCCGGGAGGTCCCGGTGGGGTCAGGATTTTTAAACTAACCCAAACCCTCTGGCGCACTTTGACCTTGGGTAGACTCAACCTCTAACGGAAATGAGTACCAGATGCTTTCTCTGGGGGTAAAGGAGGCCGTCACGCAGGGCTGACAACTCGGCTGACATGAAGTGCCGATTGTCTAGAAAAGTGGGAGCCTTAACCTCCCACTACCCCAAGGGCCTCTTGAGGCCTGTAGTGGGATTATTTTACTTTACTTATCTCATTCCTATTTGTGATTATTGTTCCTAGATATTTGAATTCAGCCACTTCCTCAGAGTTCATATTAATTTTAGAAGTTTTTAAAATCTTCTTTATTTTTTTAATTATTCATGAAATTCCACAGACATTTTTCTTCCATGTTCATTTTAGATAATCCTCTATAATGTACTATAAATGTTTATGCAAAATTTCAAGAAAATCTCAAATAGTTTGATTTTTTTGTAATTCCAAGTATTTAAATTTGTTACTTTTTAAAGAATTGCTTATACACTTCATATTAATGTTACTCTATAAGCCTATAATTTTTTGCTATAAGAACCTCTTAAAAACACAGTTTATCTCATGGTCACTTCTTCACACTCGCATAGGCTTCACTACGTTGTTTGTCACTGCTCAGATCACCTTCGTGGGTCTGTTATTCGGGCACGGCTGAATATCTAAGTCTCCATCCAGTCTTTATAATGAAGATGTCCAGAAGTTTCCAGAGGCGACCTACAGTATAGCACCATCGCCACTAGAGCAGTCGCGAAAGCGAAACTACCAGAAAACATATCTGGAGAGATTTCTCGCGAGTTACACACGACCCGAATCCCATTGTCTTATAAGACGAGATCAGAGTTCTGCCGCCTCCCGCAAAATCGATTGGCGGTAATTGGAGCAACGGTTCAACAGTGGGTCACAATTAATACATATATATATCTATAGAAATGACATTCCTCAACATTTTTTTTAAATTATTTTTGTTACAACCTTTATAGTATAAGACCATTCTGGGCTGGCCCCGATGGTCTACTTGTCTCTGTATCCGAGATTCACAGGTTCAAATCTGACCAGATTCTAATTATTTTTTAGAGGGTAAAAGGTTTGAAAACTACTGCGATTACTAGTAGTAGATGATGACCGACGACTAGCATTGTCCAAGATGCTGCATTATTTTCGGCTCCTTGGCAAATAATATATTTGTGGCTATGGTATGGGATTTTGTCTATTTGGCGCGCTTAGGTCTGGCTGAAAAATAGGTCTTAACTTAGATGTGGGGATGTGACAACTGAAGAAGAGGATATTTGAAGAGAAAAATTATACGCTCAGACCGGGACTTGAACCGGGACCCTTGGTTCTCTAGACCAAGTGCTCTACCAACTGAGCTACCTGAGCAAGTACCGATCTAAACGCAAATCTTTCTCTATATACATTGTAATTCCCGTCCACCAAATGCTATGAAGCCATGCTTCTATCTTGCAAATGGCGGCTCCTTAATTAAGAAGACATATTTGGGAATTATACATTACAACCAGTACGGCTTTTTCCATGTTATTATTATTGATTTCGTGCATCTCATTGATGGATAAATCATATTTGAAGAGAAACATTATACGCTCAGACCGGGACTTGAACCCGGGACCCTTGGTTCTCTAGACCAAGTGCTCTACCAACTGAGCTACCTGAGCAAGTACCGATCTAAACGCAAATCTTTCTCTATATACATTGTAATTTCCGTCCACCAAATGCTATGAAGCCATGCTTCTATCTTGCAAATCAATAATAATAACATGGAAAAAGCCGTACTGGCTGTAATGTATAATTCCCAAATATGTCTTCTTGATTAAGGAGCCGCTATTTGCAAGATAGAAGCATGGCTTCATAGCATTTGGTGGACGGGAATTACAATGTATATAGAGAAAGATTTGCGTTTAGATCGGTACTTGCTCAGGTAGCTCAGTTGGTAGAGCACTTGGTCTAGAGAACCAAGGGTCCCGGGTTCAAGTCCCGGTCTGAGCGTATAATTTTTCTCTTCAAATATGATTTATCCATCAATGAGATGCACGAAATCAATAATAATAACATGAAGAAGAGGACATCGTAAATACTCTGCCGAGGAGCATAAAGCGACAATGGGGAATAAGCTGCGTTGCTCCAGGCAAGATCACATCACGAATCTGAATGTACTGATTTCATTATTACGGATGTAATTCAGAAAATAAGTTTCGATTGACAGCATTCTGCTTTCTCTTCTTTCGGAACATAAATATTTCAGTCTCTTGTAGATTTACGACATATAAAAGAACAACATCCTGAAAAACATAATTTGTCGATCTTTCCTCTCACACATATTAATTAAAATGAGAAGTATCTAATGTTGAAGCACAAATAAATTATAGATCTATTGTACCCGACCCGATTTGGAATCATCCATTATCAACATTTATTTTAGTAACGAATGGTTCTAGTTATCAGCACAATAAAAAAAGCTGCTAAGTAACTGGGCAATGTACTATTTCAAAAGTGTTGTTTTCTGTTACATGCTGAATCTTGTTTAAAATAATTATTTTCTACTTATTACAGGGCTTGCGATGGCAAGGTGAGTTGTGAGCTTGAACCTGGGACTGAACGGTCACGACTTGGAGATTACCTAGTGGACTGGAAGGACCGTAATTGCTTGTGTGATGAAGAATGCGCGAGGTATGGAGATTGCTGTCTGGACTCTCCTCATTTCGTAGCAGCAGAACAGCGTCGAGGTGCTGCGTCTTTCAGCTGCGTTGAGTTGCGTCAATTCGGCGGCATCTACATGTTGACTACATGTCCTCCAGAATGGAGTAACGCTGAAATTCGTTCCAAATGTGAAGATGATAATCCTAGTCTGAGAGATCCCGTTGCGACTATGCCAGTCACAAGCCACCGTTCAGGCCTCACATACAGGAACGCACACTGTGCTCTCTGCCATGGAGATCTTTTCCCCAACACTACAGACCTTTGGATGCCCAGACTAGAGTGTCCAAGTTTGATGCAATCATATGTGACAAATATGACGACAGAAAATATTTCTCTTGCTTTGAAATTTGATCCAGACCAGAATTCATGGGTGATGAGGTTACCAACTGCCAACGGCATGAAGAATTATAATTGCAACGTGGATCCAGTTCTTCCTGAAACCTCAGAACACATCGTTCGACGTTGTCCAGTTGGAATCATCCGAACTTGTGCCCTCAACTGGACAAACTCTGACGTAAGAAACAGATGTGAGGCTTATACAGCTTTAGTGTTCTTCCAGAATGATGGATACAGAAACGCGCACTGTGCTATTTGTAACAATGTACCTGTTCAGAACCTTGCTTGCATTAGAGCAACTACACGGGTTCATGATTACACAAGGGAATTCAGCCCGAAGGCATTTGCTGTACTTTTTGATCTTACTGGAGATTCAGGAGGTACTGTTGGTCAGCAGAGAGCATGCGATAGTAAGGATCAGTTATATGATCCTTTCTTCAGACAGTGTCGCGATGTAGTCTGTACTCAAGAAGGCCATGATTACCAATCAGGCCTTTGTATCAGCGTTCTTCCAAAAGAAGACGACGACGATTCAACAAACAGTGGTGGCAATGATAACAAAAACAGTTCTGTTTCACCATTAGAAAATGAACCAATTACAAATGATAGCAAATCAAGCCACTTTGTGCATTGCCCTAAGTTTCTGCTTGAAGTATCAGAATACCAAGTGATAGATAATAATACAGTGTATGTCCCTGCATATGATCGGAATTTCCAGTATGTGACTTTTTCATCAGATCGGACGGACGTTTGGAAATCTGTACAGATGAAGGTGTTGAATTTGTGGACAAGTTTAATCCAAATATGGGTTATGTGACTATAGCCGGTCTCGGCGTATCAATAGTGTTTCTGGTGTTACATTTAACTGCCTTCATACTTCTTCCTGAGCTGAGGAACCTCTCCGGGAAGAACTTGGCATCCCTCTGCGTGTCTCTTCTGGCTGCCTACTGTACTTTCATTGTCGGCCAGTTCATTGAGGTAAGGGCTTTCTTGTTAATATTCAATATTAATTAATTTTATTCAGTAAATCAAACATTGTCCATTATTTGCGCTTTCATGTGATCAATTACAATTAAATTATTTACCGAATGTGTGATTAACTTTGAATTCTATATACAATATATAGAATATCATATATGACTAGTAAAGCTATGAGGATAAAATAGGTAAATATTTATCCTTTTTTGATGCAATTGTATTTTTTATTTAAATTGATAATACAAGTTTATTTCATATTAGTGTTACTTATATCCTGGCTAAGGAAACCAATGTTGCGGCAAAAAGAAGTGAAAACTGTGAGGTGGATTGAGGAGTGTGTGTGTGTGTATATATATATATATATATATATATACACACATATGCACACAGGGTGTAAATGAATTATACCGCACAAACTTAACTACGTTAGAGAGGTATTATATAAGCATTTTGAGATAATGAACATATGGTCTACGAATAAAAATGTCCAAGATATGATTCAATTTGTAAAATGATTGGTACGCCACTAATTATTTCAAATTAAAATGGAAATAATATGATACAGAGACTGTAACTTGCAACAAGCAGTGGTTATAGCAGTCTTACTACCGACGCAAATGTAAGATTAATGCATCACGTTAGGAACTACGTACAGTATGTGTACACTTGTTTTCCCCTTTCTTCCTTTATTATGTATGCACGTAGATTTACTTCTGGTTAAATTTTTTATTCATTATTTTACAGAATACGGTATTGGAATGTCGGCGCAGAACATGAGTTATAAAACTATCTATGTCCGTATTTTAGAGACAATTGTTTGAAAGCTTGTAATAATAATACACATACTGTAGAGTACAATAGATTTCGCAAATAAAATGTGTAATTGTACTGTACAGTACTTATGTCATCATCATCATCATCACTCCAGGGATTAGGCAATTGCCCGTTCCGACTTCATATTGCATCAGCCCAACGTCTTCTAGGTCTTCCAACATCACGCCTTTCCTCTTGCTTGATAATTTCTGGCTAACAATGGATATCTCTCCTTGCTCATTCCATCCATGTGATCAATCCATTTCTGTCTGTAATTCGTGACTTTATCCAATAAAGGCTGTACTTTCAATTCTTCTCTTATATCCTTCATTCTTATTCTATCAAGTCTTGTACATCCTTTTACTTGTCTTAGGAACCGCATCTCTGCCGTCTGTATTCTATCCTTCTGTCTTTTCACTGGAGCCCAAGTTTCACATCCATACAATATTGTGGGAACCGCCATAACATTATACATTTTTATCTTGGTTTCTTTTCTAATTTTATTTTGAATGTTCTCTGTATTGTTCCACACACCGTCTGAAATTTATTTATTTTGGAGTCAATATCTCTTTCCACATTGTAGCCAACATCACAGCCCAAATATCTGAACTAGACACCTGTTCTATACTTTGATTTTCTAAAATAATTTTGGTTCTCACTGGATCTCTTCCTCTAAAAGCCATGGTCTTCGTTTTCCTTACAGAAATTTTTAGATCGTATAATTTACATATTTCATTTAATGCATGCATTGATTTCTGTAAGTCGTCTTCATTTTTCTGTATTATGATTACATCGTCAGCAAATAAAAGATTATTTATGCACATTTTATTATCCATTCTTATTCCTGGATTACTAAAACTTTCCATTTATTAAAAAATATCGTCTATATATATATTAAACAAAGTGGGTGATAAACTACATCCTTGTCGTAATCCAGTATTTGTTTTGATTGCATCTGTTCTTTTGAATCCGGTATCTATAATTATATTTGTGTCTTCATATAATGTCTTTATTGTTTCAACAAGGCACAGCGGGTATCCTTTCATTCGTAATATTTCCCATAATTTTTGTCTGTTTACTCGATCGAAGGCCTTATCCAAATCTATAAATCCTATGTGAGTTTCTAAGTTATGTTCTCTTCTCTTTTCTATGAGTTGTTTCAGTGTAAAGACATTGTCTATACATGACCTTCCCTTTCTGAATCCACTTTGATTTTCACTTATTATTACTTCTGTTATGTTTCTCAATCTATTATTTATTATTTTCGTATATATTTTGTAGCCAGTATTCATTAAGCTAATCCCTCTGTAATTCTCGCAATTTCTCGGTCTCCTCTTTTGAATATTTCTTGACAATGCTGTTTTCCAAGTGGTTGGAATCCCATAGGTCTGCCAACATATATTAATTAGATGAAGTATTCGTAGTTTACACAATATTCCACTATATTTGATTAATTCCATATTTATATTATCTAATCCTGTTGCTTTCCTATTCTTAGTGGTTTTCAAAGCCATTTCTAATTCATTTATGTCTATTACATCAATATTTTCCACTTTATTTCTTCCTCATTGTTCTCTTTTCCTTCAATTTCCTCCTTTTTCCAAAGTTTTCATAATGCTGGATCCATTCTTGTTCTGGGATTATATTCAATCTGGCAGAATCTTTCTCAGTCTGATTTAGATGTTTCACTAATTTATAACCTATTTCTTGTCTTCCATACATATCATGTTCTACTGAGCTTATAAATTTATCCCATGACTCCTGATGGGATTTTCTTATAATGCTTTTAGCAATTCTCCTTTTCATTTTATATTCTTCATAAGATTCTTCTGTTTCAGTCGTAAGTATGTATGATATGCTTTTTGTTTTTCATTCACTGCATTTTGTATATTCGCATTCCAAGTTCTCAACCCTTCCTATTCCTTATTCTATTTTTCTTTCCTAATATCTCATTTGCTGTTTTATGTATTACATTTGATATATTTTCCCATTCAATATTTATATCTTCTGACGTCGCTATCTCTGATATATATTTATTCATTCTGCTTTCATAATGTTGTCTAATACTTTGATCTTGTAATAAATATATTTTATATACTTCTTCTTGGTTTCTTTTGTTCTTTACTTATGTACTTAGATAAATGATATTGCAGTGAGCACAAGAGTAATAACATGAAGAGGTATAGTGTATGTACGCATGACATACGTAATGTTATTGGGAAATAAAAAGCAATACATTTGAGTAAACCAGAAAAGAAAAGTAAAGCACCTGCAGACTCATTCGGGAAATTGTTCAAATTGGCCTCCTCCATTCTCACAACACAGACGATATCGGCAACTAAAGGATTCTCGTACCCTGTTCAAGATACCGGGTGTCTCGCGGATCACATCACATGCTATGATTATGCGTGCAAGTAACAGTTCATCTGTATCTACAGGGATCGCTTACACCAGTATTTTCAGGTGTCCCCACAAAATTGATTAAGTGGACAGAGATCTGGAGAGCGAACTGGCCACACTACAGTTGAACTAACTCTTCCTATATGCAGCGGCCAGGATACACTTCATCCAAATGATTTCGCACATTCCGAGAAAAATGGGGAGGAGCCTGATGTGAAGAGGAACTTCTGCTAGCAATATAGGTAGGACGTACTCTAAACATGTCTTATAAATGACACAATTTAATGTCTGTGGAAGAAGGTAGGGGCCAATGATGTGGTCAGAAATTACTGCTACCCATACGTTCACCGAAACCTCTGCTGGTGACCATCTCGGAGATGGCATCAGGATTCTCATAATCTCACACATGACTGTTCTTTCAGTTCAGAACCACCCCATCCGTATTAAATATTGCTTCATCAATGAATAATACCGAGGAAAAGAAGTGTGGTGGCTGCAACAAAGCCCAATTACAAAATTGTACCCATTGAGCGAAGTCCACTGGCTGTAGGGCTTGTACTTTTTGCAGATGAAAGGGATAGAGGTAGTCTTCGTGCAGGGCATCCCATACACTCTGATAGTCCGTGTCCCATTACACGTGGAACAGCACGAGTACTATTAGAAGGATCATCTTCCACCCTATGAAGAACATTTTCTTCGAAGTCTTCAGTGCGGCGCGTACGTCTTTCACCGGCGTCTACTCTGTTTGCCTTCAACGTCCCATGCTCCAGCAAACGCCTATCAACAGAGTCGAAGGTTGTTCGATGAGGATACCGCTCCGCATACATAGCAGCAAGCTCTTGCACCATTACCTTGTGCTGCACCATAAATCAGATGCATTTCGGCAAGTTCAACATAACTGTAAAGATGTTCCATTTAACTATTTCATGTAATGCTACTGATACTGAAGTAATTTCTAATCAGATGTTAATGTAATAACCAATACGGGAATAGGTATTTTGCGCATGTCTATACTGAACAAATGTCAGTGTCAATATATCACAGTACACACTCGGGGGGGGGAAAGAAGAAAAGAAAAAGAAAGTGGTCTGCCTTGATTTGAACCATCAGTGTTCGAATCTCAAATCCATCGCTTTAATCATTAAGCCACACGTTAACTACACAGATTCTGCGTATTTCACTCTGAGCTAAGGCTCTCATTGTACCGATTCTACTTTAACCAGTGCAGTGGCGTTTAATCATTTGCTAAGTTTGAAATTTTAAGGAATTTGGCAACACAATATTTCATAAACGTTGTTAATGAATTGTTAGCAATCAGGATCTCGGAATTATTACCAAGATCTGAAGTTATTCTAGTATAATTTTCTCTCCTATTTTGCTCTCCTATTGATTTATCTGTATTAATTGCCTATTAATTTTATTCCCTATAATTAGCCCATTTTCCCTCGTAGACCATTGGTTTCCTATTTCAAATTACTTGTATAATACCCTCTGTAAGCAGTTAAATTCCTGCGCTATAATTCGTTTACACCATATATATATATATATATATATATATATATATATATACATAGAGGGTATAAACGAATTATAGCGCAGAAATTTCTTTAAACGTTTCTCTCACACGCAACAGTGCTGCCAGACTGTAGGTCTACTTTCCGCTTGGACAGTTTTCATAATAATTTTCGTAATTTTTAATTGTGTTATTTAAAGTTTTCAAAATAGTCCATAAATAAAGCGATACTTTATTTTGTTCTTATTGCAGATTATTATTATTATTATTATTATTATTATTATTATTATTATTATTATTATTATTATTATTATTATTATTATTATTATTATTATTGTTCTTATATCGGCCGCGGTGGAGTAGTGGTTGTGCTCCTTGCCTCTGGTCCCGAGGGTCGCGGGACCCGGCCGCGGTCGATGGATATTTTTAGGACGGAAAAATCCAAGGAGCAAGTCCTCCGGGAGGGACTTTAAGCCGTGGGTCCCGAGTCTGGAGATTTTCGGGCTCGTAAAAGATCCTTAAGCCTGAATGAAAGGCCTCTAAGCAAAATTTACCTAATTTTCACGTCCTAATACTACCTTGGTTTCCTAGATGTCAGTATGAGGCGGAACGCTGACCACGGACCACTCAAAGTACATCTATACGAAAACAAGTGTAACTAAATTAGTATGGTTCAAATTATTCCCTATAGGGGGAGAGCAGCTAAATCTCTGTTAAGAGGAACATGGGCTTACCAGAATTATTATTATTATTATTATTATTATTATTATATAGCGCAGAGGAAGTTTGTGAAGGAATAAATACATTTATTTAAATAATCAGTTTAAAATCAATGATTGGTCATTTCTCGTCTACGTATAAAGTCAGTTCTTCGGATTCTAACGTCCATATAGTAAATAATAAGGCAAAATATTTGGCTACTTTTTAGGATGATTGCTTCATTAGGTTGATATTTTCTCGTGAATTAGTGCTTATTCGTATAAAAAACGCTGAATTGTTATATTTTTAGGTTGGGTTTCTGTTATATCTACATTGTTGTTTAGTTTGATAAAAACTGACTTGTGGAAGTTTCAAACCAATAATTGATATGATACTTAGTTTCAATCAAAACAGCGACATGGTGATTATGTAGGTTTATTGACATCTCTAAATCTGATGAAATATATAGCTATGTTTTCATTATCTTTATTCTTATACCGCTGTGGTCTCGAGGTAGCGTGCTGCCTTGTCACGCAGCGGGCCCGGGTTCGGTCCCCGGTCGGGGTAGTTTTTCTGGGTGAGGTTTTTATCGGAGGTTTTCCTCACCTGTAAGACAAATGTCAGGAAAACTTTAAGGCGCAAACGGTCCCCGAAATCATATGGTCATTATCATCATCATCCTTCACCGGAAAGCTACTACACCTACAATTCCCTAGTAAAGCTGCAAAGCATAGCATGAAAATGCTATGATTGCAGTGAAAGACTGCCCTCGGGCAGAATTACTATGGATGGATGGATACCTTTTATAAGACTTAATCCCGCCCCCATGGAACTTAAAAATACCCTGAACAAGTCGCATGTAAGCAGGTAGCAAGAACTCTTAACTCTTAAATTCGCAAAACACATATCTTTTCTGTTAGTTATTTGAATGTGGCGGACCGCAGTGAAAACGGAATCCTGTATAACTGTTATTATTAGGTATATTTTATAATTGGACACATATTTAAGTGGTTACTTTTTGTTCGTTTTCTTTTGATTTATTTAATATATTAAATTAACTGAACCAACTGATGTGTCCAAAAGGATACATTACGAATTTAAGGGTTAAACACGTATCAAAGAGATAAACAGGACGGGCGTTCCTGGTCTATGATTAGAAATATGTCGGGTAAATCGTTATTTTAAAATCTCCTATCCTACCGTGAATCTAACCCGGCCACCGATGTGCAAAACTGAAACTCTATTGACGGCATTCTGGCGAAGGAACGAAAGAAAAATACCTCTTGTAATACAATTATTCTTAACTGGAAAGATTTGAATTCATATGACAATTATAATGTAATCCTTTTATCTAGTAGCAAAGGCAAAATATTATTTTAACAAGAATATAAGCATTTTCTGCGGACCTTTGATAAAATAATTACGGAAGAATCTAGTGAAGTGTTTTGTATGGTGCAGAGACTTGGACATTACGACGGAATGAGGAAAAGCGACAGGAAGCTTTTGAGATCTGGATATGGAGAAGGGCGGAGCGCATAAAATGGACAGACAAAATAAAAAATATAGATGTGTTAGTCAGGGTGGGTGAGGGAAGAACAATGCTGGAACTCATAAAGAAAAGGACAATACATTGGATTGGCCACTGACTAAGAAGAAATTGCCTGCTGACGGATGCCCTAGAAGGAATGGTCAACGGAAAGATGGTTAGAGACAGAAAAAGACGATAGACAATATTAAAATAAATACTTTGTATGCGGATACAAAAAAAGGAAGGCTGAGTTAAGGAAAGAGCGGAGAATACTGAGTTTGCAGTGGAAGACCTGCTCTTGGGCAGAACATTATGTACGTATGTATCTAAATATGAAATTAAAAGTTAAAACATTTTAAAGCTGAAGTAGGCCTACTCATTTTCATAGAAATTAGTTTACCATTAAATTGTATTATTTGTTGTTATTATCTACTTACTTGCACTATTTTCAAACTAATATTTATCATAAAACTGTTTAAAATATATTATTCATAGGATCAGGAGTATAATATTTCTGCTCCATTGTAGATTAGTATTATCATAACCACGTTTCTTCCGGTGTTGTAAATCTTTATACAAAAATGAACTTTTGGAAAAACAGGTGAGGGGATAAATGGTTTTAGATAAATTACAAGTTTAAAAATAAGATTCGTTTACTTATTGTTCATAAAGTAGCACCTGTGATGGAATGCGGAAGGTGAAATACCAATTTACATTCATGAAGGCTCAAGAATGTGTATGGAGATGTAACAGTGAATGTCAGCTCTGTTAGATAATGCGCTCGTCATTGTACAGACACCGATTGGAAAATACGGTTGATTGATGAAAAGCGAACCGGCCGCTGGATGACTAAAGTGATTCCATTCAAAATATAGCGTGTCGACGAGATCATTCAATTATATAATATTATTTATTGTAAGCCCGTGTTTCCCTCAACGAGATTTAGGCGCTCTCCCCCTACAGGGAAGTAATTAAACCAGACTAATTTAGTTACACTTGTTTTCGTATATATGCCATTGGAGTGGCCCGTGATCAGCGTTCCGCCTCATACTGACATCTGGGAAACCAAGGTAGTACTAGGACGGGAAAATTCGGTAAATTTTGCTTAGAGGCCTGTTTTTTAGGCTTAAGACTTTTTTACGAGCTTGAAAACCTCTCGGAGGAATCGCTCCTTGCATTTTTCCATCCAAAAAAATCAATCTACCCCGGCCGGGTTTGAACCCGTGACCCTCGGGACCAGAGACAAGGAGTATAACCACTAGTCCACCGCGGCCAATAAAGAATATCAATTATATGAATTTAGGGTTTTCTGAGTATTTTTAGTATTTATATCGGACGTTTTTAAGATTCAAGATAAAAATGAAAATCAAATTTGTTTGCAATTTGAGTTTTTTTTCAAATGCACTACTTAATAATAGTTCGTAAAAATGATGGCGGCACTACTTAATAATAGTTCGTAAAAATTATGGCGGCAAGGGAAAAATAGCAATTATGTGTCAGAATTTTCTCAATTAATGTGCATGTGCCATTTTTGCAGTAAAGTATTTCAAGCAGTTATGTGACAACAAAGCATTTGGCTACTTTTTCCAATTGCTACTCTATTAGCATATTAACAATTGCATTCCTTGTTACAAGAGGATAATAGTTGTGAAACGCCATTTTTAATTGTTCACTGTCTCCAGAGGTAATAATTATAAGCAATATTTATTTACCTTTTCCAGGGATGTATTCGTTAAATATTTTCTTAAAATGTTATGTTTAGAAAGAGCTCAATAGCATTATCTAATCTGTACTCACTTGCACTAACTGACCTCGAACTTCATAGCCGTGCGGACAAATGCTCTGAAATACTCCAAGCGCGACAGGCATAGAAGGCCGTTGGTCTACCAGCCAGCTGCTGGCCTCACACCCACATGTGTGGAATTCACTTTCACCCTATGTCAGAGACTGCCAAACTCTACCATCTTTCAGAAATAAATTGAAAATAAAATCACTAACAGAAACAACTCACTAATATTACTTTTTAAGAATTAATAATGCGTTTTTGCATTATTTAATAAAAATAGACTTAGGATTTGTTAATAGATTTACCTAATGCCTTGTATAAAAAGCATAGATTAATTCATTGTAGTTTATTACTTTCTTTGTATTTTTTTCTTTCTTTTTATGTATAGTAGATTCGAGCTGTTATTCCTTTTTTTATTCATTGTATCATTAATTTAATTTTAATTGTATTTAGTTTCATTGTATTATTAGACATTATTTTCATTATTATTCAATATGACAGATAATGAATTGTTCAATGACTATTATTGTAACTTTTTTTTGTATTCATATGTAACATATGTTTGTCCTGTTTAATATGACTATTATTGTAATTTTTTTTGTATTCATATGTAACATATGCTTGTTCTGGTGAGTGGAAGAGAAGGCCACATGGCCTTAACTCCACCAGGCTAAATAAATCTATTCTATTCTATTCTATTCTAATGTTAATCACAGATGCAGCAGACGATCATCTAGCCAGTGTAGGAGTGACATGAGGTCAGCATGTCGGGTCCCCCAACCGTTGTGGCTGGTCTTCTCAACCTGGAGTCGCTACTTACTGTAGCTACCCAAATGCCTCACGATGCTGGATGGGCACCGGTCCCATACTGGCCGAAATTCCATGAGAAAATTTCTTCCTCCATGGAGATACGAACCAGCGCAAGTCCCGTACTCTGCGCCAAGGCTTCTTGCCTTAACCACTCGGCTACGGCGCGGGACATACGCTCTCAATTACTTCCCTCAAATCTGATTAATGTTATTCTCCTACCTCGTACTTGACCAATGAACTAAGAGTTTTCCCTCTGGTTTTCATACAAGAAGTTCTCATGCCCTTCTCCCATGCCTAATTTTTGGCACATGACCTGCCAATTGCAATCTTAACTGTTCATCTTACATATTTTTCCCCATAAAGATCATGTAGCTCATTGTTAAGTATTTTTGTCCATTGTTAAGTATTTTTGTCCATTCAGTTTTCTGTTCGTCTCTCTTAGGTCCAAAAATGTACTTAAGTACTTTATTTTCAAATCTTCGTAAACATTCTTCTCTTTTAAAGTAAGAGATTGCTTTTCTCATCTATATTACAGTAAGAACCATAGTTTTCCGTAGTTCAGTTAAATACTTTTTTAGAGACTTTGGGATGATAAAAGTCCTATAATGCAAATAGCAGAGATTTCAGAGTTGAGCTAGTGTTTGATTTATGCCTGCACTTCATCCCAGTTTGTAATTCTTAAGTATTTCTATTTTAAATATCTTGGGTCAATAATTACAAGTTTAAGTACCTGTGAGAGAGATGTACAGACTAAAATTGCTATGGCAAAAAATGCAACTAAGACACTACATGGAATAATTTGGAATAAAAATATTACAAAGGAAACTAAAATGAAAATTTATAAGAGCATAATACAGAATATTTTATCATATGGAAGTAAAACTTGGTATTTCACGGAATTACGAAAGAATAAAATTAGAACAGTTGAATTTGATTATTTTAGAAGAAGCCTCCAAAAAACAAGACACGATAAAATAAGAAATGAATTCCTTTGGAGAGAAATGAATGTCATCACATCTGTTGTTAAGAGGATTGAAAATCAAACGCTTAAATGGTATGGCCATGTACAAAGAATGGAAAATGAAAGATGGCCAAAAAATATATACCAATGGTCACCCTCTGAAAGAAATAAAAGTGGCAGACCAAGATGGAAATGGAAAACCTGCGTCAGAACAATAATGGATGATATGAATTTAAAAGAGGGAGATTGGAATGATAGAGATAAATGGAAACTGAAGACGGTAAACCTATAAGTGGAGGAGAGCCGAAGAAGAAGGTATTTCTATTTTACCACTTCTACAAAATGTCTCTCATTTGTTAAGTGCCCATTCTCATTTAATAATGACGTCAAATTATTTTATTAATTTCCGTGTTTTTAATTTACATTTGTTTCATTTATTGTTGCAAGAAAGTAACGAAGTTAACATTTATAAGGTTTCTCAGGGATCTTAAGTAACCTCACTTTCTTTTTATGAATAATTCAGATTTTCAGACCAACACTCTATTTGCACGCCACGTCACATTACAACACTAAACAATAGAATGTTTTATCTGAAATGCTTAGCTTAACAAAGAATATCAGTGTTCTAGGGATAACATCGTTAACTCTCACCTGTTGGTAGGTGCCGTCGTCCTCAATTTTGTTAAAATATTGTATATAAAATTTTAACAAAGTTGAGGACGACGGCACCTACCAACAGGTAAAATTTAATTTTTAACTTTCATCATATGACTTCACCTCAACGGAATTTGATATGAATTTTCCTAGTATTGATCGTTAACTGTCATGCAGTAGGCCCGGGTTATGAGGATTGAATTTCCTGGTTAAACTTCCTAAATTATCCTAAATTGTAAAGAAGTCGCAATAAACCTGAAAAATCACCAGCGTCATAATCAATCGCATGTATAGAGACTCACAACAATAGAATAATTTAATTATAGTTCCATCGAAGGTACATGCCAGCGCCACTGTATATAAGTCCTTGTGTATTTAATTTACTAATCAATTTCTTCATCATCATCATCTGCCTTCCAAGTATTAGGCCCAGTGGCCTCTTACGGTCTCCCGGCATCTCCGAAAAGGTCGACCCACAGATCTTCTGCCTCGAGGAATGTAGTGAAGAATTTGTTTTGGTATTCTGTGACGATCCATGCGCTGAATATGGGCTAGCCAATTGTTTCTATATTCTTGGAGGTATTCAGATGTAGGTACGATGTTTAACTCTCTGGCTATTGTTGAATTTCTTTGGTGGTCTAGAAGGCTATAACCTGCAGTTCGTCGCAGAAATTTCATCTCCGTGACTGTAATATGACGGTCATCCTGAATTCTGATGGTCCAAGCTTCACTGCCATAACAGATTATGGGTCTAGCGAGAACTTTATAGATTTTCATTCTTGTGTGTCTCTGCACTTTTGATGGTTTAAAAACTTGGTTGATAATTCTTAAAGCTTTATTATAGTTTTGTATTTTAAAGGATATATCATATTCCTCATTATAAGTTAGATTGTATCCTAAGTATTTAAATGAATTTACTTGCTCTAATATTAAATTCTGAATACAAATTTTACTTCTTACTGGGGATTTCCCTTGAAAGGCCATAACTTTAGATTTTGTTGTTGATATTTCCATGTTAAATCGTTGGGCTATTATATTAAGATGATGAGTGGAATATTGTAATTCATCTTCATTATTGCCGAAAAGAGTCAATTTAATTTAATCTTATAATTCTTCATTTTATCTTTTCTTTATAAAATATGCAGAAATGAGTGTGGGTCTGCCTGTTGTCTATCCTTTATGGATTCAAAGAACGTGACCGATTTCAATGTTATTTTTTCAATCATTTTCAGAATTTTTCTCGGGACAATTAACATATAACATATTACCCTACGTACTATAGGGCCGGAGATAAAAGAAAGGGGCATCGGTGTACTAAAGAAGTACCTTTTCGGGATCTTATACGGCTTACGCTGCCTAAACCATAAAAAATACATCAAATTAATAGAAACAGAATTGAATTTCTAAAAAGAATCTATAAAAAGTCTGCGACAGCATATATCTATCTTTTACGGATAATTACAATAACCATTTTTGTCTTTTAACTCATTGATGCCAAGAAGAACGGGTTAAGTAGATTCTCAGGCAATGCCGGGTAATCATCTCGGGGTATCTAAAATAATTACGATATTTTTTTCTGTTTACTTATTTAACTAAAACATAAAAACGTTTCATTTAATTAGGCATAGCAGCGCACGGCGGATATTAGCTAGTTTTAAATAAAAAGCTGTGCAGTTAATCGTTAAAATTGTTCCTAGGGCGAGAAAGATCGCCCAACGTAGAGACCACACGCACCAAGCAATGGTCATTATAGTACATGCAATATCTTAGCAAATTGAGTTGCCGGAGATCACTACAATTACAAGATCGAATTCGGAATGTTTGGATTACAATTCCTGAGTTCAACCAGTAGTGGATAATTTTTTTTTCTGTCGTTAAGTAAACACTATATATTATCTATTTTATTAATAAATTTACTTAAACAGAACGCATAACTGCACGGCACTTCAGTATTGGAAATGTACAACCAGGTGGGAAACATCAAAACAGAACACTTAAGGTAACCTAAACTGATGATGATAATAATAATGATTAAATGAGTGCAGTAGGTCTTTTGGTTTATAATTAACCCTTTAAATAAATATTTTATTACTAGCAACATATCAGAGTAAGTACCTAATCTTGTTTTGATGCCCTGCAGGTTGTAGGAACCATTACATCCAAAGGGTTCTTAGGGAATCAGTTTGATTTCTGCCATCGTCCTGAATTTTTAGCCAAAGCCAAAGATTTAGTATCATTTTATGTAGGTACTTTTAGGCCCTGCGCCTCCCGGGCCTTAAAGGGATTACGACCTGCCAGGAGAGGATTTTTATCTCTGTCACACACACACACACACACACACACACACACACGTATATATCCATCCATAGTAATTCTGCCCGAAGGCAGGACCTTCACTGCAAGCATAGCGCTTTCATGCTATACTTGCAGCTTTACTAGGGAATTGTAGGTATGGTATCTTCCCGTTGCTTTCCACACCGATGAAGGATGATGATGATGATGATGATAATAAGGATGATGATGGCCATATGATTTCGGGGACCGTTTAGGCCTTAAAGTTTTCTTGACATAAGTCTTACAGATGAGGAAAAAACGCGATAAAAACCTCACGCAGAAAAACTGCCCCGACCGGGGATCGAACCCGGGCCCGCTGCGTGACAAGGCAGCACGCTACCTCGAGACCACAGCGGTGAACATATATATTAAGATGTAAGGACATGGAGGGATTCCCCGGGTGAGTGCTGAGCTCAATACCGGTACCACTACCGAGACAGCATGAACACAGTATAAGTCAAAACAAATCTATATTATGGGAAATTCTGATGGTGATATGATATCGGTAATAATGATGGTTAGATGGTGTAGAGAACCTGTGTGGGCTATGTTCAAAGCAAAACTGTTATCACTGGACCATATCGTAGGACAGGAAGATTTTAAAATAATTTTATTTTGTTTTAGCAGGAGGGGAATGCACCTTGCACAGTGGTTGCTATTGTGACCCACTACTTCTTCCTGGCTTCTTTTTCTTGGATGCTGACTATGGCGTTCGATGTCTGGAGAACTCTGAGGCTAGCTACTTCAGAACTGAGAGTATCTGCAGGAAAACAGTGGAGGAAGTTCGTAGTTTACTCGTCCTGGAGCTGGATTGTACCCGCTATCTTTGTTCTGTCAGCCATTGCAACGGATAATGCCCCACCAGGTAATATTAACACATACATTTGTATAAGATTAGAACAACTCAAAGGATGGTAAGTATTCAGGAACATTAGCCCTAGAAGCAAAAATACAGAAGCCATCGGAGGTAGAATTATAACAGTAGAAGTAGTAATAAGTAGTGTTGATATCTACAGTAGAACTCAAAACTTGTAACTTCTGATTTGAGAAAGTTAGTGTGTTGTCAAACGCTCGTTTATTATCATACGCGGTTTGTATAGGAAGACACATGTCCCGAAATTTATTTTTCTTCCATATGCCATGAAATTCATTCCATCGATTTTTAATTCCAGATTATCGGACTAACGGTGTTTTCTTTTCAAAAAAAGTATTGTATCACATATTATGCAGATAATTTTGTTTAAGGATATTGCCCGTAGTGTATTTTTATTTTATGTCTCTCAACGACCTCATTTGTCTTAGTAGCATTGTAAATATCAATAAAACTAAATATATGGTCACAGTAGTAATACATTATATACTGGAAATGGACAGCTAATGACAAATGAGGGAAATTTTGAGGAAGTGGCCGAATTCAAATACCTAGGAACAATAATCACAAATAGGAATAAGATGCACAAAGAAATTAAAGATAGGCTCAATTCTGGAAATGCATGCTATTATGCATTGCAGAGACTTTTGATGTCCCAACTCCTTTCAAAAAACATTAAACTGAAAATATATAAAACTATTATTCTACCAGTTATATTATATGGGTGCGAAACATGGACTCTTACTTTAAGGGAGGAAAGTAGATTACGATTATTTGAGAATAAAGTATTTAGGAAAAATTTTGGACCAAAGAGAGATGAACAGAGAGGTGAATGGAGAAGACTACATGACACTGAACTACATGTCCTCTATAGGAAGCCAGATATAATAAGAACAGTTAAGTCTCGTAGACTGCGATGGGCAGGACATGTTGCGCGTATGGGGAATAAAAGACGTGCATGGAAGCTTCTTGTAGGGAAAGCCAGAGGGAAAACGCCCAGTTGGTAGACTAAGAATGATGTGGGAGAATAACATTAACTATGATTTGAGGGAAGTACATTATGCAGGGAATGATTGGAAAGCATTAGCTCAGGATAGGGATGTATGGAAAGCTTATATCCGCGCGTACATGAACCTACGGGCCAGTGAGAAAGTAAGTAAGTAAGCATTGTATAATTGACTACTTAACTAAACTTAATTATCTTTATAATGCTGACACTGAAAACATTCTCTCAAATTACATAGGTAATTTTATCATTTACGACTCATTACTTCCTATTTCCTTTGGTGTGAACAAAGCATCATGATTCGATATTACAAAGAAAATAATTAAAACTTATGTATAGAGGAATAGTTAATTACAGACACAATTTGACTGCTTATGCAGGGATAGTTATAAGGCACGTAGGTAAATAAAGTCTGATGATAAATCAATAGTGAAATGAATTAGCTACGTTCAGGTTTAATTTAAAATCCCCGACTGTTAATAATACAATTGCTGACAGAACTTTCGAAATTAGGTGTCTTTAATACATTTATGAAGTTAATTGAAAAAATCACTATGGCTCTTAAAGAATATTAAATTCACTGAATGAAATTTCGAGAATTCTGCTAACTATCCGCAGTTGTTAACTTCAGTTTTGCTAGAGTTCCTAAAAAGATTTTTAATTAATCCGGAACAAAATTGCATTGCAATTTAATTTCATATTGATTTTCATTATCAAACTAAGTTTTTTCCCATTCCATTACCGCAGTTTAACCTCTCGCCTTTTTAGGTACCATCAAACTTACTTAAATTCATTATAACTGTGTTATTTTAGTCTAAAGACCTGATTTTGTATCTAGTTTAAAATTCTTATGTCTATACTAGAAGGCAATGTATTTTTAAATCTATCAGTATGCTTGTACAAGTAAAAGTCCTAGATTTTATTGTAATTAATTTATTAATGACAACTTGGATCGTAATAATGAAATTCAAATCCAGTGTTTACCTTAAGTGAGAAAAATCACAAAAAGTTTTAGTCAGATTGGCCGATCGAAAGTTGAACTTATCATCTCGCCATACATGCCTTCGAGAATTAAGTGGGCATTACAATAGCATTTTTTAAAAATATTGTTGACAAAGATTTATTCCTCCGAAATTTAAATATTTTAATAACTAACTAACTCACTGGTCTATCGAACCCATATGTTCATGACTGCGCGGACATAAGCTCTCCTTATATTCCTATCCAGAGCTAATGTTTTCCAACCATCCCCTGTATAATCTACTTCCCTCAAATCATGGATGTTATTCTCCCACCTCATTATTGGTCTAGCAACGGGGCATTTTCCTTCTGGTTTTCTACAAGAAGCTTCCATGCACGCATTTCATTCCCCAAACGTGCCACATGTCCTGCCCATCGCAGTCTACGAGACTTAACTGTTCTTATTATATCTAGCTTCCTATGCATATCATATAGCTCTATATTATTTAGTTTTCTCGATTCACTTGTCTGTTCATCTCTTTTTGACTCAAACATTTTCCTAAAAACTTTATTCTCAAATACTCGTCTCCTTTCCTCCCTTAAAGTAAGAGTCTATGTTTCGCATCTATATACTATAACTGGGAGAATAACTGTTTTATATATTTTCAGTTTAACATTTTTTGAAAGGAGTTGGGACGACAAGAGTCCCTGTAATGCATAATAATATGCTTTTCCAGAATTGAGCCTATGTTTAATTTCTGTGTGCATCTCATTCCTATTTGTAATTATTGTTCCTAGATATTTGAAATCATCCACTTCTTTAAAATTTCCTTCATCTTTCATTAGTTGTCCATTTCCATTACATAACGCATTTCTATGTGTGAACATATATTTAATTTTATTGATGTTTATTTCCAGTCCCAATTTCTTAGTGTTATTCAATAGAGTGTGTATGTTGTCACTTAGTATCTCCTCGTTATCGCCCAATAGTACTACATTATCAGCACAAACTAACAGCCTATTAATACCATTGAGTTGTAGGCCTTCTTCATTCTCCAAAGTTTTGATGGCACGCTCTAATACAAAATTGAATAGTAGAGGAGATATTGCATCTCCTTGCTTTAATCCATTGTGAATTTCAAAAGTATTCGAAATCTGTTTGCCTAACGCACTCTACTCTTTGTGCCATTTAGCCACATTGGTATAACATTTTAGAAATTCCGAACTCCGGAAGGATACTCTCCCTGTTAACTGGATCGTTTGTCTTTTTAAAGTCTACGTATAGTTGATGTACAGTGCCATTATAAGAAACTAATTTAATATATATGATTTTTGTGATTATTTTTATTTGTATGCTTATTAATAGACAATTCATAATCCAAGGTTATATCACATGTAGAATATTTAGGTGTATCCAATAGGCTCCGTGACTCTATAACTGTCTTTGCCATATACTGTCTGATGAAATTATTTTATTTAATATTATGATATTCTGAAGTGAAGATTATGGTGAAGAGTAGCATTGAAATTCTATCCCATTATCCACCATGGAAACAGAGGAAAGAAGGGAAACAAACTCTGTCAAGTTGGTCGGCACAAGGGTTTGGATCCGAGACCTCCCGAATACGAGACACAAACGCTATACTATTTGAGTGAACTTGGTCAGGTTTTTGTGAAATATGTCGGAGAAGAATAATTATATTACAATTCAGCGTACTAATCAAAATGAATTGAACGAAACACTAAGGCATTTAAAAAAGTTAACAAAATGTATTTATTTCTATGTTATTAAATGTGTATACATGATAACATATAATTGCAAAATCTATAAAGGAGCAAAATGTTTGGACACAGTTCAGTTCTTCATACTACATGTGTTTATTGTGGTTTATTTTTTACTTAATAGTATATATATATGTTTTATAAATTTTCAAAATTCTATTAAGGAAGTAACACTATTTTTAATATTAATGAATAATTCACAATAATTGTCAATTATTGTGATATCCATGAAAACTTGATTCTTCTCTTTTTATCAATACTTTCAATAATTCTTAGTATTCCCATGTAGTTATTTTTTTTATTCCCCCAGATTGATCTCTGGTTAGTCTTGATTTTACAATTACTTCCTCCTATATGTGTCAGTATATTCTCCTGAATGTAATTATTACTGTAATCTGATTATTTAAAAAGTGTTCTTTTCCCATCCTTATTCGCTTTTATTAATGTACTTTCTTCAACCTAAATCATACTCCCAAACTAGCATTATTAATAACATGATAGGCTAATTGTAAAAAAACAAAAAATTCGAAACGATTTAATAGAAAATTTGCAGTCTGGTTTCTCCTTGTTACTATCCAGTGTCGGATTTTTCTGTTCAGAATAATAATACAGTTTTAAATTCATATTTCAATTTCAACGCCTATTTCATGCAGAATGGAAAGGAACACTATTGTCAAACTGAGTGTTTTATATAAGAAAACATCTCCAGTATCATAATGTGCATATGGTAATTATATTTGAATGACTAGGACTTGTATTACGTCCCTTGCATCGTCAAGCCCTTCAAGCATCGTCGAATATTTTTCCCACGCCAATTTTTAGACCTCGGAGAGTAAAGTTCCTAGACCATCTAACATATCACTATTTCATTATACAGAACTTCAAGATTGAATTCCAAATAGTGCGAAACCAACAACAATATTCAGGGTATTTTTTTAGAAATTTCAGTTCATTAATTCAAGAATTAAAAATGTCCAGAAGAAATAATGTCATTCCTCTTACTCAGTTATATATAGCGTGTCTCTGATCTTCATATTCAGAAATTATACAGATGTTGAAAGGACTGGATGTTGAGTATTTTGAAATAAAAAAGTCAATGGTTTGGAAGTGAATATTTAAGGGACCACGAGATATTGAGTTTAAGCTACAGAAAGCTACCAGATTACTAAAATAAAGTACTGTTCATACACCAGACTTTGAGGATCCTGTGGCACCAGTCAAGTTGTCTATAAAATACATGTTTCGAATAATAATCTGTGCAGATATGAGAAAGCAATTACCTTCTCCAATCATGTATTACGGTGTGATCAGTAGAACCAAATGGTCTTGCATCCTAAGTTCAGTTTTTTCATTAGGTCAAGATCTGATACATATAAAATATGAATTTATTTCCATTGGTTCTCATCTAAAAAATGTCATTTCTCTGTTATCTGTACAATTTTGACGTTAAACGTAAAAATCACTTTGTTTAAAATTAACAAAATATCAATTTAATGTTTGACGCATAAATATAAAATTTCTATATAATCAGGTACGTGAGATTACAAGTTTCGTTACACCTAAACAATTTTACCAGCGTCAATGGTTCGAGGATTCAAATCCAACCAGGATCCATGGATTTTTATAGAGTGTAAAACCCCTGAATATGGGTTCCTTCTGAAGGAAATTAAAGATACGAGATCTTTGTCGTAGATTTACGGCACATAAAATAGCCTCAAGCCTTAAAAAAAGGGGCCTCTATGAGCAAAATTTGTCGGCCCTTTTACATCCTGATTTGAATTGCGGCCTTAAGATCTTAGCAGTTAAAGAGCTTCATTAAGTAAATAATAAAATAAAGTAACTTCACAACGCGTCCTTAACAATCTCTTGAAATTAAGCGGCAGAATGTTTTTTTTTTTTTTCAATCTGTATAGCTACGATTTAATCTGCAATTATTCTACTCGACCTATTCTAGTGTTCTTCTTCTTATTCTGCTTCATGAAATTAGGCCTTGTGACCTGTTTTCACATCAAGTGGGATTTAATGAATCTTCCCATCTAGTAAATGGGCGTCCAACATTTCTATGTCCTGTTGGTTTGTACTTTAGTAACAGCTGAGAGATTCTATCTGTAGGCATTCTCTTGACTTGTTCATACCAGTTGTTTCTCATGTTGTCAATTCTATTTGTTAAATTAAAAATATATAAGTCCTTCCTAATATCCTCACTTCTTTTCTTGTCCAAAATTGTCACACCCGCTACCTATTCTAGTGTTAATATATAAATCACTTAAACACTTGCTCTTTTTTTCGTTGTGTGCATCTTTCTCGCGTACTTTACGTACGTTTAAATGTTTTTCTCTGGATGTGGCCAGAAAGAAAATGTAGGTTGATAATTTTGTTGATAAAACACAATCTCCCCTTTATTTAACACTACTTTAGTCTCCACTCTGTCAACTAGAATTTTAGGAGTGAATATTTCAATTTTAATCAAGAGATTTATTGTTGTTATTAGATATATTTGTATCAGACTCACAAAACATGGAGAGTAACTTGGCTACATTGCTGTTTTCTAATTATTCTGCAATAAAATGTGTTGGCCCTTTTTACGCACAGCTCTGAATCATGACGCTAATAGGTTGAGTTTAAAAAATTAAAATTAATTATCTGATGCAAATAGCCTTTTTTTAATGATTAATTATTTTGATTATTTCAGCTTTATCTACATATATTTCACTCTAAATTGTCTATGTTTATTCCATGTGTGTTATCTATTAATATGTAATACAGGACCATTAAGTCCTTGCTGGTTAATGACTGATATTGGTGTTCAGGTTCAGTGATGCCTGACTTCCGGCCTGGATTTGGATTGAAAAACTGCTGGTTCAGTCGTCGGTACGCGCTGTTGGTGTTCTTCGCTGTGCCCCTGGCCTTGGTGATGATTCTCAACATTGCGTTCTTCTCATCTAGCGCCCACATGATTTTTTCTACAACATCCACCACTCGATTTACTTCCAGCAGCGGCACCCAGAGAGACTTCCGACTCTACATCCGATTGGCACTCGTCATGGGGCTCACATGGACCGTCGGTCTCATTGCCGGGTATCTAAATGTCGAGGGCCTCTGGTATACATTTATTGCCCTCAACACCTTGCAAGGGCTTTTCATTTTTCTTGCCTTCACATGCACTGAGAAAGTAGTAAGAGCCTTTGCAGATAATTTGAGCAAATGTTGGAAGCGAAGTCGACGTGATGGTCTGAGAGTGGACAGCAAACAACATCGACCACCGTCGTTCTCATGGTCAGGAGTTTCTAGCTCTAGTACCCGCAAATCGCATCTTGGTTCCAGTAGCGATTCTAGTAAAGAGTCCCCAAACATGGACACACTTTATTAAATAATTATTATCAAGTCATGCTATGTATTTCCAAATTATGATTTTATGGCGATCTGTCCCAATGATGTTATCTCTACTGTAATATTAAAATGTGTCCTATATCGGTTTGAAATGTACATTTTCATATATCATAGCATTGGGACACAAACGTAACAAACCATTGTATAATTTAAAACATCACTGGAATAATAAGATGATCTGAAATACCCTAATATAGCTTATAAACCTTATGTTTTCTCAAAATTTATTCTGAGCAGCGAAATTTTGCCTGTTATTTTTTTTTTAAGTTTTGGCTATAATTTGACATTTACTTTTTATATGCGTTTTCATTATGTAAATATCATTTCTGTAGTAATTAGCGTTTTTATTTGTATATACATTATAAAAATAACTTTTAAAAGAAAACACATGATATTGGTGACTCATGTGAGAAATTTATGATAATTTGTTCGGTAGATGTAATCCCCGAACAGAATTCAGCAATAATGGTAACATGGTTATGAAATGTAAGTTTTAGATTCCAAAATTAAACAAACTTTTTATGATTAATAAAAGATCGCTGAAATAATTAACAAGAATACTTTTACTGTATGAAATAGGCCTATATTTATATTGACACAATGGACAATCCTAGAGATTTATGAATCAGCTATCCATTGAGTGAAAGCATTAGTACTATTATAGAATTAGTAAAGTTGCACATCGTATAAGGGCCTATACAGAAGTCTCTCAAGAAAATGTAAACATTGTATATATTCAATAGAAGAGTTAAGCCTGCAGGGAACTGGAACTTAGCATAGTCATTTACACAAAATTCATGCCAAAGCGATGTATAAATTAAACACAACTCACAGTCCTGGATGTGAACATGCACAACTTTGCCAGCCTTAAGCTCGTCTTTACGAGGCAAATGAAGATTTGTGAATATGAACAAAGTAACGGTCAATCAAGCTTATTTTAAACTACGGTACTCAACTTAACAGTTATCAGATCTTGGAGAAAGAGAGATGGAGAACTCCAATTGACCTATGATAGTAGAAATTTATAAATTCCAGAGATATCTGTAGATATA
Organism: Diploptera punctata; assembly: GCA_030220185.1. NCBI lineage: Eukaryota > Metazoa > Arthropoda > Insecta > Blattodea > Blaberidae > Diploptera > Diploptera punctata. Next base: position 3,531,878 of record JASPKZ010003842.1, read on the forward strand.
GAAAGTGGTGCACCAAGAAAGTGTAGAATATTGACTGAATTTCCAAATTAAACTGAAGCTACAATGGAGATCAAAAATGTAATGATGTCATCTTCTTTAACTTATGTTTTTTTACATTTAAATACAATTTAAATATATTTGTACAAAATAATGTATTAATAAAAATGATACCCTGCTACCTACATTCTTCGTGTATCTTTCTTTTCAGTCATCCTTTCCATTTGTCTCGTGAACCTAGCATTGCTTTCCATTTGTTACTTTTTAAGATCTAAAAATGAGTTATTCCATTTGGAACTTTCTTTTTTGCTAATATTGTTTATACTTTGAATGGATACCGTAATGGCCCGAAATTAATCCCTCTTGATTAAAATTCGTCCCGCGCCGTAGCCGAGCGGTTAAGGTAGGAAGCCTTGGCGCAGAGCTACGGGACTTGCGCTGGTTCGAATCTCCAAGGGGGAAGAAATTTTCTCATGGTATTTCGGCCAGTATGGGACCGGTGCCCACCCAGCATCGTGAGGCAATTGGGTAGCTACAATAAGTAGCGGCTCCAGGTTGAGGAACCAGCTATAACGGCTGGGGGACTCGACATGCTAACCACATGTCACCCCTACACTTGGCTGTTGATCATCTACCTCTGTGATTGACACATGTGGATGTGAAGGGCCAGCAGCCGGCTGGTAAATGGGCAACCGCTGAAAAGTGGAAATACCCTCAATCGGAATCGGATTAAAATTCCAGGGGAAAAAAGCTTTGGCACGAAATTAGACCGCATCCGAACTGAAGAAAGTAAAAATTACGCTAAACGTTTATTTTCTTGCAGCCTATTTACAGCTTCATTCGTATTGGTATCTTGCACGTTCAAGAGCTTCAAACTAGCGTCAAGTTCCGAATATTTGCCACATTTATTTTTCATTTTCCTTCTGAAGCAACTTAACATTTCACATTAGATTCGTGCAAATGTATATTTTCATCCGGGCCGGAAGATTTTGGGATAATGCATAACTGTGAGTTTAAGGCTTATATCGTAACTGCGCCGAATTCCTAGGCTTATTATTTTAGCATTAAATGATGATTCACATCGACATATCATTCTTACAAGGTCTAACTTCTTACTGAAACAAAACTGAATATTATAAACAAATGAAACAATTATTATATACAATGTTAAGCCAGAATACCAGTAAAAGTTTTCACTGTTGCGTGTAGTATTGGTTAAAGAATCTAGCTATATTGTTGCAACTGAAAATAATTTGTAACAGCAAATATTATGTAAAAAGCCAAAGTAATGGATATAAGCTGGTACCTTTTGGCAATTGAAATTTGTACCTAAAGAGTGGTTTATTTTCGGGTCAAAACGTCACAATGCAGACTAGTATCAGCATTACTAATAACCTTTACATAAACTTAATTTATACATATCGGAGTAAACGCTCACTAACAAACTATATGTAACATAGATCAGAAATAACTTAATCAGCTAATTGTTAATATACAGTTAGGGTTCTCAACTATGAGACTATGAATTAGCCAATTACGGGATACACCCTGCTCGAAAAGTTCTTAGTAGCTAATTTTTATTTAATTTTTAAAAGCTAGTCTAACAACTTGTATAAACTATTTCAATAAGTTTTCCAACACTTAAAGAAAATGCAGGGAAACAATGCTTCAGTTGCATTTTGCATCACTTACAATGGACATAATATTACTGAGTCTTCTATCGCCCTTTTTTTAAAGCCCAATGTATCGTACAGCACATTTTATTTCAAACTTTGGAAAAACATTTAGATTACCTCGACCAATGAATTTTTCTAAGTTCTACAGAATCTTAGTGCACATACTCTTACGGTTATAAAAAGTTCCGCTAGATGCCGGACTTATGTGTAAAATCGGCATGACCAACCTTCGCAATAAATTCCAAGACATGCTTATTCGAAATGGATGTACATCAAATTTCCCTTCTTAACCTAACAAAATAAATTACATAGATATTATTTCATGAAGTGTAAACTAATCTGATGACCGCTAACTTGTCCCATCGGAACCTAACAAAATGAAGTGAGTGAACATCCATTTCTTAAAATATATTTTCGAATATTGGTCATTCCGATTTCACAGATATCTCCATCATCTAGCGAAAGTTTAAGCGTTCGCGCATGCGCACTTCAATTCTGTAGAACATTGAAAAAAATAATTTGAGATAATGCAATAAATTGCATACGTAGATAAATATTTAATAATTGCAAAAAAGTTGTAAATATCGTTGCAAAATTTTTAAAACAGTACGAAATATTAGTAAAGACGGAAAAAGTACATAGAGCAACAGTATAGGTCGAAGAGTATTTTAAACTTGAACCTAAAATTTATACCGACGCTTTAGATGCATTACCTACAATAGTTTACTTTCCGAAACCATTTATTCCATTCCTAGTTTTATTTTTTCATTAAAAACACAATGTCATTTTTTATACAGGTGATGTACTAGGATCCGATACCAGCTTTGACAAAGACATTCTCGATGAGAAAAGAGCATCCTGTACACCAACATGAAAGCAACAGACTTCACTGTTCAAAATCACGAAACATAATTGGCCTAATACGTTCATAATACAGCCCATTGCTCCCACTTCGCAGTTAGGACCCGCACACCGATTATTATTAATGACTGCCTAACTGATATTGTTTAAAGTTTTAAATTTTAATAATTTTAAACACGAGAATATACACAGTGATGCCACATGTTACGTAAGAGATAAAAAAATTAAAGCTATTTTACTAATTACTATAATTGCGGAATGTTTGGCCACCCGGATGCCCCCGGAAGATAAAAAGGAAAAGGCAAACAATTCCTGGTTAATCTCGGACAACCCGGGTCAGTTGGGAACTCTCTACACAGCCTTCTAGTCTTGCGCCACATGCACTCTTCTTACTGCATCTGGCTTCCCATAAAGACCATGTAGCTTACTCCATTCACCTGCCTGTTCATCTTTCTTTCGTACATTTTTTCTAAGAACATTATACAAGAAGGATACACAGTAAATACTTTTATATCCCATATCTGATGAGTTTGGGGCTCGTAAAAAACCTCAAGTCTAAATTAGAGCCTTTGAGCAAAAATAATGTGACTTTCCCATCAAAGAAGTACCTTAATGATGCCTACTAGGTATTTTATTCGAGCCGATGAGCTAACCACTTGTCACTCGCCAACATATGTAGGAAGATAAGTGTAGCTAAATTAGCTTGGTTAAGTAGGCCTAACTCTCGCCTGGGAACACCCTTGCTCCTCGTGGCGATATCAGATATTCTATTCTATAGTGTGCTGCCTTAGGGCAAGTCTTTCACTGCAATCATAGCATTTTCATGCTATGCTTTGCAGCTTTACTAGAGAATTATAGGTGTGATAGCTTCCCGTTGTGTTCCACACCGGTGAATTGTTAAGGATGGTAATGTTGGCCGATGATTTTTGGGGACCGTTGGGCCCTAGGCTTCCTGAAATTTGTCTTACAGGTGAGGAAAAAAACCCATATCGGATATTAATAGATAGACATAACTTAATATGTAACTTGTACGATAGTTCTGCGTCTGTGTAAGGCATTTGTAGTCCAGCCTCAGAGTCTCCAGCTTTGACATTTTCACGACAGTGTTGCCGATATGGATATTCAGTGGGAGGGGCCGCTTATGTACCACTGAAGCCACATGGTTAGCAGAAATACAGCCGACAACATCACAGCAATTTCAAACCATACCAGCGGCGTCAAGAGCAGTGATCGGTTGTGGCAGACGTTCAATTCAACTTCAACTACTTCTTTATTGTCAGTAGAGGACGGGTTTCTCCCTTTACACCTCGTGCAACCTAAACGTCAGGGCTGGAGACTATAGTGTCTGTGTTTTAATGGAAATACCAGTAATTTGTTTATAGGAATAGATTAACCACTTAAAAGTATAAAATAATGAATAAAGGGTATATTTTCTCTTATACTCGTCTAATTTTGAATTACGTATATGCTCATCACAAATCAAAATAATGAAATTAAAGATAAAGTGATCTCACTATAGACCTCAGGGGGGAATCAATGTTTATTCAATTATCAATCTATTTGTGTGTTGTTTTTTATATGTGTGCGATTTTTTTGTCAAGTGCTTCTTTGGATAGATTAATTCACCAATTGCCAATTTTTTTAGGTCATAAAGCACTGTTCAGTAGAAAAAATCATCACGAAGCACTGGTTTGCACCTAGCATTTAATGTATTACGACCGTAGTCTTTGAGGGCAGAAGGTAAAAATTCAGAATTTAGAATTTTAGACATATGAAAGATATTTTTATTATAATCAATTTGAACTATTTCAATTATAAACTTATTTAAGGATTTTACAATCACCTTAGTATCTTCAATACTAAACTCTTTCTTTAAGCTACTTAAATTAATACATTAATATAATTATAATCACAATGAACCATATCACGAAAAACAGGAAAAACGTTTTTAAATTATTATATTGTCACCATTGATTAATTTTCCCTAAGAATATTAAACTATTATAGAGCCCCTGGCCCCCAAAATATTCGTTCCAACCCCCATCTTTTGAGAAAGGCAAGAAATAGACTTCCAAAATTGGCATTCCAATATACCCCAACTGGACATAGGGACCAAGGAAGACCAAAACATCGGTGGAAAGATCAAGACCATCTTCGCTAGGTTTACCGTACAGGCCACATGGCCTAAAACGAATTTGTTCATGATGATGATGATCAATGGTATAAAGAAAAAAATATGTACCTGAACCGGGAGTTCGATTCCCTGTTCGGGTATAATTTTTTTTCTCTTTGTCATTGATTACAATAGTTTAGTCTTCTTCTTCTTCTTCTTAATCATAATTTGTAGGATTTTCATCCTGTTTATTTCCAAAATCACTCCTCGGAGGAAGACGTATTGGATGTGCATTCACTGTCTATCCATCTTTGGCTGATCTTCCTCTTATTCTTCTCCCGTCCATTGGTCTACCTTCTTTAGCTCTTTTTTGCAAGTCGGCTGTCTTCCATTCTTTCTATATGACCTTTCCAGTATTTTCGTCTATCTGTAATAAATAATAGTTTAGTCGTTTGCATTAATTTTCTTATCTCAATCATAATTTAAATTAATATACATTTAATTAATTTAATCATGCTTTAATTAATAAAATAGTTTCAGGTTTAATTTCACCATTAGCACATTGATTATAAAAATAAACAAAGCATACACATTTTAAAGCTAAACGTATTTTAAAGCTAAATAAAAAGTAATAAAATATAATATATCCATAATATGCATTAATAGATCTGATACATAAAACATTTCTTAATATTGCAAAACTAAATATGCTGTTTGTACTCATAAAATAATTATTGTAATGAGACTGAATTGATTTATAACGAGGCTATATCTTGTTGAATTTAGAGACAGCTGAAGTCTAATATCTAGAGGGACGTCAAGTTTCTATCTCAATCCTACTTGACTTTTTTTATCGACACAAGACTCGTGTGCGCACAAAATTCACAATTTTTATTTCTTCAGTCTTCCAATGCTTTGCAGAGCACCAAATGCTCCATCGAGCACAGTTTGCAAACAGCTGAATTGTGTTTGATTTCAAATGTTTCTTTACTCTGTCGTGACGTTAATTAATGTCAAAAAGATGTTTCATTTAAGTAACGTTTATTTTGGTATCGCATGATGATTCGGATGTCGAAAACATGTTTTAGTAATCAATTATTCGTATATTTTGGATTCCAAAATGTTGTTTTCTCATTTGTTATTTATAGTCACTTTAATTACAATGATCAAATCGCGACTTTTCAGCAGATAATAGCTTTACGTTAATTTCGGCATTTTCTCTCGTCCTATCGAGATGTTGTCTTGTAGCTATGATATTCGAACACTATAACTTCATTATCCATTTACACTCCAGTGGATGTCACGGTACCTGGACTCTTAAACCTGCCGGAAGAATATAATACAGGGCTATTGAGAAAGAAGAAACAAACTTCAAATATTTATTTCTTCCAAACTATAAAAAATAGAAATAGAACTCCAACGTTCCTGGAAAGTTTGAAGTTGAGATCACGGCCGCATTTGTTTAACGACGTCCTGAATAACACCATTCCAGCACATTGGATTGGAAGAGGAGCAAAGGATAAATTTCATCGCCGGTGGCCTCCAAGGTTACCAGACCTAACCCCGTGTGATTTTTATGTGGGTTTTACGTAGAACAAAGATAGTGTTTTTATCCCCCCTGTGCCTGACACTTTTGAAAATCTGCGCCATCAAATTGTTGAAGCTGTGAATTTGGTAACTCGAGACCATCTGAATCGTGTGTGGCAAGAAATGAGCCACCATTTTGATATTCGTTGTGTAACACATGGTGCTCATATTGAAGGCATAAAATAGTAAAATTTGAACTTTTCTCTTTCCAGGAATGTTGGAATTGTGTTTCATTTTTTGTAGTATGAAAGAAATAAGTGTTTGAAATATGTTCCTTCTTTTTTAATAGCCCTGTATATTATTGTACTCTAGGTTGGAAACTTATTTTTCACATGTCATACTCTAGCGCTACCTACGCTTGGATTTTGATGGATCTTTGATTAACTTTCTATTGTTGCGAATTACAGTAAGCCTATACCGCTCTGTTTATCTTTCGTATGTTATTAATATCCAAGATTGACAATTTTTTTTACAAGGAAGGTGATATTTACGGACGTCGTGGATTGAATTTCCAGGCATTTGCTTTGCTTTTGAGAAAAATTCTGAAAACTTCAAACAGAAAATACAGCCAGATTAGGAATCGAATACAGATACCGTTACTTAGAAACGGTCTGGTATGTAAGGTAAGCATAATCTTTGTACTGTAAACGGAAAAGTGTGCACTTTTTTTGGAAGAATTTTGTAAACCGGTGTCTAGAGCAAATGTGATCACATATCAGTGGTCATTATATTCTGTGCAAAGGAAATGTAATATCAATATTCTACTATCTCCTGGATTTTGACATAAATTTCACATTTATTCCGATTGCCGATTGAGGGTCTTTCCACTTTTCAGCGGTTGCCCTTTTACCAGCCGGCTGCTGGCCCTTCACATCCACATGTGTCAATCACAGAGGTAGATTATCAACAGCCAGTGTAGGGGTGACATGTGGTTAGCATGTCGAGTCCCCCAGCCGTTATAGCTGGTTCCTCAACCTGGAGCCGCTACTTATTGTAGCTACCCAATTGCCTCACGATGCTGGGTGGGCACCGGTCCCATACTGGCCGAAATACCATGAGAAAATTTCTTCTCCCATGAAGACTCGAACCAGCGCAAGTCCCGTAGCTCTGCGCCAAGGCTTCCTACCTTAACCGCTCGGCTACGGCGCGGGACTATTTCACATTTATAAGTACTTAAAAATAAATTATACTTTAACAGCATGTATTGACTTAAATGTTACAAAGTTATAATTAAAAAATAATAAAGCGTTGAATAAAACATTTATATATGGAAGCGTTCTTTGTGAAACCGCAGACTGTAACATTTCCGTATTTTAATGCAGTTAACTTAGCTTTATATGTTATAGGCCTATATGTGGCATGCGCAGTGCATGGCTGCTTATCCATGAGATATCTACTAACAGGTCATTATACTTCTTAACTCATTGCTTATTGTTTTATTTTCTAAAGTATCTTCTCTAAGTTTATTCCACACAAATGTTTTAAATCCCCTTGATTATATGTTTTCTAGCCTGGGATTTTAGTTAATTCATTCATAGTGTTCTGTCCAGGAGCAGGTTTTTCACTGCAAACTCAGCACTCTCCACTCTTTCCTTAATTCAACTTTCCTTTTTTTATCCGCATACAAACATTTATTTTAATATTGTCTATCATCAGATGTATTTTTCTGTCTGTAACTTTTTTTCTGTTGACCATTCCTTCTAGGGCATCGTCAGCAGACTGTTTCTTGTTAGCCAGTGGCCAATCCAATTTCTTTTCCTCTTCTTTATGAATTCCAGCATTGTTCTTCCTTCACCCACTCTGCCTAGCACATCTTGCAGCTTTACTAGGGATATATATATAGGTGTGGTAGCTTCCCGTTTCTTTCCACGCCCACTCTCTCTTTTGCATCTTAAAATCTTTTAAAATCTTAAGAAGATCCCGAGAGGCCCCAACTTGGAGGTGAAGAGAGTGGATTTGGCTAAGTTAGGCCCTCCGGACTTTACCAAATTTCGTCCCAGAGATTAAATATCAGTTCCAGCAGGATTTTTGACCAGATCAAAGTTCCGAAAATCCAAATTAGGTAATACAAATTTTATAAAATGACAATGTGCATAACACGACCTTCTTTCCGAAAATGAGATTATTGGCGACCATTCACTTTGTCGGTGATCAAAAAGTATGTTATGAAACCTATCCATCCTAGATCGTGAAGGGCAATATGACAAGAAATAAGTTATACATGAGTGGTTAAGTTCATCGTGAAGCTGGATGTTCACACTCTGACAACTTTCAGCTTAAAATTACTTGACTTAAAATTATATTTAATTATATTTTTGAAACCTAATATATTCAATTTAACATTTAACATAGTATGTAAAAATATGTATAAATATGTGGTTATGTTTAAAATATGTAGTATTGTATGGAACATGTAGATATATGTAACACGAAACTGATGGTCCCAAAGGCCTAACATGTTAACATTTTAAGTTGTCAGACTGATACAAACCGAGGAAAAAAAATCTTATTATTCCGGACTCTATCTAATAATGTAGGATAACAGTATAGTCTCTGTGTCAGAAGGAAGTTCTGGTGTGTGTATTTCTGTGTCTTGTAGGTGATTTTTATATACAATAATAATGATAAATCTGCCAACCCACTTTTCTAATATTTTCGGAAATTCTTTATGCAGATCCTAAGTTGAGCGAAGATATATTCATATATATGCCATAACCTTGGGCGAAATTTTGTTAGAGCGTTCCTCAATTCTCTTTCTATAGTTCCAACCCCCGGTGATTGGCGTTAATTTGTATACTTTTCCCGTAGAAAAAATGAATGTATGATTAAAATGAAAATAGTTAAGAAAATAAAACTATTATCCCAATAAGTTTTACTTATGAATAAGACACATTTTTAGAATAATTTATTATTTATCGAATAAGACTAGTTCTATACCCAAATTCCTTCAAATTGAGAATTTTAGAAACAATATTATTCTAAGCACATAAAAAGAATAATATAAACATTTTATGAAGCGAATATAATCTATATGTATAAATAGATGCCAACTTCACCCAAGAACGCATATTTCTTCAATATAGCTAGTTTTAGAACTCATTTTTTCATTTGCAGTTAATAGTAATTTCTAAAAAAAATTAAATTCGATTACTTCTATAGAATGTGCACAGGACTACGGACATTACTCGATTACATATCCTAATTGTAATATAAAAGTTTTAAATTAATTAATTATTATTATTATTATTGTTATTATTATTATTATATTTCAAATGTTGTGTTATATTGTGTGTGTGTATGTGCGTCTGTTTGAACAGACTTATTATTTATTTTATAAGTAGAGGTAAGTAGTAGTTTATTTAACAGCATGCTTTAACATCTGAGATAATGCGACTCAAAGCTTCGTAAAACCAAATATTTTGTACAGAGGTCCCTCTTATTTCAAGCTTTTGTTATACGTGTTATAAATACAAGACACTGAAATCTTCTGGAAAAAAGTTTTGTGTTCATATTTTCTAGCAAATTATTAAGACCCGGTAAATTTTATTCAATATTGGTAACAATAGTGCTGTAGTTGGTAATCATGTACAATATTTTTTTTATTCAATGCCACCACTTATCATTTCGACATTCTGGTATTCTCTCCTGCATGGCGTTATCGTAACTTCTGAGGTTGGGGCCCCTGGAAGGCGAAGTTACGCTGCCCCGATGATATATGATAAGTGATGGAGATGGTAATGATGCGCCAGGAGAAGTCTGAAGTTAATGAATATGTTAATGATGTCGGAGACCGTTTTAGGCCTTAAAGTATCCTGGCATGTCATACAGGTGAGAAAAAACTCCGAAAAAACCCGACCGGAAATCGAACCCGGGCCCGCTGCGTGACAAGGCAGCACACTACCTCGAGACCACAGCGGTGAACATGCACAATAATATTATATTCTTCTTCTTCTTCTTCTTCTTCTTCTACTTCATGAAATTAGGCCTTTTGACCTGTTTTCACATCAAGTGGCGTCCAAATAATATTATATTAAATTACATAATTTATATTAATAACATTGTTACATCACAAAATGATATAGTATTCCACACGAGTTTATTATTGTGATTGTGATTCAAGGCTTAATATATTTAGCGTTTGTGTTATTCAGACATGTCCCGCGCCGTAGCCGAGCGGTTAAGGTAGGAAGCCTTGGCGCAGAGCTACGGGACTTGCGCTGGTTCGAGTCTCCATGGGGGAAGAAATTTTCTCATGGTATTTCGGCCAGTATGGGACCGGTGCCCACCCAGCATCGTGAGGCAATTGGGTAGCTACAATAAGTAGCGGCTCCAGGTTGAGGAACCAGCTATAACGGCTGAGGGACTCGACATGCTAACCACATGTCATCCCTACACTGGCTGTTGATCATCTACCTCTGTGATTGACACATGTGGATGTGAAGGGCCAGCAGCCGGCTGGTAAAAGGGCAACCGCTGAAAAGTGGAAAGACCCTCAATCGGAATCGGTTATTCAGACATTCATAAAAGTCTATAATGGATTAAAATTTCTCGGTCCAGCAACCAGGAATAGGACGAAAACGAAACAGTTATCCTAGTAAATGGAAAAAACACAGACGAAATATACAGGTAGGGGCTCAAGTAACTTTCACCCAACAATTCACCTTTAATTTAAAATAGTGCTATTATTAATTTAAGTAATCATATTACTAATATCGAAATACTGTAACAGCAGGTGTTCAACAGCAGGTGTTCAACAGCAGGTGTTCATATCTTTGAGATAGAGAAATTTTAGCTGAAGTTCTAGAAAAGTGTTCTATTTGTATTATAGGTACGGTATTCTTCTAGTCATCAATTCATCTAACCTGTAGTCATGATTCAAGAGCTTCCAAGTGTTCTAAATTTTCGTAAAGAGACGTTACACATTTCCTTGCCAAGTTTTATACGAAGCCGGACAAGGTTATGCAGGATCGTTTAAATCTGAAGTACTGTTCATTTCAGAAGCCGAAACGTTGAAGTCACAGGTATCAGTTAGCGCAAAGAAAGGCATCTCTATAACTTATTATGTTAAGAAGCAACTCTGCCTCCAGAAACTGAACCAAAGATTCCCATCTGAAAGAACTTATTCTTACAACTTTTAAATATTTAAAATAAAATAGGACAAAATGTATGTAATAATGGTGAACCAATATCAGATACCACATCTCGTAAAATGGATGCTTCCAGACAAAATACTCACATCACACGATTTCTCAGTACTCTACAAGTGCAGCAGACCCAATTGAAGGGGACAAATTATTAGTAGACAGTTATCAGCTTCAGGCTTATCTTTAAATAAACTTCGGCGCCGTAGCCAAGTGGTTAAGGCTAGATGCATTGGCGCAGAGCTACGGAATTTGTGATAGTTCGGGTCTCCATGGGGAAAGAAATATTTTCATGGAAATTGGCTCAGTTTGGAACCGGTGCCCACTCAGCATTCTGAGGGGAATTTGGGTAGCTACAATAAGTAACGGCTCCAGGTTGAGAAAACCAGCTCCAACGGCTGGGGGACCCGACATGTTGACCACAAGTCACCAATACACTGGCACATTGTCTACCACTATGATGAACACATGTAGATGTGAGGCTAGCAGTCGGCTGGTAGGCCACGAGGGCCATCTAGGCCTGACGCGCCATGAAGTTTAGATGTATAAATAGCCTGTTCCGGCTCCAAATTGCTGCCGTTTCCATCTTTTCTTTGGTCTTCCCAAACTTCTTCTTCCTCGTGGTGAATAGCTGTATGCTGCTTTTGGTATTATATTCTTAGTCATCCTTGTTAAGTGTTCTTTCCAGTTTGTTCTGTATTTCACTATTGTTGTGTTTAATTCCTCTACTTTTAGTTGTTTTATTTCTGTGTTGTGTTTCTTGTCTGTTCTTTGATATCCTGCTATTGGTCTGAGGAATTTCATTTCAGTAGCTTGTATTCTGGCAGATAGTTGTGTTGTCACTCTCCATGTTACGAATCCATAAGTAATAATCGGAACTGCGATTGTCTTGTATAATTTCATTATAGAGTCTTTTCTGGCATTATTTTTCAAAGTTTTTTTTTTTGGTGTTTCTGTTGTTAATTAAATTTATATAGTTTGTTATTGATATCTGTGAAATTATCAAGTGGAATAATGCGACAATTTCACAAGTTAATTTGACGTTGTGTAACTCTGTAAAGGGAGAAAGTGATTACACCTTCTAACTACGTATTACATTCTTGGGTTAGCTTCCACATTCGGACCGTAAGTTGCCATGGCGTTTCCCGCACTCCGTTCCCACACAATTGAAATCACTTGCAAATTCTTTCAAAAGAAATATGTAACAATTGTTGGACAAGTTTTTTCTTCTTCTTTTCTTCACTTCCACTACTAAGTAACTCACAGACTCTATCGTACACACAGGTTCACGGCCGCTGAGATATAAGCTCTCTATACATCCCTATCCTCTAATTATCCCCTGTATAATTCACCTCTCTCAAATCGTTCTCAATGTTATTCTTCCACATCATTATTGGCCTTCCTACTGGAAGCTTTTCTCTGGTTTTCCTACAATGAACTCACATGCCCCCTTTTCATTCCCAATTCGTTTAAAATTCCCTGTCCATTACAGTCTACCAAATTTAATTGTTTAAATTAAATTTGTAAAAAAAGTCGACTTGGTGATGGTAATTACTTATTATAAACAACCATATCTTGAAAATCATTTCACACAAGGAGATCGAATCATCAATTTAATAAATTAATTTTTTGACTGAGATAACGGTTAATTTTTGTTATTATTATTATTTTTTAATTGTTCTTATTAATCCAGTTTCCCTTAAAAACCATGCAGCTCATTGTTATATAGTTGATTTGCACTACACAAAATGTAAAAGAATTACTATTTATTTTTTATTATAGATAAACTGGATGATTCATATCGTCAAATACGTGCACCTTTCTTCTTCATATTGTCACGTTGTGTATTTCCTTTTAATGCGCATGTATCTAACTGGTCGATTTCCTATTGGTTCATTGTAGATTCAAACTATCCTTTAAAAATGTGAAGGATTAGTCGCCAATAATATACGAGAAATGTATCTCTTTATTATATACGAATATTATAAATTGTTTGTGAAGTACTATGTAAAAATCAGTAATTATTATTAAATACTAGTTTACAGTGGTGTTGTTGTAATTAAAATTATCAGTTTCGAAGGGATGCCAAAGTCTGCCATGACATTATATCATTCATTTCGATTTATACTGTCATAAGTTTGCTTAAAATTTATAAAAACTGATGTATTACTACAATACATTCATAAGTCTTCTCCATTTGGAAGAGATGGCGTGTGGTGGATCGTGTTTCCCTAAAGCCACACTGATAGTCTCCCAAAAGTTCTTCTCAGTATTTACCAAATACTTTCCAATTATGCTCGTAACTACTTTGTACGTAACATTGGTAGGAATATTCCTCTATAATTTCCACGTATTAATCTATCAACTTTCTTATGTATTGGACATTTGATCGGTGTTTGCCAATCCTCTGGTTTCATTTCAATACGATCAATTTATATATCCTATGCCAGAGTTTTCTTCCACCAGGTATAAATAATTCGATTGTGCCCGGAGATATATTCCTCTCGAGTCTTTTAATGATATAATATACAATGAATCTTGTGGGTCTGTGTTTATTATTTTCTGGTCCATAAAATTATTTTTTTTTTCATCTTCCATACCTAAACGTTGTCTATTTACAAGTTCTTTAAAATATTGTACCTGTAGGATGTTGTGTCGCAGGGTGCAAGAATAAGACACTATTCACAACATACATTTATTTCTACTCAGTAACAATGCCATACAATAACCGCCTGCCAAGGAATCCGTTGAGCTACTGACACGCGAGGATCTAGTGGCGCGTGAGCTGTCTGCTGGTTGGCCTAGAGTATTGCCATCTGTCGACGGTCGGTTGTGACGGGAGAATGTCTTATGATGTCGCCACACCAGCCCCCTTGGGAGAAGAGATGTTCACGGCTCTAACAAATCCGGAAAGTTCATCTTGCGCTCTGAACGCGTGGTCGTTGCTTGTTGAGCCCTGTCGTCCGTTGTTCACCGTTCGTTGTTCTGAGGCGTGAGTCCGTCAGCTGTTCAGCTCTTCCATCTCCAAGTATGAAGGCTGGTTTACTCGGTCAATACTTACGCGGACGGGGCCGCGCCTAGTCTACAACGTGAAAGATTCCTCGTCCCGCTTAAGAACATGGTGAGGGCCAGAGTATGGTGGTTGAAGTGGACCGCGCACGGTGTTGTGTCATAAGAAGGCATGAGTGCAGGTGGCCAGATTTTTGAAGATGAAGGATCTTCGCTGCCCATGTTGAGCTGATGTTGTTGTCGTAGTTGTTCCATTTGTTACCGAGGTTTGGCGACGAAGTCAGAGGCACCATCGCAGCGCTTGGTGCGGACCGTTGTTATGCTCTCGGAGTGGATTCTCCGTATACGATTTCGGCAAAGGAGGCTCCGAGGTCGTCTTTGTGGGCGCTCCATATACCCAGCAGGACGAATGGTAGAGTTTGTATTTAGGAGAACTTAGGGTCACTCCTGAGGGCAGCCTTGAGCTGGCGGTGAAAGCGTTCAACCATCCCGTTGCTGCAGGGGTGGTAGCTCGTAATTTGCATCTTTGTAGTACCTTTCAGGATGACTAAGTTCCGGAACAGGTGAGAGTCGAACTGCCGGCCTTGATGAGTTGTGAAGCGGACTGGCGAGCCCAAGCAGGAGATTCAGCATGCCATGATCGCTTCGGCGACGTCGTCCAAGGAATCCGTTGAGCTACTGACGAGGTTCTAGTAGCTCGCGTGCTGTCATTTTTGGCATTAGGACGGCTACAGAGTGCTGCCAGCTGTTAAGCTCACCAAGTTCTTAGTTGTTGAAAAATATATTAAGAAATTCAATTATAAAGATACCATCGCCGCCTCCAATGAAGCGTGGATTAACACCGTGCCGAGCCTCTATATCGAGTCTATGTACGTCGTTGAGCGTGAACACCCGATGCCGCACATTCCGTCTTCTAAGGCCCTAGAGCGAATATTTAAGTGTGTATGGTGCCGACCTTGTGAAGGTCTTGACCCAGTAATTGGCGTGCTTATAGTGAAGTGTTTTTTAAATTTTGTTTGATGACAAAGAGAGTATTCCTCTCTCTGCGTTTGTCTTAATGTGGCTTGTGTATAGAGTATTACATTTTTTGTATGAGTGTATATGAAAAATTACTTTTAGCGACGAGGAATATTTAAACTCGAGTGGAAAGCATAAGTATCTCGGTCTTAAAATTCTTAATGTGTTCTATTGTGTATTATGTGAATTAGAGTGTAATGTGCATGGGTGTTCTGTATTGTAGTGTAGTGTGAATTTGTGTATTTCCTATGTCATGCATTAGTCTATTGTTGTGTGTTAGAATTGTGTCTTTCTGTTTGCATGCTAGGTGTTTAATGTGGTCTATTATGTAAGAGGTTTCTGTGATATCGTGTAGTAGTGAGATCTGAGTTTGACGGTCTGCATGAAGTATAATTCTTAGGGCTTTGTTTTGAGCTATTTGTAAATTTTTAATGTATGAGGCTGCTGCATGTCCCCAGGCTGGACTGGCATATGTCATGATTGGTCTGATAAGTGCTTTGTATAAATTTATTTTGTGTATTAATGAAAGTGTGCGTGATGTAAGTATGGGAAAGATGTGAGAAATTCTAGTTTGTGCTTTGGTTTTCAGTTGTTTAATGTGTTGTTTGAATGTTAGTTTTTTGTCAAGTGTTATTCCTAAGTATTTTACTGAGTCCTTGTATTCTATGTTTGTATTGTTTATATGTAATGTAGGTGGATTTGGTCTTCTTCTTGTGAATGAGATTGCTAGTGTTTTCTCAGCGTTTAGTCTGATTCTCCATTTGGAGAACCAGTTGCTGATCTTGTTTATGTGTAACTGAATTTTTCTAGTAGTGTGATGTATGTCATTATGTGTACAGTAAATCGCTGTGTCGTCTGCATATTGTGCTATTTTAGTGTGTATAGAAGTTGGGAGGTCTGAAGTGTAAATGTTGTAAAGTGTAGGTGCCAGTACAGATCCTTGGGGAACACCAGCTTTAATCGGGTGCCAGTCTGATTTTTGTCTGTTGAAAATAGTTCTGAAAGTGCGCTTATTTAAAAAGGAGTGAATTAATTTATTGTAGCTGTCGGGAATTTTATACTGGATTAGTTTGTGAATTAAACCTGTATGCCAAACGGAATCGAAAGCTTTTTCTATGTCAAAGAAGACTGCAGTTGTGTATTGTCTTTGTAGAAATCATGTCGTTATGTCATCCATGAGTCTAGTTAGTTGTAGTGTAGTTGAGTGTTCTGATCTAAAGGCAAATTGTGTCAAAGGTAGTATCTGAGTTATGTATGGTAGTAGTCTCTTAAGTATTAGTCTTTCTAGTATTTTGCCTATAGGTCAAGTAAACTAATTGGTCTGTAGTTTTGAGGGAATAGAGGATTTTTCCGGATTTGAGAATGGAAGTGATGTTGGCTTGTTTGAAAGGAGTTGGGAAATATTGTAATTTTAGTGCGGTATTTAGAATTTTTGTCATGTGAACTAGTCCTTTCCTAGGGAGTTGTTTTAAAGAGATTGTAGTTACTCTGTCTTGTCCTGAGGCTTTATTATTGTCTAAAGAGTTGACGATTTTCTTTATTTCGTTAGTAGTAGCTATTGGTATATGAAATGTCGTGGGTGCGTTTAAGTAAGTCCTTGTTGGTCTTCTAATTTTTGCTTGAAAGTGTTCATGATGATTGTTATTTGTCCTTGATCTGAATTGATTTTCTAGAGTCTCTGCAAATGCGTTTGCTTTGTCTAAAGCGTCATAAAGTAGTCCGTTTCTTCCATGTAAAGGTCTGTTTCTAGTCGTTTGTCTGTGTGTGAAATTTTTAATTATCTTCCAAGTTGTGTCAGTCTCAACTGCAGTCTTTAGTTCTTTATTAAGTTGTTCAAATTTATGATTCTGAATATGTAGTTTTATTCTTTTTGAGATTAAGTTTAGTTGTCGTTTGTCTTCCTGTGTTCTTAGACGTTGCCATTGTCTTCTGATTTGTCTTTTCTGTTGAAGTAGTTCAGTTAGTCCTGGGATGTTGTGTGTATCTTGTTTTCTATTTGAACTGATGGTAGTATAGTTGTTGTAAGTTTGAAGTAGCGTGTCTTGGAAAGTTTTGGTGGCTAAGTCTAGTTCTTCTGTAGATTTATCGTAATATTTGGAGTTATACTGTCGTTTAATTTTTGTCGAAATAAAGCCCAGTTTGTTGTTCTGGTAATGTAATTTCTTATCTGAGATCTGATGGGATGTATGTCAATTTCCATTATTACTGGGCTGTGGTCAGAGTTTAATTCGTCAAGAACGTCAATATAGTTTATGATAGGTCTTGGTCTCATGATAAAGATATCCAGTACGTCCGGTCTGTGTCCCAGATAACTGTAGTGTGTCGGCTGTAATAGTCCTGTTACTTGGTAGTGGTTGTCTAGTGAGTGTTGTAGTAATGTTTTACCTTTTGCATTTGTAAGTCTTGAGTTCCATGTTGGGCTTTTAGCATTAAAGTCTCCTCCAAATATGAATTTATTATTATGCTTCGTAAGTGTGTCTAGTTCTGTGGCTGTTAATAAGTTTCTAGGCGGTATGTATATAGCTCCAATAGTAGTTGTCACATTATAAGAGTATATGTCTATTGCTGTAAGTTGAATGTTAGTCAGTCCTTGAATAGTTGTTGGAGAGTGTTGTATTGTAGATTTAACTATTACTGCTGTGCCACCATGTCCGTTATCATTGTCAGTTCTGTATATATCGTAGTTTGGTATCCTCCAAGTGATATGTTTCTTTAGTTTCGTCTCTGAGATTAAGGCAACGTCTATGTTCAGTCTAGTTAGTAAGTTGGTGAATTCTAAAGTTTCGCTTCTGATTCCGTTGGCATTCCATTCTAATATTAGCAAAGGTTTTATTATAGTTTTAGGTTTAAGGGCCATTTTGGGTTAGAGCAGTGAGAAGAGAAATTATAGTGTTGAGTAGTTGAGGATTTTCTAAGACTTTTTTAATGAGTGAAATTAAGGTTTCTATTGAACTTGAATTATTGTTATTATTAGTGGAGTTTCTCACTGCGTCAGCTATAGTGTTGTTTCTAGTTAGTGGGGGAAGTTAATTCTGTCTATCTTGGGACTTTCAATTTCAGTGTTTTGCGTGGATCTGCTAATGGCAGTTGGTCTTAAGTTGTCTGGTAGTGATCTTGGTGTTCTATTAGTGTCTTGTTGAGGTGTTAATACTTTTGCTGGTTGCTGAGGTCTTGCTGTTGATGATTGTTGTGGCCTTGCTATGTGTTTTTTATAGACTGGACAATCCCTGAAGCTTGCAGTATGTTCGCCTTTGCAGTTGGTACATTTTATAGTATTATTTGTGCAGGCTGAAAGCCTGTGCATCCCAGAACATCGGACACATCTCTCAGTTCTGTTACAGAACTGAGCTATGTGCCCAAAGCCCTGGCATCTGTAGCACTGAGTAACCCCAGACAAGCCAACATATTTTTCCAGTCGTACTTTGATATAACATATATGGCTGAGTTCATTTAGTTTGTCATTTAAGTGTTCTGTTCTTTTAAATGTCAGAATCCAGACTGGCAGAGGTGTTTTAATTCTGTTACCACATTGGAATGTTTGTTTTGTGATCTGTCTGATAGGTATTATTGGGTAATTATGATTCTGCAGATAAGAAAGTATGTCGGCAGTGGGAAATTCTGATGGCAGACCTTTTAAAGTGACTTTTAGAGCGGAGTTTGGTTCATTTGCATGTGTGTAATACTAGTAGTTATTAGTTTTCAGTCTTTCTATAACCTCATTATATGTTGTGTTGTCTTCAGTTTGTATCTTCAAGGTGTTATTTGTGTATGACATTTTTACAGTTTTGATGTTTTTCCAGCAATTTTTTCTAGTGTCATAGCATTAGTGACTTTGATGTCAGCTATTATTGGCGGAGGTTTGCGAAATTTTGGCTTAAGTTTTTCTGTTTCTTCTGTATCTGTAATTGTGTCACTCAAAGGATTGAATCTATTTTCTGTGTTGATTGCTGAGGTCATTTCGTTTAGAGTTGTTTGTTTACTAGTGCGCTTAGGCAGTATGTATTCTGTGTCTTGTGTCTTGTTTATTTCTACTTTCTCTTGTACATGTGTGTTTGTTTGTATTTCATGTTTTAGGTTATGTGTGTCTTGTGTTGTATCTTTTTCTGTATCTGAGTCTGGAGTAGTATTTTGTGTGTCTTGTGTATTATTTTCTTCGTCAATTTCTGAATCTGAAGTTTCGGAATCTGTGTTTTTTGTCTCAGGTTCTGAATCTGTTTGATTTATGTCTGGTCCGTGGGGAGGATGTAGGGATTTTAGGTTTGCTTTTGGTTGAATCTTCATCATCGTATGATGTTGGGAAGACAGGGCAGGAGGTTCCCTGTCCTTACTCCGGGATCGAGTAAGGCCTGGGGATTGACGGGAGTGAGGAAGAGGAGATGCCGTGCACCGTGTTCAGGGATGTATAGTTGAGGAATCTAGCCGTGAAGTCTAGCTTGAAAAAGATACTTTTGCTCTTTTGTAAGATAAAGATGATCGAAGGTCGAGTGAGAGGCGAGCAAATCAGTACACCTGTCAGTCGTCGTGGTCGAGCTGGCTGGAAGCACCGCCGGACACGTTGTGAAGGAGCTGAAGAAGAGAAGACGGTGCGGCATCGGGTACGGTGCTAGACAATTTGCTATAAGCGGACCAGTTAGAGCTCCCGTTATGTTATAAGGATGCTGGTTGTTGATGTAAGTGGTACCACCACCAAATAACAGTTTAAATATCTCAAGAAGAAAACACATTACTAATCGCATTAATCTTCAGAAACAAGTAACCATAGTTTGATTGAATATCATTGTAGTGTAATTTATACATTGATATTTAACTAAAATTAAATGCGTGAAAAAATACAAACATTTAGGAAGTATGTTTACGCGTGACGATGAGGAAATTACCGGTAGAAGGAACACTCTCATTCCAACTTCTCTCATAAAACATTACAACCTGTGAAACGACTTTTTTAATTCCTGTCAACTTGTATTCTTAGGGTTTCATTTTTTAAATCATTTCCTACCATTTACAGCGATTTCTACATTTTTTCTAACAATTATTTCAATATGTTTTTCTATGATATTTAACTACATATGTAGCATGAAGACGTGGCAGCCATATTGGTTTTAACGAATATTCTAGGCAGCAACAAATACGTGTTCCAGTGTGCTAATTAACTATACACATATACTTCAGAATTTCAGAAGTTAATATTAATTTTTTAGCCTTGCATTCTTCCACAGGTTAGAGTGCTTAAATTGCATTATGTTAGACTTTAGGTTGGTCTGTCACAGATTAGAGTACTTAAATTGCGTCAGGTTAGTTTTTATAAATTATATATATTCCACCGCTCTGGTCTCGAGGTAGCGAGGGTTCGATTCCCGATCAAGACAGGCTCTTGGGTGAGGTTTTTTTCGGAGTTTTCCTCACCTGTAAGACAAATGTCAGGAAGCTAAGGGCCCAACCGTCCCCGAAAATCATCCGGTCATCATCATCCTTATCATTATCATCATTACCCTTCACCGGTGTGGAAAGCAACGGGAAGCTACCACACCTATAATTCCCTAGTAAAGTTCCAAAGCAAATGCTATGATTGCAGTGAAAGACCTGCTCTCGGGATGGATAATAAACTTAACATATGTCCAGAGTAATACTTAAATATCTCACTTCACAATTTTTTTTTTCACGATACCAGGTTTCAAACGGAATCTCGTTCATCGTCAGTCAAATCTCCAACCATAAGCATTACTGCCAACCGAGCTCACAATAATAGGTTTACTATCATGACATGAAATTTAGTACAACTGGTTGTATTCGGTGTTCAACCGTTTTTTAATGCATTAATTCGATATTTAATCGGTGCGGAAACCAAAGTCCCAGGGTCCGGATCCGGACCGCGGTCCGCCATTTGGTGACCCCTGCTCTAGGATTAAATATCATCTTCATTATCATTATGAATAAATATGTTTTAGGCCATGTGGCCTGTGACGTTAAACCTAACAATGACGGTCTTTATCTTTCCACCGATGTTTTGGTCTTCCTTGGTCCCCATATCCAGTTGGTGTATATTGGAATGCCAATTTTGGAAATCTAGATTAAATGGCAATATTGCAATATTGATAAAATTCCACTGCATCCATTATTTTCTATTAAGGATACATTTGGTTCATTATTCTAATTATAGTTCTAACAATTTTAATAATAAAAATAACTTTATATATATCCATCCATAGTAATTCTGCCCGAAGGCAGGTCCTTCACTGCAATCATAGCATTTTCATGCTATGCTTGCAGCTTTACTAGGGAATTGTGTAGGTGTGGTAGCTTCCCGTTGCTTTCCACACCGGTGAAGGATGATGATGATAATGATAATGGTAAGGATGATAATGATAAGAATGATGGCCATATGATTTCGGGGACCGTTTGGGCCTTAAAGTTTTCCTGGCATTTGTCTTACAGGTGAGGAAAAACCCCGATAAAAACCTCACCCAGAAAAACTGCCCCGACCGGGGATCGAACCCGGGCCCGCTGCGTGACAAGGCAGCACGCTACCTCGAGACCACAGCGGTGGACTTTATATATATACAACGGGAAGCTACCACACCTATATATATATATGTATATATATATATAATTACAAAAAAAATCATAATAAAAATAATAAAGTCTTTAAATTAGTATACTGTCACCACAGATTGATTTTCCCCATAAATTTCAATATAACACGTTATGACCTGTTTCGGGGTAGTCAACCTAAATAGACAGAGAACAAACACCAAGTGGTTTTGAGCAAGTACATTGAATCAAGCTTTACAAGTTCATTCGTGAAGTGCACAGAGATAAAATATCGTTGATCTTTAATGAAGTGGAAGGTTTGAAACTGATTCTATGTGATCATAATTTCAGGATCGAAACGGTACGTCTTCGGGTACAGGTTCCTTATTAAATCCTTACTTATTAAGTCCCTTCTACAACCTACGGAAGGAATTGTAGATCACCCTTAATTGATGTAATTCCAAGCGCGACATAAAACCTTCACATGATGTTAAAAATATGCTGAGAGAAAGGTTCATTACTAAAGCAGATCTGCCTCTATTGAGGGTGACCACATTCATTCAGAATACAAATATCTATTAATGTAGTAAAACAATCACACTGAATCACATGAAATCAAAATAAAGTGACTATAATTTGTTTATTTTTAAGTATTTAATCGTGTGTGTATATATACATATAGGCCTTTATATATATTGCAGATTTTCGCGGATGTAAGTATGAATATGAAAGTTTTCTTGGGTTTTCCGCGTCCTGGATTCAAGTTCGGCACGAATCAGTGGCCACAGGCCGAACTTGAATCCAAGATGCTGAAAACCCAAGAAAACGTTCATATTCACACACACACACACACACACACACTATATATATATACTATACATACGCACAATTACATAATACGTAAAGGAGCAAATGTTCTTGCTCAGAAAAACTGAAGAAAACCTCAACCCGTTCAATCTGATTTATTTTTGACTCTAGTAGTACAAGTATTGAAAAAAATCACTGACGATATATTTTAAAATCCATGATTAACGTTGAAGTACAATATATATTTTAAAATATGTGGTATTATTCAGCATTTTAATTGATATTGCTTGGGTTTTGTAGTTCAATATATATATTTTTTTAAATCGTGTATTTTATTTTATACAACTTTTCTCATCAGTGGATTGCCTTATGGACAAAGTGATACAGACAATTTTCGAAATTGATCAAATGCATTTTGTAAATACATTTAAAAATTTCAAATTGTAATGTAAGTATACATACTATAAAGTAGAAATTTTGTAAAGATGGTTTCTTAAAATTGAAATTGATTCTCTAACGGCAGCGACAGCAATTTTAGAAAGATACACTCTGTCCAAATCTAAGATATTCCAAAATTTAGCTGAGAATCCTGGTGTATTCTGATTAATATCCTTGCACTTACAATAAGAATAAGCCATTAGTTACTTTCAATTTTAAAAAATCCTTTTTAGGAACGGAAAACTGGATTTTAGGATCCAGTCGTTATTATTATTATTATTATTATTATTATTATTATTATTATTATTATTATTATTATTATTATTATTATTATTATTATTATTATTATTATTATTATTATTCAGGTATTTTGAAGCTGGAATAGCCTTCCCATTCACAATCTCCATCTTCTCGATCAAGGGTATCCTCTTGAAGACTTATTATTAGGCATTACAGCTTCATTAAGTTGAGTGCTTATGACCTTCTCAACTATTTCTTTCAGCTTCCTATCATAAATGCAGCTAATTAAAATTAACTTATTTTTTGCAAGTCTTTTAAGACTGCATCATCCTTTATCATTTTAGGTCTGCAAAGTTTCCACTGGCTTTTTAAAACAATTATTTAATCACACATTCTGTGTACATGGCCAATCCTTTTGAAGACCTTTTGAAGAAATAGCTTATTTAAATAATGACCAATATTGTCTTCTTTATCTTTCCGAATACTCTTTCCGGCTTCAATGTCCGCCCTTATTTTGGGATTTTCAATGGGTCATATTTATTTATTTTTTTTAATTTATACGTAGACGATTTAACTTCTAAGGTATAGAATATTTTAATTGTATTTATAAAATTGTGTAATCATATTGTCTACAGGCCTAGTCATTTATAAATTATATATATATATATATATATATTGTCCACCGCTCTGGTCTCGAGGTAGCGTGTTGCCTTGTCACGCAGCGGGCCCGAGTTCGATTCCCGGTCGGGACAGGCTCCTGGGTGAGGATTTTTTCGGGGGTTTTCCTCACCTGTAAGACAAATGTCAGGAAAACTTTAAGGCCCAAACGGTCCCTGAAATCATATGGCCATCATCATCTTCATCATCACCCTTATCATTATCACATCATCATCATCATCATCATCCTTCACCGGTGTGGAAAGCAACGGGAAGCTACCACATCTACAATTCCCTAGTAAAGCTGAAAGCATAGCATGGAAATGCTATGATTACAGTGAAGGAACTGGCTTCGGGCAGGATTACTATGGATGGATGAATATCTAAATTTTGTCTATTTAAGAGTTCTTTAAAGTATAGTACCTGTAGGATGTTGTGTCTCAGGGTGCAAGAATAAGACAGTATTCACTACATAAATTTACTTTTATTCAGTAACAATGCAATACAATAACCACGTGCCAAGGGATCCGTTGAGCTACTGACGCGCGAGAGGATCCAGTAGCGCGCGAGCTGTCTGGTTGGCCTAGAGTGTTGCCATCTGTCGACGGTCGGTTGTGGCGGGAGAATGTCTCACGATGTCACCACACCAGCCCCCTGGGAGAAGAGATGCTGATGGCTCGAATAAATCCGGAAAGTTCACCTTGCGCTCTGAACGCATGGTCGGGGGAGTTGTCCGCTTGTTGAGCCATGTCGTCCGTTGTTTACCGTTCGTTGAAGATCAAGGAGCTTCGCTGCCCATGTCAAGCTGGTGTTTTTGGTCGTAGTTGGTCCATTTGTCGCCGACTGTGAGATACGGCCTGTTATCCATTTCTTGAATGCAAGAAACACCAAACCAGCTGACATTCATCAACTTTGTGAGGTGTATGGTGAAGATGACATTAGTCATAGAATAGTCAGGAGATCGGTTAAGAAGTTCAACGAGGGCCGCTTCTCTCTGCATGATGAACAGCGTACCGGACGACCATCTTTGATCAATGGCAATTTGGTGCGTGCTGTCGATGAAAAGATACGTGAGGACAGGAGGTTCACAATTTGTTCGCTTTCCTTGAGTTTTGCAGAATTGTCACGGAGTGTTCTCTACAAAAGTGTGCGGATCAATTACGATATCGAAAATTGTGCTCACGATGGGTACCAAGATGCTCACCGAGGAACACAAAACCAAACGAGCTTCCAGTGCATTGAGCTCTCTCACACGTTACAGTGAGCAAGGCGGTGAATTTCTTGATCATACCGTGACAGGCGACGAAACGTGAGTGCCACACATGACATCTGAATCGAAGCTGCAGTCCATGGAATGGAGGCACACTGCATCGCCAAAGAAAAAGAAATTCAAACAAATCATGTCAACACGTAAGATCATGTGCACTGTTTTTTGGGACAGAAAGGAGTCTACTCATCGAATTCTTACCTCGGGTGAAACCATTAATAGAGAAGCCTATTGTCAGACCTTGAAGAAGCTCCATCGCGCAATTCAGAACAAGAGACGTGGAATGCTGACCGACGGAGTTGAGTTTCATCATGGTAACGCTCGGCCGCACACAGCTTGTAGCAACCAAAATCTCATCTCCAAATTTGGCTCGGAAAATATTGACCATCCCCCTACAGCCCGGATTTGGCTCAGAGTGACTTCACCTCAATTCGTCCCTCGGTGACCAACATTTTTATGGTGACGATGAAGTAAATACAGCAGTGCAGGAGTGGTTCGCATCGCAGGCGGGCGGATTCTACAATGAGAGATAGAAAAACTTGTGCCCCGACTCGATAAATTCCTCAATAATGGTGGAGAAAAGTAATTGAAGTGTGGGGAATACAATGCAATAAAAATAGTTGGTTAATATCTTCCCGTTCAATTACTACATCCTTTCGGAATTTACTTTAAAAGCACGCCTCGTACTTTCCTGTTATATCATGAAGTTCGTATATCAGTTATTAAAAAATATGTTCAGGAATTCAATGATCAAAAAACCATCGCCGCCACCGATGATGCGTGGATTTAACACCGTGCTGAGCCTCTATATCGAGTCGACGTACGTCGTTGAGCGTAAACACCCGATGCCGCACGTTCCGTCTTGTGAGAAGACGGTGCGGCATCGGGTACGGCGCTAGACAATTGGCTATAAGGGGGCCAGTTAGAGCTCCCGTTATATTATAAGGATGCTGGTTGTTGATGTCGATGGGACCACCACCAAATAACAGTTTAAATATCTCTAAAAGAAAACACATTACTGATCGCATTAATCTTCAGAAACTAGTAACCATAGTTTCATTGAATGTCAATGTAGTGTAATTTATACATTGTTATTTAACTAAAATTAAATGCGTGGAAAAATACAAACATTTAGGAAGTATGTTTACGCGTGACGATGAGGAAATTACCGGTAGAAAGAACACTGCCATTCCAACTTCTCTTATAAAACATTACTACCTGTGAAACGACTTTTTTAATTCCTGTCAATTTGTATTCTTAGGGTTTCATTTTTCAAATTATTTCCCGCCATTTACAGTGATTTTTACATTTTTTCTAACAATTATTTCAATATATTTTCTATGATATTTAACTACAAATGTAGCATCAAGACGCGGCAGCCATATTGATTTTAACGAATATTCTACGCAACAATAAATACGTGTTCCAGTGTACTAATTAACTTACACATATACTTCAGAATTTCAAGACTTAATATTAATTTTATAGCCCTGCATTCTTCCACAGGTTAGAGTGCTTAAATTGCATTATGTTAGCCTTTAAGTTGGTCTGTCACAGTGTAGAGTACTTACATTACGTCAGGTTAGTTTTTAGGCTCGTTAAATATCGTGTATGTGTTGACTATATACCGTGATTCAATAATGTAAATCGCTTCACGTTTGTTGGCGCATGCGCATGGTGTATGATTGGTACTTGGGAAATTTCTTTTGCGTTACATGTTGTGAAGCATTTTTCCAAACATTCAACTAAGTTACATTAGGTCTATATAGAAGAGAAATATGGATTCTTCATTTAAGGAACGAGAAAATATTTCAAGCATTTAAGAGTAAAGTTCTTAGGTAAATTTTTGGGCCAAAGAGAGTCGAACAGAAAGATGAGTTGAGGAGACAACATAATATTGAGCAACGCTGTCTTTGTAGGAAACCGGATGTAATAAGAACATTAACTGGTAGAGTCAGGAGATGTTACACAAACCGTTTATGAAAGAGGGAGATGGAAATTCTTAGGGAAATCGGACGGAAAGCGCCCAGTAGGCAAGAATGAGGTGGGAGATTAACATTAACCATAATAATTCTGGAAATGATTAGAAGTCATTGTACATTGTAGGACTGTATGGAGAGCCATAAACCAACGGGTTTAATAGTGCCAATGAGTCAGTCAGTTGTACCGTAATTGTTTTTTATTTATAAATGGGATACGTTAATATAGAAAGGTATTAAAGAGTCAATATACTTAAATATATAATTGCCGTGTACAGCGTGCTCAGACCAATTTAAGTACTTATATTTTACTGGCTAATACCCGGCGTGCGCCGTTCCGTCTATATAAATGAAAATTAATGTGCTTTTACGTTCAGTTGAATAAGTAAAAGGAAAATAATTATAAATTTATATTTTTTAGATACGCCGTGCTGATTAC
This sequence comes from Diploptera punctata, assembly GCA_030220185.1. Classification (NCBI taxonomy): domain Eukaryota; kingdom Metazoa; phylum Arthropoda; class Insecta; order Blattodea; family Blaberidae; genus Diploptera; species Diploptera punctata. The sequence goes on from JASPKZ010003842.1 coordinate 3,559,634, forward strand.
CCGGCGTTTCCCAAGAATCTACTTATCCCGATTTTCTTGACATAAATGAGATGAAATACGAAAATTAATGTGTATTTATTAGTTAAATAAGTAGAAGGAAAAACAAATCGTTAGTATTTTTAGATACCCCGTTGCGTTTGTCCAGGAATCTATTCATCCCGATCTTCTTGGCATAAATGACCTGAAAGACAAATAAATAATAGTTTATAAAACTAAAACAACACGCTTTATTAGAAAACCGAACTAAAAAATCAATAAATAATTTCAATTTCCAACACGCTTGGGATAAAATTAAGGTGGTCAACAAAAAAATCATCTCCAATATATCTAGAATAAAACTAGAGTTATCTACAAAAAATATGATTTTACCATCAAAAGCGTGGGGTACTTTTTATGGTTTTTACATTTTCTTCTTAGAGACTCTACTTTTACCAATATCTGATTATTTTCAAATATATTAATTGATATAGAGCACCCCACGCTTTTGATGGTAAAATTATTTTTTTGTTGTAGATAACTCTAGTTTTATTCTAGATATGTTGGAGAAGATTTTTTTGTTGACCACTTTAATTTTATCCCAAGCGTGTTGGAAATTAAAATTATTTTTCACTTTTTAGTTCGCTTTTCTAATAAAACGTGTTGTTTTATTTTTTTAACTATTATTTATTTTATATTTTTTAGTTTTAATATTTTACAGAATAAGATGAAAATGTAAATATATTTAAATTCGATACTATTGTAGTATGAGCTAAAAGTAATACTCTACTAAAAAAATTCCTCCGGGGCGGATTTGAACCAGCGAGCTATGGATTTCTGAAATTATATACCACTACAGTCCACCTCTCTACCAACGATTGAGTAAGAAGTTGATAAATCCGCAACCTATTATACCAGTTTTTATTAGTTTTGTTTTCTGCTGATTCTAGCCAGGAGTTTAGAAACATTTATGAAATTATTGTATTGTCATTGGTCCTTTACAAGTATACAAAGTTTCAAGTCGATCCAATGATTTTAAGTGGATGAAAATCATGTTGAAAGATTATGTTACATAATTACACAAACACTTTTTTTGATTTTCTGATGATTCTGGCCAGGATTTTGGAAACAATTCATGAAATCATTTTATTGTCATTGGTCCTTTACAAGTATACAACGTTTCAAGACGATTCAGTGATTTTAAGTGGGTGAAAATCATGTTGAAAGATTCCGTTACATGATTACACAGGCACGTTTTTGATTTTCTGATGATTCTGGCCATGATTTTAGAACACGACTATGAAATTATTGTATTCTCATTGGTCCTTTACAAGTATACAAAGTTTCAAGTCGATCCAATGATTTTAAGTGGGTGAAAATCATGTTGAAGTATTCCGTTACATAATTACACAGGCACTTTGTTTTTGATTTTCTGATGATCCTGGCCAGGATTTTAGAAAACAATATGAAATTATTGTATTGGCATTGGTCCTTTACAAGTATACAAAGTTTCAAGTCGTTTCAATGATTTTAAATGGATGAAAATCTCGTTGAAAAATTTCGTTACATACATAGATCCAGGTCAAGCTAATATAAAGCGTGTAAAAATGATTGTACTTCTTATGATTAGTTGAATAAGTAAAATGAAAAATACTCGTAATTATTTTAAGATTCCCCATACTGATTATCCGGTGTTGCCCGGGAATTTACTTATCTCGATCTTCTTAGCATAAATGAGCTAAAAGACAAAATTCGTTATTGTGAGTTATCCGTAAAAGAATACCCGCCATGTGCTGCTATGCTTGCACAAGTATCTATGTACTTGTCTCGATCTTCTTGGTATCAATGAAAGACTAAAATGGTTATTATGAGTTTTCTGTAAGAGATAAACAATTGCTGTCGCGGACTTTTTTGTAGAGATTTTTGAGATATTCAATACTGTGTACATTAATGTTGTGTATTTGTTATGATTTAGGCAGCGTAAGCCATTTAAGCTTCAAGAGCTACTTTTTTCACGTTTTCCACTACAAAAGGCGATTTTTAAGGATGTAGGAGTTGAGTATCACAACTCTCTTATAGTCTATGTTCATCCCGGGAATCTCCTGAACATTTTTCAAAAAGCTCCATCACAATCGGATCAACGGTATGGACTCGCATAAAGTACGAACAAACAAATAAACCTACAGACAAACAATAATTTTTCTGTATTAGATGAGCAATGTGAAGATGTCAATTTTATGTCATATTTTTTTCCCTATCATTTGTTAGTAAGGATCACAATAGTTTTTAAGACAGTTCCAGTAGATGTGTATTTACTCTGCCTTGAATTAAACAAAAAAAAATATTGCAATATCCAAAGCGTGAAGAATGAACTTATTGTGAAAAAAATAGTACATTCTCTCCGAGATAAACATTTTCATGCTTTACTCAAGAAAAGGGACGATGACACTATTCTTAACTTATTTTGATTTCCGAAGATTGCTGATCGGCTGCTCATTATAGCTCTATGTTTATAATTTATCCATTTGTCAAGGGATGTCTAACGATCATTTATTCATGAAAATAAAATGACAAGCCAAAACGCGCAAATGAGGTCAGCTGTGTTGTATATCACAAACTCTTTACTACCAAAATTGCTCCGAATGTAAAAAAAGTGAAAATATTGGCCGACGGATGCGATGTCCAAAGTAAAAGCTCTGTTCTTTTAACAACTTATTCTTCGTCCTCTTATTCGTAATTTGTAGGATTTTCATCCTGTTTATTTCCCAAATCACTCCTCGGAGGAAGGTGTACTGGATGTGCATCCACTGCCTACCCATCTCTTTTAATAACGATTTAAAAATTATCGATCAATTCTCCTCTTCATGTTAAAACCATTGATGTAATCTACCTCATTCTTACAAGCCACCGGACATAGAGGAAGTAATTAGGAAAATGGTCACTATAGTAAACCAAATGATTACGAAAAACATATTTTCTGACCAAGGCATTTTATTTAAACTTGGTTCTGATTTGGTGGCTGTGTATGACTGGAAAAGTCAACTACATGAAGTCTTGAAAACTACAGATGCTTGGAACTTCAATCTCCATTCGTCAAGAAGGATAATAATGAAAATAAATACGTAAGGTAACGTTCTTGTGAAAGGACAAATATACTATAAGAGCGATTGTTGTGTATTGAAAGGAATTTCTAAGGAAGAGAAAGTGGCCACAAGCATTGCTCCACATATATTGACTACTGAAACTAAAATTCTCAAAGCAGAGAAGTTGAAGTATTTTGCAGATTTATGAAACATTATGGAGAGGATAAGATGAATATATTTTTACACTGATTCACTGAAAAGTCAGGAGTTGTTAGAGATTGGAGGATAAAGGTTAAATTTAGGTATCATCGTGATATTGGTAACCTCGTGAGAATTTCCTATACACACACCACAGATTTCTGATTAGCAGGATGCTAGAGTCGCCACCAAAGACAGCATAGGACGTTAAAAAAAATTCTTAAAGAAGGGAAGTGGAAGAATGTTGCAGATTTTAGAAAACACTATGGAGAGGACTGGATGAAAGGTTGTCCTTTTATAATGAACTGAAAAATAAAAAATTGTTAAATGTTGGAGGATATAGGGTAAACTCGGACATACACCACAGATTTGTGATTTACAGGATGTTAGAGTCATCGCCGAAGACAGAATAGGATGTCACAAGACACAAAGGACATAAATCGAGAACCAAAATGTTTCGCAGTTGTCCTAACGAATTTCCTGTATATCAAGTTTACCTGAGTTTGCCCTAACATTGAATACTACCTTCTGATAATTTTTAAATCTTATAATATTGAAGAAAGATCTGATTTGAGAATTTAAGTGAAGGAATGTTAATATTTCATTGAACTCAATTTGTTTTATTATTACCATTTATAACTGTCTATCTGCTAAATGACTGTATATTTTACATAGTTGCCGTTGAGTTATTTAAATAATTTATGTTAATAATAACAGTCACAATAAATGCTTATGTTTAGTAAGTATATCATTTTTATAATTGATCAATTGTCTATTTCAAAATTGTCCAATGACGTGAGAATGTTCTAAAGAAGGCCTTATCCATTTTTAAATTAATATTTTATGAAAACAGTTTGTATTAATGAAACTCGTCAATTTTGAACAACCGTATTAACAGTTTTTCTGAATTATTCAAATGTTTCATAATGAGGAAAATATTCCTTTTGGAACTATACAACTCATAAAAGTTAAGTGGTACGCAGATTCCATTATACTTCATCTCCAGTCGCCTGGAAGTTCCAAGTTGGTTTTCAAAGCACAACACTACTGTTAAATAAGTTGCCTATAACGCACGGCGGATTCGTCCCACGTGCTTCTAAAAAGCGAGTCACAACATAACACCGGTGCTAGCATCCGCTTTAAATATTTTATTTTAATCTTATATCATTCGTAGTTTAAAATACAATTACAACAGAACAAATTTCAAGATGAGAGGAAAATTAAATAAATGGAGAAATTGTAGATCGAGCCTTGTCACTCCATGTGGGTTACGTGGTGGACTAAATGGAGCTTGGACAGGTTTTTCTCGGGGTTTCTCCCGTTTTCCCTTGCCACAAATTTCATTATACCATTTCTCCAAACTCATCTCATCCATTTCGTTTCATTTTATGCATCCGCCCCTGTGACGGTGCTTCAGGATTGGTCGACCTGCACCCTAGTCGTTCACAGATCTCTATAAACATAGGTGCATTCCTCGACCCGACTCTGAGTTGGACACGAGTTGAGGATGTACTATATATTAGAGAAATTGTGAAAGTTGAAAGTAATATTATTGATGTAGAATAAATAGGGCACGTCAAAAGATGGGAAAAGAAAGAATCCCAAAGATAACATTGATATGAACACCAGAAGGCAGGAAAAGGAAATAACAACTGTGAGAACACTGGATGAGCCTCGTGGTCTTGTGATCAGATTTTCTGACTATAGATAATGAAGTATCGGTTCGATTCCCGTTCAGACCACAGAAATGTTTCCTTAAAGCGAATTAATTATTCCTGTGGTCACCCATGGTCTGAAATTTAGATTACGTTTAGGATTAAAAACTGTCCTGGTGTTGCGTTACAATTTTATCATCCTTCATATCATCGAGGTAACGGAACTACGTCTTCAGGCGCCCCAATCTCAGATCTGAAAAGAATACAAGAAATGTAAGACAAGTTGGTGGCATTGCACAAAAAAATGGATGGATTGTGTCAGGAGGAGAATGAAGAAAGACAGCTTAACAGAAGAAGGTAGTTAAGATCGAAATCACCGGAAATTGCCTTAGGTTAAAGTAAAACTATTGGATTAAAAATAATCGAATAAAATAAAGATAACATATATACATACGTAATAAATTCTCATTTACGTCACTATAAGCAGACTGCGGGGAAATAGTACGGAAATGGAACGTTTGCATATTTAGAAGTACTGTGCGGCCTGAGTACAGACTGAAACAGAGGGCATGCGGCAATTACGCCACGACTATAGTATCTACAGTTAACAGCGAACGTAACTATTAATTTCAGAGTTGAAAAACAGGTGAATTAACATAGTTGTGAATATGTACCAGTTATCAGAGTAAGTAGATTGTATCATGTACACAGAGTAAGAGACATCACTAACTTGTTATCTATCTTGGCATTGTCTCAGCCAATCGCTAGCACTTTGTAAACAAATGAAGTTCTTTTTTTTTTTTTTTGTTACTTCACATCTCGATACTATTATGGTACAGTCTGATTATAAATTATAAAAATATGACATAATACTATTACATTAAATTCTAATTATATTTTCAGGGAGTCTATGTCACCATGCCACCAACATAAATTCAAATAAAAAACTGAAAAAAACACACAATCTATTGTTGCAATATGTGAATAATTACCTGAGACAAATACGTATATATATTGATTTTACAAAACAAAATTTGAAAAATGTCTTAAAATAAAGTGAGAATTTGAGCTCAAAGTAACCTAAAATCAGCATATTTTCAATGTAAAATGTGTATTAGTCATTTCTCAGACAGTGTAACCAACTTATCATAAGTAATGCCACGAGTGATTTCCAATTTATCTAGAGAATTTGGAAATCAAGAGTGACATTTGTTAGGACTATTTAATGAATAAAATTAAACTCTTTACTAAATAATAACTATTTGAATATAGTTACCGGTGTTTTAAAATATGTATATAGTTAATGTAAACGGCGATGTTTCAAAACAAATTAGAAATGTGAGGTTATGTATATTCACTGCAACTCGATCATATTATTTATTGCCAAATAGGATCGCAATATTGTAAGAATGCACTCTAGTGGAGAAATAATGAAACACATCAAAATATTATAATCAACATTATATGTTAATCATTTATATTTTGAATAAACAACTCAGTAAAATCACTGAATCTATTCATTATTTGCTATATTAAATGTATTTGTTGGAGAAAATAATGGTCTAACCTGTTCACAATATTAAAAAAGGAGGAGCTTTCTTTATCACAAAAGCAGGAGCTGATAAAGGGAAATCGATAAAGAGCGAGGTGAAACACGACTGTCATTGGTGTAAAACAGAATTCATTGAAACGTGATTGGTCATTGACTACCATTTGCGACATGAGTTAAATAGTCACTAAAACCCACTAACAAACAAGTGACCGCTAAACTAATCTGCTGTTCTAACTCGCTCATCTAACATTAACTTGCCCATTTTCTTACACTAACTTGCATAATAATGTAAGTGGACTCTTAAGATAGAATCTCCTTAAATGTGAGCAAATATGTGTGCAATTAGCTCTAGCGGGAACATGAATTATCACATTGGCCAACACGTTGCTAAAAGTCACTTGTTCTCCGATCGGATATTCACTGGTGGCTCGGTGGCATAGAACAGTCGTGTGTTTAAGAAAAGTCTTGACTATGTGTTGTTTTTTGCGTCATGCACGCATTGTAGAATCAGTAGTACAATGCCAAGTAACAACACCAGAATTTTTATACGTCGGCGCTCCTTAACATCCTAGATCCATAGTGTTACAAGTTAAACCTAGGCGACAAACGGTTGCCAAATGTGCAAGAGGCTTCTAACTTAAAGCTTGCAACAGTATTTTATTTAACGGCGCTCTTAAACAGCTACAGTTATTAACATAATGCAAATCTGGGCATGAAAGGAACAACAAATTTTGTCCAGAGGCTTCTTATTTCAGACTTGAAGTTCATTTACTATATAGGACCCTTTTCTTAACAAAGAAAATATATTTAGGATTTGTGTACCCTTAAAAATCCATCGACCCTTACGTTGGCTTAATCACATATGGAGGATGCCAAAAAGAACACTCCTTAATCCTTAAATTGGCAATGTATCCTATAAAATAGGCCTACATGCATTTCATTTATTTAATACTGTATATAAATCAATAGAAAAACATCTGAGATGAAATTACTTAAATATGTGTAAAATTACATATTAATGTAAAATAACTTACAGTTTTACATGATTTTGTTTTTACTGCGGTCATGAACATTTAAATAACTGTCACGAGAAATTATTGTTTTGTCAATTTAAGTGTTAAAGGAATTTTATATTGGAAACTAGAAGGAATAAGATCTAAAGGAAGACCTAACCACAGATGGGAAAAATTATGTAATAAACGACTTGAGAGAATTTGGAATCAAAACTGGAAATCTCCCTCACAAGACAGGACAGAATGGGGGAGAAGAAGAAGAAACTACTTAAGAAGGCCAAAACATTCCTATGGAAGTTGTAGAGCCTGTCGAAGATACAAGAAATCATTGATTCAGAAATGGATGTAAGCTGTATGCAAAATTAACTGAAAAACCGAGTTTGCTCAAGCGGTAGAATTTGAGATTCGTATTTGTTTTTTTTTTTCGGATTCAAACCTATCAGCATTCCTGAAATTTTAATAAGTAGGATCAATCAAGATCTGTAATTTTTTTCAAATATCGTTTTCTAGGCACAACCTCATTCCCTTAGAAATCGGTAAAAATCAATCGATTTCTTCAGAAAGATAACCACAACAATAGAAACATATTTATTTATATACCGTACTTGTATTTAATAAATAGAATATTCTTGGTGACATTTAACTCATGCCCCAAATGCGAGTCAATGACCACTCACATTTCAATTATTTTTTATTTATAACCAATCACAGTCGTTTTTCACCTCGATTTTATCAGTTTAATTTTATCACTTTAAAATCAAGCTCATCCTTTTTAACATTCTGAATAGTTCATAGCATTGTTTTGCAGTGACTACATGTGGCTACCAGATTGTATATATAGTGCACAAATGTAAACACATAGTGCTTGCGGGTTATAATATAAAAACATTTTTAGCAATTGATTATACAACAACAAAAATACACCACTCTCTGCACTTTCTTAAACGAATTATTTCCCAGGAAATAACGTTGCAGAAAAATATAATTGACATAATTTATATCATAGGACATCAGAAATTAATTAATACCTATAATGGTGGTTATAAATTTCTCCACTAGGATGCATTCTTACAATATTGCGATCCTTTGGCAATAAATAATAGATTTGGTTGCATTGATGAACAAATGAAGGTTAACAATCGTTTCTCATTTGTTTTCAAACATCGCCGTTTACATCAAATATGTATATATATTTAAATAACTATAGTTAAATAATGATTTGTGAGTAAACAGCTTACTTTCATTCGTTAAATAGTCCTAATAAATGCCACTCTTGATTTCCAAATTCTCTAGATAAATTAAATCAGTTGTGGCATTACTTACGATTAGAGCTCAGACTTCATTGCCTTTTCATTGCCGTGTCGCTTTCAAACTAACTACACAGGTCCAGTGCGCAGTGCCACAGTCATTGGCGTCCTAGCTGTGCTGCTACAAGTAAAGTATGCAGTTAAGATAAAATACCGATCACCGCGATCTTACAACATGCCGAAAACAAACACAACAGAAGATGAATTCACTTGTACGTGAGTACGGACGTGAGTATTTTTGCCTAAAAGAAGATAAAATATTTTGTAAATTGTGTAATGTAGAGTCGAAGGGGGAAAGAAGAATTTTTATCAAGAGCCATTGTAAATCTAAAACACACATTGGGAATGTAAAACATAAGCTTTACGATGAAATACAGTCATCTGCACAAGGAGTTTTAGACACTTGTAATCAGCGTGAATTTTACAAGGATTTATGCGAAACGATGGTTTCCGCGAACATTCCTTTCAATAAAGTGCAAAATCCAGCTTATAATGTTTTTTTAAATATACGGGAAGAAAAATTTCTTGTGAAACAACTTTACGTAGGTATTATTTATCTCCTTGTTATGAAGACGTTATGAAATACATTATAAATATGTGGTAGATCATAAAATATGGGTGTCAATCGATGAAACCCCGGGGCGTCAGGAAGGTCTGTAGGAAATGTGATAGAGGGGATATTATCACCTGAAAAACCTAGGAATAAATTTTTTGTTAACTACCGAGGTCTTAAATAAAGTCAACCATTTTGAAATCGACACTTCTATAGCCCAATGAAATAAAAAGAGACAATGTTTTTCTATTTGTAACAGACGCAGCCCCTTATATGTTGAAAACAGCTTCCAGAATTAAAGAACGATATCCGAAAATGATAAATCTAACTTGCTTGGCCCATGGACTTCACCGAGTAGCCGAAAGAATTAGGTTGCGTTTCTCTGATGTGGACATTTTGTATCAAACATGAGAAAATATTTTTAAGGGACCCTTCTAGGAAACAGGAATTTAAGGAAATTACATCACAAATCCCTTTGCCACCTCAACCTGTTTTAACTCATGGGGTATTTGGTTGCAGACCACTGCATACTACTTACAACATAATGAAGTGATTGTTAAAGTAGTTAATACATTTGATGCTGAAGAAAGTTCGGCGATAAAAATTGTGAAATCTCTGATGTCAGGACAACTGTATCAAATTTGCAGGTAATCAACAACGTCTATAAAGATATACCTTTAATAATAAACAAAACTGTAATCTTCACATATAGCATTGATTGATTCCATAAAACTGGTAAAAAATTTATCGCAACATTTTGATGAAACAGGAGGTAGTTTTGACATCTGAAATTGTAAAACAGAAATTGCAAAGTGTATTGCTGAAAACCCCTGGATGCTCAGCTATTTGCAATATAAAGGATTTTCTAATGGACAACAAGAATCCATGTACTCTCTCCATGTAAGATACCTGTGATATACCCTACTTTCGTTTTGCACCAGTTAACTCATGTGAAGTAGAAAGGAGTATTTCTAAATATAAACTTTGCTTGAACAGTCACAGAAGAAGTTTTTCTTTTGAAACTTTACGGAAATACATTTTTATTCATTTTAACTGGTCTACAGAAGCGAAACAAATTTAAATAACAGGGTTACGTCTTTATTTAAAACTGTACGAAGAAAATAATTCTGCAGAAATAATTATATTTTTATTTTTTGTAATACTGTATGCAGCATTGTATTTACAGATGCACAAAGAGAATTAATGTACGGGAATTATAAATTTGTTTAACTTTTTGTTGTACTGTAGCGTTTAATTAAAAAAGTTAAAACATATTTTACGCAACAAAATAAACTTGTAATCCACAATTAGCTACTTATTTCTTTAGCCGCCTATACCTCCTTAAACAGCACAGCACAAATGCCATACTAGTCCGACTGGTGCTACTACACCCCCTACCACTCTTTCATCAAGCAATATTACGTATAGTAAGAGTGCACTTTATCTAACTTCATGTCCGAGCCCTACTAATGATAAAATTGTATTACAAAGTAAAATAGTCCCACTACAGGCCTCAGGAGGCCCTTAGGGTAGTAGCAGGTTAAGGCTCCCACTTTTTCTGGAAAATCGGCACCTGATGTCAGCCGGGTTATCAGCCCTGCTGACGGCCGCCTTTACCCCCAGAACAAGCATCTGGTACTCATTTCCGTTAGAGGCTGAGTCGACCCCAGGGCCATAGTGCCGCCAGAAGGTTTGGGTCACTTTAAAAATCCTGACCCCACCGGGACTTGAACCCTCGACCTTACGGGTTGCAGCGCAGTGCCTTAACCACTACGCTACAGCGTGCCCAAAATTGTATTACACAAAGTCAATAAAAACCCAAATCACCAATTAAAAAGTTAAAAGAGTCAACGCGTTTCCGTAGCGACGCTACCATTATCTAGACTTAATAATTAACAATATTAAGTCTTGATACTGGTAGCGTCACTACTGAAACCCGTTGACTATTTTAACTTTTTAAATTGGTGACTTTGTATAACATAATTTACTGGATTACCTAAAGGTGGTAGACACAATATGTACTTAGGCGCTAAAGCATCTATCTTCTTTTTCTTCTTCTTCATCTTCTTCTTCTTCTTGCAGGGATTGAACCTTTTTTTGTTCGTACCGGCTCCAAGTATTATAGCTGCTGTGTCCATTTCATTCGTGGGCGTCCCCGATCTCTTTTTGCTCCTCTTGGTTGATAGTTAAGACTCTTCCTAGCCAATCTGTTGGTATTCATTCTGTATCATACAATTTTCTCCTATACTCTTCTATTTTATCTGTCAAACTGAATATTTGTAGTTTTGTACGGATTTTCACTCTGTTTTGTTTTTTATCCTTAAAGTATATCCTGACCACAAATCGTAAATATTTAATTTCTGCTGATTCCATTATTTTAAGTGACTGTTTACTCAGGGTCCATTTAAACAATGAATTTTATTAGTATTCACCATATTTCTGAGCCATAGAATACTTTATAAAATTTTTAATGTGTCCCATTTCTTGCTTTCTTTCCCAGTGTTCTTTTAAGGGTGCCACATAAATATTGAAATATTTGTAATTTATTATTTAGGCCTATGTCCTTTTCTATATAAAGATACACCTAGCTAATTGAAATATTTTTACTTGTTCTAGCGTTTTGTCATTTAGTATTATTTTTGTTCTTTCCATTTCTTCGCCACACTGGGCCATTACTTTAGTTTTTGTTGAAGACTTTCTAGGTTATCTTGTGCAATAATATTTAATTAAAGAGAATTATCTTTGTAAAGCATCTATAAATAAATAAATAAATAAATAAAGCAATATAAACTAACCAGAACTTGTTAAGATACACAAGGTCGCAATGTTACGCTATAAAAAGTAGAAACGATAATTACTGCGCGATATAAAATTGTCATAAGACGTCAAAAGCCAGTTTAGTTGGTACCAACCATGTTTACCTATAGATATGAAGCTCATGGGAACAAACCTGACTGCAATCCAGAGAGTTCCATCTGGAAAAATATAAATCTATAGTTCAACCGAAGCTTTATTTAAAATAATAATAATAATAATAATAATAATAATAATAATAATAATATATCTTCAACTCGTGACTAACTCAAAATCGTGTAAAGGGATGAGATCATATGAAACCCCTATATTTATAGAGGCATGTGAATGACTAATTGTGACGCGCCGTTACAGTAGGGAATGAAATAAATGGATGAGATGAGACCCCAGCGATGAGAGGTGAGTATCTGACCTGTTCCGCCAAATGTAAGCTTCTTAAATAAATAAGATGCACGACAATGCTAAACAATCAAGGTCAATATAACTGCTACCACGTAACCCTAATTATTGTAACGCAGATTGTCGAATTAATTTAAATTTTTTTAACCGATTTTCATTACATTTCATATAAGGTAGCCACGCAGTTGTTCGGTGAAGACACGAACGAGGTACCCCAAATAACTCTGCCGCTTCGAACAATTTCTTCCCCTGTCAGAATGCTTTAATGACTCTATGCATATCAATTTCTGTCCAACTCTGTTTAGAATTACTAATCTGCAAAGCAATGGTAACAAATAAATTATTGAAATACAATGTCTTTATTCAGCCGGAAATTAGTGTCCCTATTCATCCGAAATACAGCGTTTCAATTTTCATAGATGGCAACAGTTAAACCGTTATCGAAAAATATGGGAGTTATCGCAATCTCTTTGGGGATAAATACTTAATAATTTAGCAAACATTAATTCGTAATTATAATAGGTATCATTACAGCCAATGGCCATGTAGATATAACTGTTCTCATGTCTTACAAAAGTCTGTTATAGATGTTCCTATGTTTTTACACTGTAATAGGTGATATCGGTCGCAGTGCGACCCACATAGTTTGGGCTTGCACTTCTCTTCTGGGTTATGGCGCTTCACTGTTGTGCATATCCTGTGGTGGAAACCATGGACCGCGACTCTCGTCAAGGTGTGTCTGAGGTCGTATCTGGCTGCTGTGGGAACTCAACGAGAAGAGAGAATTCGTAATTATACCATTAATTAAATAAGAGACTCGCATAATAAGGACCGAAGATATTAAATATACGAAGCTATTATTTTACTTGCCTGGAACACCAATTCTTTGTTGTGAAATCTTCAGATAACTGAACGAGAACAACATTTCCTGAAAAATCACTGGCCTCACAATCATCATCATCAATTATATTAATGAATTAAGATTAGATAACAATAATCCATCAAAGCGTCACCGTCTGTGAAGTGAGAGTTGGTCTAATTCAGAGAACAAGGGGTGGATTTCTCAACCGAAGTCTAAACGACGACCACGGTTTTCCAATTTTTTATTGTTTCCATAACACCTATAAAAATGACTGAAAATTCACAAAAATTGTTATGAAACCATAGACATGATTCAGACATTTATTTTTGTAATTAACAGCCGTAGATTTTAAGTTTTTATAGGTGTTATGGAAACAATAAAAAATTGGAAAACCACGGTCGAGGTTTAGACTTCGGTTAAGAAATACATCCAAGATGTCTCTAGAAGAGAAGCAACAACGAATTTGTACACCAGGCCTATAATAGTATCTACAAAAAAAGTACGGTATCACAATTTTAGTTAAAGACACTATGGACATGCATAAAACGATATAATTAATTTGGCGTCAATTATTAAATGAACTAATAAAAACCTAATTTGGACACATCTTGTTTTTTAAAACCCGGATACACGGAGGAACACACAACCAGGAATGCAGTTCCCGTGTTTAATTGCACAGGAAGTATGCATAAGAGCTCACAAAATGGCGCCACCTATTGTCAACACGAAATTAGGTGAATACATTATAACAGTGTGACATCCAGACTACTGAAAATGATGCAATTAATGTCTTCGTAATTAAATTATTATTATTAACTAACTAACTCACTGGTATTATCAAATCCGTAGGTTCTTGGTCGTGTGGTCATAAGTTCTCCATATATCCCGATCCTGAGATAATGTTTTCCAATCATCCACTGTATAATTTATCTCCCTCAAACAATGTTAATGGCATTCTCCCACCTCGTTCTTGGCCTACCAAATGGGCGCTTTCGCTCTGGTTTTCCCACAATGAGTGTCCATGTCCCTCTTTCATTCCCCATTCGTGCCACATGTCCTGCCCACCACAATTCACGAGACTTAATTGTTTATTGTATATTATTATTATTATTATTAGTAGTAGTAGTAGCAGTAGTAGTACTGATGTTAATGATATTTCAGCCATTTTTGTTTTACGATTACACAAGTTTCCGGAAAATTACTTTTTCTTTTTGCGTCAGTATTTATTCATTCGTTGGTAAATCTAGATCAAGGTTTCTCTAACTTTCTTAACCATGGTATCATTTTAACCCTTAAATTGGCAAAACACAAATTTCTTCTGTCAGATATTTGAATGTGGCGGACCGCAGTGAAAACGGAATCTTGTATAACTGTTGTTATTATTTAACTTGTTTATTTTCTGTTCGTTTTCTTCTGATTTATTTAAAATATTGAATTAATTAAACCAACTGATGTATCTAAAAGGATACATTACGAATTTAAGGATTAAAACCAGAATAAGTAATGTGGAACCAAACAGATTCCAGAATAAACTTCTGTGCTTTCTAGAAAGAGTGCCAAAATAACTCCCTGCGAAATATCCTTCACAGACTTTTCAATTAATTTGACATAGAATTTAAACCTACGTTGTTGGAAAATATGTTATCTTAAGGCACTGACTTCAAGCGCATCTCTTATAATAATTATTTCAATTATTGTGATCGCAAATTGGAAATTTTGAAGAAGTGTCTGAATTTAAATGCATATAGGAACAATAATTACAAATAGGAATGAGATGCACAAAGAAATTAAACATAGGTTCAATTCTGGAAATGCATGCTATTATGCATTAGATGGTCTCTCGTCGTCCCAACTCCTTTCAAAGAACGTTAAATAGAAATAAATATCCATCCATCCATACATAGTAATTCTTCCCGAAAGCAGCACTGCAATCATAGCATTTTCATTCTATGCTTGCGGGTGTACTAGGGAATTGTAGGTGTGGTAGCTTCCCCTTGCGTTCCACACCGGTGAAGGATGATGATGATGATGATGGCCATATGATTTCGGGGACCGTTTGGGCCTTAAAGTTTTTCTGACATTTGTCTTACAGATGAGGAATAAATAAATAAATAAAACTGTTATTCTCCAGTTATATGGATGCGAAACATGGACTCTTACTTTAAGGAAGAAAAGGAGATTACGAGTATTTGAGAGTAAAATTCTTAGGAATTTTTTTGGACCAAAGAGAGATGAAGAGACAGGTGAAAAAGAAGGCTACATAACAGTGAGCTACATGGTCTTTATAGGAAGCCAGATATAATAAAAAAAGTTAAGTCTCTTGGACTACGTTGGGTAGAATATGGGGCACAAATGAGGAATGAAAGAGGTGCATGGAGGGTACTTGTAGGAATATCAGAGAAAAACGCCCAGTTGTTATACCAAGAATGAGGTGGAAGAATAACATTAACCATGGTTTGAATGAAGTATATTACATAGGAGATGCTTGGAAAACATTAGTACAGGATAGGATGTATGGAGAGCGGCCATGAACCTACGGGTTCGATAGAGCCAGTGAGTTAGTTTTTAGTGATCGGATTGATGTCGGTTGACGGTACTCATTGTTATCCTGTTAATTATTGTATGGTTGTTACTCTTCTGTTCACATTGCTTCTCGTGTCTTTATAACATATAATATTATAGAGATTAAAAAGTAAATGATTTGAAGCTAGGAATTGGCGGAATTCCGTAACAGTTGTTTACGGAACCTTGGAGTTCCGGGAAACACTACTCTAGACATTACCTCGCTGTCAGCATTTTTATTATCCATTTCTCTTCGGACAGATCCGTTTCCGTGCTATATCTTCCTGAACATTTATCTACTCTCTTCCTCGAAATTCAATTTCTCTAGATATTTATAAATTTGTGATAGGCAATTTGAGTCGTCGAAGTGAAAATCCGATTTACAATTCTTGATTTCATTCCACGTAGAAAACAATTCTTCTTTCTTAATTGTGGTTAAGAGCCACATATTTCGTCATATTATTATTATTATTATTATTATTATTATTATTGTTATTGTTGTTATTATTGTTATTATTATGTTATTTTTGTTATTATTGTTATTATTATTATTATTATTATTATTATTATTATTATTATTATTATTATTATTATTATTATTATATTATTATTATTATTATTATATTATTACTGAGGCGGCAAGAAACAGGGACAGATGGCGATGATTTCTTCGAACAGCCAAGACCCATGATGGGTTGTCGAGCTGAAGATTATTATTATTACTAGCGATGAGCACGACGTGTGGCACGTATGGGGGATGAAAGAGATGCATGGAAGCTTCTTCTAAGAAAACCGAGGGAAAACGCTCAGTTGGTAGACCAAGAATGAGGTGAGAGAATAGCATTAACCATGATTGGAGGCAAGTAGAATATACAGGGGATGATTGGAAAACATTATCTCAGGATAGGGAAGTATGGAGAACTAATGTCCGTGCAGCCATGAACCTACGAGTTTGATAGTCAGGGAGTTAGTTATTATCTATTATTATTATTATTATTACTATTATTATTATTATTATTATTATTATTATTATTATTATTATTGTTTTATGTATGAATCCCATGAAAATGCATGGAATTTACTAACTTCAATTAAATCTTCACGTAACACAGCTCTACGTTTTTTTTTGTTGCCCTGGATATCTCTGCGAATTTCTATGTTTTCAAGTGCCCACTTTTCTAATATATTCATGAAAGTGCTGAATGTGCTCTAGTTTATATGATTTTTGCGTATCTTATATTTTAAACAGTAAACTGCTTGATACTAATAAAATGTATGTTTCCAGTCATGATTTGATTTCTGCGCATTTTTTTCGCGTATACAAACATCACGTGATCCCCACTCTCGCACCTCTCATTCCGCACATCGACCGTGATCTAAGTTATTTGACAAAATTAAAGTACTCACAACGTGCATCTGAATAAGTTTCCATGTATAAATGCATGTGGATACACAAAATACCCTTGCTTCATTTGTTTTGTGGGTAGTACAGCAAAGCAACTTCATTGGGAACAAGATGTGTAGCCTTTGAGAAAGTCCTTAACTGTCGGTAAAGCCAAAGTAATAACCCGTTACTAAGCATACTTCCACAATTACATATCAAGTTAGGTATGATCAAACAAAGCGTTGGACAAGGAAGGAGAGTGTTTCAAACACATTTGTAGAAAATTTCCTAAGCTCAGTATGGAAAAGTTAAAAGGCGAAATATTTGATGATCCTCAAATTCGGCAATTGATGAAAGATGCAAATTTTATCAAAGTTATGACTGTTCCGGAAAGTGAAGCTTGGAAGGGTTTTGTATTGGTAGTAGAAAATTTCCTAGGTAACTATAAAGCACCAAATTATAAAGAAACTGCAAAAACATGTTGACAAGTTTCAAGATTGTAAGAGCAAATATGAGTATAAAGTTACACTTTCTCCACAATCGCCTGGATAGATTTCCGGATAATTTAGGAAATTATAGCGACGAAGAGGGAGAGCGCTTTCACCAGGATTAAAAGTGATGGAAGAAAGGTATCAAGGTAGATGGGACCGTCACATGGTGGAAGATTACTGCTGGTCTTTAAAAAGAGATTGTCCCCTAAAAATTATAGAAGAAAATCTTATAAAAGACGTTTCACTGAAGTATAACAAGAGTTTCCGCCATTTTTCTTTCTATTTACGTCGGTGTATATTCATTTTTCCAATAACAATTGACGTTGTAAATATATATATTTCATATTTTCCGATTTTTTTAGTGTAAATTAATTTAAAGATTTTAAAAAAACAGAGGAAATCTTCCAAAATCATTGATAGTTTCATGAATTGTGAGCATAAACATATCCGAAAAAAATCCTATATCAAGGGCAACAAAACCACTGTTGATCAGTGTAATAGATCTTCCCGTTATATTCGGTTTTTATGTTTTGATGCTCTTGCTTTATTTTTGTCAGGATCGGCTCTACCGTCGGTGCAACGCGTGCATGTGCACTAAGCTGCAGGCTTTAGGAGCGGCCAAAATGAAAGTAAATAAATCAAAATGTGGAATAATTTATTAATAATACTACGAAAACAGCCATTTTTCATAATTAATTTGACTAGTCCGCGCCAAACATAGTCGTTGAGGCAAGATGTCTTGGCGTAGAGTTACGGGACATGAGCTGGTTCGAGTCTCCATGGGGGAAGAAATTTTCTCATGGTATTTCGGCCAGTATGGGACCGGTGCCCACCCAGCATCGTGAGGCATTTGGGAAGCTATAATAAGTAGCGACTCCAGGTTGAGAAAACCAGCTATAACGGCTGGGGGACCCGACATGCTGACCACAGGTCACCTCTACAAGGCTGGATGATTGTCTACCTCTGTGATTAACACGTGGATGTGAGGCCAGGAACAGCTTGGTATGCCAAGGGCGTTCTAAGCCTGTTGCACCATGGAGTTCTTAATTTAACTATTAAATAGTGAATTATGTCCAGGTGCTGTTTGTTTTTCCAACAATACATCGCATCGATTAATGACGCTCGTGTTATATTCTTCGCTAATAGAAGCTATTTATGTATTATCGCCTCACTATGATCTTGTCCTTTATATAAAGCTAGGCCCCGCGACAATGCTTGACAATGATCAACATACGGAATTATTGTAATGTCGGTAGTCGGCATATTTGTATTTCATTATACAGGGTGTAAGTGAATTATACCGCACAAGTTTAACTACGTATAGAGGGGTATTATATAAGCATTTTGAGATAATGAACTAATGTCTACGAATAACAATTTTCAAGTTATGAATCAATTTATAAAATGGTTGACACACCACTGATTATTTCAAATTCAAATGGAGATAATATGATACAGAGACTGCAACCTGCAACAAGCAAGCGCCTTTAGCTCAGTGGTTGTAACAGTCTTAGTACTGACGCAAATGTAAGATTGATGCATCACGTTCGAAACTACCTACATTATGTGTATGCTTTTTTTCCCCCCTTTCTTCCTTTATTATCTACGTACTGTAAATTAGTTACGTACGTAGATATACTTCTGGTTTAATTGTTTATTCATTATTTTACAGAATACGATATTGTAATGTACAGAGTTACAAAACTATCTACCTATGTATTGTACAGACATTTTTTTGAAAGTTTATAATAATAATACACATACTGAAGAGTACAATAGGTTTTGCAAATAAAATGTGTAATTGTACTGTACAGTACTTATGTACTTAGATAAATGATAGTGCAATGATCAGAAGAGTATAACATGAAGAGATACAGTGTATGTACACATGACATATATAATGTTATTGGGAAACAAAAAGCAATACATTTGATTAAACCAGAGAAAAAGTAAGGCACCTGCAGACTCATTAGAAGAAATTGTTCAAATGTCCTCCTCCATTCTCAGAACACAGACGACCTCGGCGACTAAAGGTTTCTCGTACCCGTTCAAGATACCAGGTGACTTATGGATTACATCATATGCTGCGATTATGCGTGCAACTAACAGTTCATCTGTGCCCCAGCTGTGCTCACAACAGCAACAGGGCGCGTCCCGGTGGCGGATAGGGGAACGGTCGGTGGTTTGCTTGCATTCCTCCCGGCTAGGTCCAGACCGGACCCGCGGGCCATTTGTGGGGTCGTCAGGACTCGAGCGACCTGACGTACTATATAGCTCGTGCTGCGCCCACTCCAGCAGCAAAACGCGTCCCCTCGGTGGCGTAGTGGGGAAAAGGTCGGTGGATCTGCTAGTCAGTCCTCCCTTCCAAGTCCGATGGACTCGCGGACCATAAGTGGGGTCAACAGGAGACGTGCGCCCTGTTGTACTAAAGCTCAAATGTCCCGGCCCACAGCGGGAGCAGCGGCCGTCGTGGCGAGGCGGTGGGAGATTGTGGAGATCAGAAGCTCCCTTCTCTTGGTTAATTCCGAGGACCTTTGTGGGGGCACCATGGGCGATGAGCTCCCTGGATGCCTACATTGCTCAGTGGGCTGACTCACAGCAACGGCACGACTAGGCTTAGTCTTGCGAACGGGCTGGTTGGGACAATACCGGGCGTAATGCTGGGAATTACCACCAGGTCGATAAGCTCGAGAAAGGAGGAAGCGCGGTCTTTTTATGGCTTTTGGGACTTAGCGCCGACTCTGAAACCGAGTGACCCAAGGACAATCTGTGAGGTCGTCAGGAGTTGAGCGACCTGACGTACTAATGCTCAGGCTGGACCCACTTCAGCAACCAAACACGTCCCCAGCTGGTGCACTGGGGGAAAGATCGGTGGATCTGCTAGACAGTCCTCCCGGTTAAGTCCAAGGACTCGTGAACCATTAGTGGGGTGGTAGGCAAGAGTTGAGCGCCTTGTCGTACTAGTTGCTCATCTGTTGGAGCTTGCGAGCTCCGTGCTGGCCCACAACAGCTGCAGAAGGCGTCCCTGGGGGCACACCAGGGCTCGGCTCGGACCAGTCCAGAGGGGAGCTACTGTACTGGTTCCTGGCTCGGCCTACGGGCCGGTCGACAAACTGTGGGGTCGCCAGGAGATGAGCACCTGGATGTACTAAAAGTCTCACACTGTTGGGCTTGTAGCCCTAGCCGGTCTCACAACGGCTGCAGGACACGTCCCTGGAGGCAGAACAGGGGAATGGTCGGTGGATCTGCGACAGCAGTCCTCCGGGCTAGGCTCATGGAGCCCGTGGACCAACTGTGGGGTCGTCAGGATTGAGCGACCTGATGTACTATATAGCTCAGCAATTCCCAGAACTGCAAACTCCAACACTCTCTCCCTGGGGTATTGGTTTAAGGACCGTGAACTTGAACGTGGACGCGAACATAGGATAGGGAGGACTAGAACTAGGACTTGGGAGTATGGTCATGACGACCGAGGTATCCCAAGGGGTGGACGGCTGGGCCTAGTTCATCTGTATCAACAAGGGTGGCATACACAAATGTTTTCAGGTATCTCCACAAAAATAATCCGGTGGACAGAGATCTGGCGAGCGAGGTGGCCCCTGAACTAATGAACGACCTTTCTTCCTATATCCAACGGCAAGGGATTACACTTCATCCAAATGATTTCGCACACTTCCGACAGAAGAAAGGTGGTATTGCAACCTGATGTGAAGAGGGAACTTTTGTATAGCAATTCTAGGTAGGACGTGCTCTATAGAATTCTTATAATGACACAATTTATCTCTGTGGGAAGAAGGTAGCGCCCAATGATGGAAGGAAAGGAAGGAAGAAGCTTTACGCCAACTGTTACTTCACCGCAAAATTCTCTGAACTGGTGACACTTCGAGATGGCATGAGGATTTTCATAATCCCACACATGACTGTTTTTTCAGTTCAGAACCACCTCATCAGTATTAAATATTGCCTCATCAATGAATAACACCGAGGAAAAGAAGTGCGATGGCTGCAACAAAGCCCCAATTACAAAATTGTACCCGTTGAGCGAAGTCCACAGGCTGTAAGGCTTGTACTTTTTTCAGATGAAAGGGATAGAGCTGGTCTTCGTGCAGGGCTTCCCGTACACTTTGATGGTTCGTGTCCATTGCACGTGGAACAGCACGAGTGCTATTAGAAGGATCGCCTTCCACCCTGTGAAGAACATTTTCTTGGAACTCTGCAGTGCGGCGCGTAGTCTTTCACCGGCGTCTACTCAGTTTAACATCAACGTCCCATGCTCCCGCAAACGTCTAACAAGAGATAAGGTTGTTCGGTGAGGATGACGTCTATTCGGATAGCGCTCCGCGTACATGACAGTAGCTCTTGCACCATTACCTTGTGCTGCACCATAAATCAGATGCATTTTGGCAAGTTCAGCATAAGATATTTAATGTAAAATTGGTACCTGGTAGGTCAGTCGTCCTCAACTAAATTATTAAAATCCATTAAGTAGTTCCAATATGGAGGCCTTTCAAAAACAATGTTTCATCTTCTGCATTTTAACTGGTATAAAATGCAGAAGATGAAACATTTTTGAAAGGCCTCCATATTGGAACTACTTAATGAAATTTAATAATTTAGTTGAGGATGACTGACCTACCAGGTACCAATTTTATATGTAATATCTTATTACATAACCTCAACGATGTTTTAATATAAATTGTAAAGATGTTCCATGATGCTTTCAAGTAATGCGACTGATACTGAAGCAACTTACAATCAGATGTTAATGTAATAACCAATATGGGAATAAGTATTTTGCGCATGCCTATACTGAACACATTTCAGTGTCTATATCACAGTACACACGCAGGGGGAAAAAAGAAGGAAAGGAAAAAAAAAAAAAAAAAGAGTTGCCTGCCCTGATTTGAACCATCAGTGTTCGAACTCAGATACATCGCTTTGGCCATTAGGCCACAGGTTAACTACACAGAATCTCCGTGTTTCACTCCGAGCTAAGACTTTCATTGTCCTGATGCTACTTTAACCTGTGCAGTGGCGTGCAATCATCTGCTAAGTTCGAAATTTTAAGGAATTTAATAACCCAAAATTTCATAAACGTTGTTGATGGATTATTAGCAATCAGGATCTCGGAATTAATACCAAGATCTGAAGTTATTCTAGTATAATTTTCTCTCCTACTTTGCTCTCCTATTGATTTATCTGTATTAATTGTCGATAACTTTGATTCCCTATAATCAGTCCATTTTCCCTCCTAGACAATTGGTTCCCTATTTCAAATTACTTGTATAACACCCCTCTGTAAGCAGTTAAATGTGTGCGGTATAATTCATTTACACCCTGTATATAACAGCTGCGGAGAGACAAAGCTAGCCGCTGGACAACCATCACAGTGAGGTGATAATAATTCATCGTTTATGTATTCATCTTTTCTCTCTCGATTTCCTTTTTTCCTTACATACGCAACAATGGAGTTTGCAATATAACATGATTTAAAATTGTATTATTCGGTACTATATTTCCATCTTGTTTTTATTGACTTACTGAATTTCCCTACTGTTATCAGGAATGGTTATGTTAATTAACATACCTTTTTAAAAATTTCTTACGCAGCAATTAACTGTAATATTATTTTTTTCTCTTTTATACAGATACTCTAAAATTCCCCTTACAAACTTCTAGGACTTGTAGAGGGTACGGAGTTGATAATATTTAGAATTGTCCTAGAAATTTGTAAGGGGAATTTTAGAGAATTGAAAGTACAGCCTTTATTGGATAAGGTCACGAATTACAGACAGAAATGAATTGATCATATGGATGGAATGAGTAAGGAGAGATATCCATTGTTAGCAAGAAATTGTCAAGCAAGAGGAAGACGTGATGTTGGAAGACCTAGAAGACGTTAGGCTGATGCATTATGAAGTCGGAACGGGCAATTACCTAATCCCTGGAGTGATGATGATGATGATGAATTTTAGAGCAACCTGTATACGCTTTTAGGTCGGTTAATAAAATGCTAATGAAGGAGAAAATCAATAAATGTACTCCAGGGCCATGGTGCTACCAGAAGGTTTGGATCAGTTTGTAAATCTTGTCGCAAACTTTCTTGCGGAACCATGGTCCTGGGGTCAACTCAGCCTCTAACGGAAATGAGTAATGGGAACTTGTTATGGTGTTAAAGGCAGCCGTCACACAGGATTGACAACCCGGGTGACATCAAGTGCCGATTGTCTAGAATAGTGGGAGTCTTAACCTCCTACTACCCCAATGGGCCGCCTAAGGCCAGTAGTGGTTTCACTTTATATTTACCGAAGAAAAAACGTTCTGATATCATACAAGCACTTCTAACTCAGATCCCAATGTCACAGATATTGCAAAGAATCTGATATAACAATTTCTAAGTCTAGAAATTTGAGTGAAAAACTTGATAGGTAAACTTATTTCGCCAGAGAGAATCTATATTTAATGGTGCCGAAAACTTGTAAATGAGGGGGGAAAAAAAACAGAAAAACTAAATTAGTGATTTCATTTTTCTGCGCAATTATAATGGTACGAGATTTACATTAAAATTTAACACCAGGAAACTAAACAATCAAGAGTACAGTGTATATTAATAGACCATGGTTAGCGTAATCACAGAAAAACCAGTCTGTATTTCGTTTCTGCTGCAGGTTGTTTTCCAGTTATAAAATATAATTCACTACTTATTGATACTCGTATAACGGGCAATTTGGGGTAATTTGTATTCATATCTTAATGAACATAAAACATTTCAAAATAATTTGCAGTCCCATAAAAAATGGATTCAATTATTATTATCCAGATTTAAATTGCTTCATTTCAACAAAAGTTATTGAAATTATTAAATCTACTGGAGATCATAATAGTACCTCTAATACTTGTTGTACAGATCGTGAGCCTATAGTGCTTCTATTTCATAAAACATTTGATAAGTTGTACGATCCTAATATTGGAAATTTCCTAAACTAATTTAACTGGTTCTCACGTTTAACAGTACTGTGTCTTGAAAATCTAATGAAAATAGATTGTGATTCCGCCAAGCATTATCTAGAAAAAAGTCTGAAAATAAATGTAGGCCTTATTACTCTGTTCTCCGTAACTAATTAACTAACTCATTGACACGTCAAATCCAGTGTTTCATGGCCGCGCGGACATGAGCTCTTTATACATCCATATAAATTTTTTTTTCGTTTATACTGGTTTTCCTAATTGTTTTACCTTCTTCTTTGTCTGTTTTACCTGTTTCTTAACTTTCTTTAATTCTCACATAGACACAAGGACACGACACACACACCCAGTCCGAAGGTGGAGATTTAAAATCTCCTACCCCGCCAGGAATCGAACCAGGGTCGCCGGAGTGGAAGGTAGGGACTCCACCGACTACGCCACAGCGACGGAATAAAAATCATTGCAGATTGATCTGGAATCGAACCTAGGACCCCACGGACCGTAGTCAGAAGCTCTAACCACAAGACTATCAAGCTATCACTTTTTTTTTCCGTATCGTTTTCCGATTTTTGATAGCTTTATCTTATTATCACTAATACACGCTCGGGCCGAAGACACACCCAGACTCAAGGTGGAGATTTAAAATGCCCTACCCTGCCGGGAATCGAACCCGGGTCGCCGGAATGGAAGGTAGGGACTCTACCGCCACGGCGAGACGGACTTTTTAATGCACACTTACTCGTAGAAGTCCTCAATACCTGTAATACGTGTATCAGAACTGAAATGAAATTTACTCCCTGAACGTATCTTTTTTTTTTTTTTTTTTTTTTTTTTTCCCTTCTTGGTTTGCCTTTTTTGTTAAACACTGTTTTTCCTTCTTGTTTTACCTTTTTGTTAACTTTCTGTTATTCTCACATATAGACACATGGACAAGACACACACCCAGACCCAAGGTGGAGATTAAAAATCTCCTACCCCGCCGGGAATCGAACCCGGGTCGCCGGAGTGAAAGGTAGGGACACTACCGACTACGCCACGGCGACGGACATATACTGAACTAATGTTTTCCAGCCATTCTACTGTTCTCTCAGAGAAGGGTCGCCACGGGAGTCTAAGTCGTTATTGTACACATCGAAAACATAGTTTGGCAAAGTGCTGTAAGCTTAGGCCTAATTAAAAAATAATATAACATATAAAACTAATATAAAATTTAAAACTAATATGACGTCATATGAGTGTAATAGTCAAATTAACACAATAAATCTTGCTCTATGGCAGGAATCTGTACCAACTAATATAATTTGTTATGTGTAGTACAACGTTTAAAATTGCCGATTTTTCGGCAGCTTTTGCCAATTTTAACACGATTTTCGAAAATTCCATGTATTTGGGGAATTACAAAGTGTCAAATTATTGAACTTATTGAAAGATTTATAATCTATCTGGAGTCAACAATCGCCACATCGCGTCATCGTTAGACAATGTTATTCGAGGATCCACCTGCATGTAAACTCGACACCTCCCGTTTCACACTAGACTGTCATCCCCGCGCGTGGACGATATTTCACTGGGAGTACAGAAAGTACAATCCACCTCCCTCATACTTTCTTACTTACTCACTGGCACTATCGAACCCGTAGGTTCATGGCCGCGCGGACATAAGCTCTCCATACATCCCTATCCTGAGCTAATGCTTCCAATCATTCCCTGTATAATCTGCTTCCCTCAAATTATAGTTAATGTTGTTCTCCTACCTCATTCTTGGTCTACCAACTGGGCGTTTTCCCTCTGGCTTTCCTACAATAAGCTTCCATGCACGTCTTTCATTCCCCATACGCGCAACATGTCCTGCCCATCGCAGTCTACGAGACTTAACTATTCTTATTATATCTGGCTTCCTATAAAGACCATGCAGTTCGTGTTGTTATGTAGTCTTCTCCATTCACCTGTATGTTCATCTCTCTTTGATCCAAAAATTTTCCTAAGAACTTTATTCTCAAAAAACTCGTAATCTCATGTCCTTCCTTAAAGTAAGAGTCCATGTTTCGCACCCATATAATATAACTGGTAGAATAATAGTTTTATATATTTTCAGTTTAACGTTTTTTGAAAGGAGTTGGGACATCAAAAATCTCTGCAATGCATAATAGCACGTATTTCCAGAATTGAGCCTATGTTTAATTTCCTTGTGAATCTCATTCCTACTTGTGATTATTGTTCCTAGGTATTTGAATTCAGCCACTTCCTCAAAATTTCCCTCATTTGTCATTAGCTGTCCATTTCCATTATATAATGCATTTCTACGTGTAACTATATATTTAGTTTAATTGATATTACTTCCAGTCCTAATTCCTTAGTGTTACTCAATAGTGTGTGCGCGTTGTCCTTTAGTATCTCCTCGCTATCGGCCAATAATACTACATCATCAGCATAAACTAACAGCTTATTAATACCATTGAGATGTAAGCCTTCCTCATCTTCTAAAGATTTGATGGCATGCTTTAGTACAAAATTAAATAGTAGAGGAGATAGTGCATCTTCTTGCTTCAACCCATTCTGGATTTCAAAAGTGTCCGAAAACTGATTGCCTACACGCACCCTACTCTTTGTGCCATTTAGACATATTCGTATAAGTCTAACTAACTTTTTAGGAATTCCGAACTCCAACAGGATACTATGTAACTTCTCCCTCTTAATTGAATCATATGCTTTTTTTGAAGTCTACATATAGTTGATATACAGTACCATTATATTCCCATTTCTTTTCTAAAATTTGTCTTATACTAAAAATCTGATCTGTTGTAGACCTGTTTCTTCTAAATGCACATCCCTCATATCATGGTTAATTTTATTCTTTCACCTCATTCTTGGGCATCTTATTGGGCGTTTTCCTTCTGGTTTTCCTACAGAATTTCCCAAGGTGATATTTTATTTCCCATTCGAACTCACATATTCTGACCATCGCAGTCTACGGGATGTAACTTAATAGAACTGGTATATCACTCCTCTCTGGAACCATCAAACATATTTCTACATCTAAGAAAACTTGATATACAGTAGACCCATAGTTTCTGATCTTACCCCAAATGTTAGCTACATGTTGTAGAAAATATAACTAATGTTAACACGAATCAAACTCATATAAATATTTATTATCATTTTCGGTTTCATTTTTGTAGAAATCACTGTATGTTCAGCGTTAACCAAATATACTGTAAACAATTATATCAGACATGACTTTTCCAATAAATAGGCGTAGGACTCAATTAAGAGGGAGAATTGTATAGTATATTGCTGAACTTCAGAATTTCTAAAAAGTTGCTTAGAGTTATTCGAAATGTGTCTAAATGGCATAAAGTGTAGTGTGCGCGTACGCTAACAGTTTTCAGACACTTTTGAAATTCAAAATGGATTAAAGCAAGGAGGTGCACTATCTCGACTGATATTGAATTTTGTAATAGATCGTGCCATCATTTTTTTTTTAGGTAGAAGGAGGCTTACAACTCAAAGGGATTAACAAGTTGTTAGTTTATGCAGATCAAACAGTATCATTAGGCAATAGCGAGGAGATACTAAGTGCCAACACGCACAATCTACTGAGTAACACTAAGAAATTAGGGCCGGAAGTAACATCAATAAAATTAAATAGATAGTCTCACATAGAAATACATTATATGATGGAAATTGATAGCTAAAGACAAATAAGATAAATTTTTAAGAAGAGGCTGAATTCAAATACCTAGGAACTATAATTACAGGTATGAGGAGCAGATAGAAATTAAACAAATGCTCTATTCAAGAAATGCGTGCATTAAAGGGACTTTTGTCTTCCCAACTTCTCTCAAAAAACGGTAAAATGAAAATAATATAAAACTATTATACTTCCAGTTATATTACATGGGTGCGAAACATGGACTCTTACTTTTAGTAAGGAGGAAACATTACGAGTATTTGAGAATAAAATTCATAGGAAATTTCTTGGGCCAAAGAGAGGCGGACAGGTGAATGTAGAAGACCACTTAACATTAAATTACATTTTCTATATGGGAAACAAAATGTAATAAGGGGAATGAAGGCTCATAGACTGCGATGGACAGGGCGTCTGGCACGAATGGAATATGAAAGAGAGATATGGAAAACCAGAGGCAAAACGCCCAATAGGTAGATCAAGAATAGATGGGAAAATATATTGACCATATTTTGAGGGAGGTAAATTATACAGCGGATTATTCAAAAAGTCACAGGATAAGGATGTATGGACAGATTATGTCCGAACCTACGGATTTGACTCTGCCAGTAAGTTAGTTAAGACTATTCCAACACATGCGTGACCATTGTTACGACATTGGATCGAATATGAAAATGAAACATTGATCGAATATGAAAATGAAACATTTAGAGTTCAGCGATACATTACGGACGTGAATCCAAGAGTCTTTTATACCTCTTGTTTTCCTCTTTCAGCTTTGTGATAAATAGTGCCGCAATATTATGTAGAGCAGGGATTTCATTTTTTAAAACTGTTCAGAAATTATATTCGTTTTTCTTATAAACGCTGATTCTGGAAATTCTTAAAAAAACATAGCTATTATAACCCTAACCCTCAAGCCATTGGACCGTATGAATAAAACTGAAAGATTTGCTTGTGAACATAAAGTAGATTTAGGAGCACTTGCCCAAGCAAAAGGTAGAAGTACAGTAAAACTTGTTTAATCCGGAACGTGAATAATGCGGAAATCTGTCCATTGTGAACAGATTTATTGGTCCCCGGCAAAATAATAGTAATTTTACATGTATTTATTTTGTATAAAACGGAATCTGCCCAACGCGGAAACGGAAGAATATTTCTACACAATTAATAAAAATGTTTATAAGGCGGAAAGATAGAAAGAGAAATAAATTAGTTTCCACTTCATTCAATTCCCGTTAGGCGAATTAACAATAACTGATGATTCCTGCCACCGGGTGAAGTATAGTTTCTACCTGTATCTGGAATTTTCTTTCGGCCTCACTGCACACCCGTTTTGCGAAATACAGGTTCGTTTAACAAATATCTGGCATGTGACATCTGTCTTACAAATAACCAGTGCACTGTAAAATCTTAAATTAGTTTAAGATCTGAGACCGATTGTGTATGTATCTTTCACAGGTAGCGTTCTGAATTTACGAAATAAAGTTGGCTAAATCGTATGTATCATTGTCATTAAACGAAAAAGTGAAAGTGATGGAAGATAAAGAAAAACAAACTCTGAGTACGCGAAATAATGACTAAATTTAAATGCGGAAAACTGTTTGAGATTTTAAAACACAAAGAAAAAATAATGAATGAACGGATGTAAGGAAATGGTCAAATTAAGAGGGGAAAAAATTGAAGAAATCAACGAGGTGTGTTTTACAAGTCCACGATCAAAAATCTTCAAATTTCCGGACCGATGCTCCAAAGTCAAGCTCTA
This sequence comes from Diploptera punctata, assembly GCA_030220185.1. Taxonomy (NCBI): domain Eukaryota; kingdom Metazoa; phylum Arthropoda; class Insecta; order Blattodea; family Blaberidae; genus Diploptera; species Diploptera punctata. The sequence goes on from JASPKZ010003842.1 coordinate 3,589,902, forward strand.
GATGTTGCTATATCCCTAGGGAATATAGGGAATAACGATTTCAAGGCATCTTCAGGTTGGTTGTGGACAGTTTTAAAATACGACATTAATGTAGTATGGAATGAAATATGCGGGGAATGAAAGGATGTGGACGAAAGTATAGTTAGTGGGTGGAAATCGAAACTGCATACTTTAATTTCAAGATACGCGCCTATGAGACATTTTTAACGCTGACAAACGGGACTGTTTTTTCGCGCGTTACCGTCGAAGTCGCTCGTACATACTATACTTCACATTCCAACGGCAGCGGAACTACAATTAATCCAAGGTACATAAAAAAGACATATACGGTTCTCTATAATCTAAGATTGGTTAATATTTGTTTTATTTTTTTATAATGCGGAATGTTGTTTAATGTGGAAAGAAAAATTGGTCCCATGCGATTCTACTTTGAACAAGTTTTACTGTATAAGCATTTTGTTTTCAGTAATATGAATAACCAGTACTTCATACTCTTATCCTTTTCCTTCTAACAAAGAACTGCCAACCATTGCATGTCGAACCTACCTTCAATTTTCTCCCAGAGAAGCGTTGTGATATATCACGGCCGTGTCCAAAAAAAACTGTCGTTTTTAACTGCAAGGATCAGAAATCAAAGCTAGAAACCAGCAATGACAATCCACTGTACGGAGAAAATGGACTTCCTGCATGAATAAGAGTGGAGTGAAGTGAGGAGGGACACGGCGCGGACAGTAAGTAGTGTGGGTTATCCAATTTACCCCCAATTCACGAGTTGTATTAGTTCTCTATAGTTTAAAATGAGATATTTGGCGCTGTATTTTAGTGTCTTGCAGTTAAAAACTTCAGATAATTTTATTTTTTGCGCAATAGTGCGTTTTGTCGTACTTACAGCAATGGCGACCGTGATTTAAAGTTCAACTGCCCACATTTCGGGCTTGCCACCCTAAATAACTATACTGTAATAAAGTAACTCTACTGTAATATTACTTATTACGTTATTACAAACCACGTGTGGGAAGTAAAACCACTGCCCTCTATGTATACCACGTACGATGTATATATAATAAAATCCAAAAGGTAGTGGTAATATACATTATATACGAAACAAATCACTACATCTTAAATGAACTGAACTTTATTTGAAACAATATAAAACAATAAATACGTACTTCCCGCCATTTTATCACTGATTGGTATCACGGCCTCCTGTAGTTTGAAGTAATAAACATTGCCCACACTGTTAACGTTAGTCAATTGTTCATAATGAACGCAAATCGTGCAAAAAAATAATGTACAACGCACGTTCGTGAAGTGATTTACAGAATCTCGGAAATTAAAAAACCTCGCTATCTCTCGGTTTTTAAACATTTTCCTCGCTTCTATAAAAACCACTTCCCAACCTCGCATCGTAATATACAATTATGTCACAACGTTTCTCTGGGAGAAATTTCAAGGTAGGTTTCGGCATGCAATGGTTGTCAGTTCCCTTGCGAGTCACAGGCAAATGTTTCTAAGAGCCGAATTTTTGAAACCAACTTTACTCATGGAGCGAGTCTCTCCACCTCTCTATGACGTAGAGAGTGTGCATGAAACCAACTCATGTCTCAAATCTTGGCCCCGCTAAACTCACTTTTTTCTGTCAGAAAGTAAGTCGGCAGTATTCCCGTCTTTGCCTTTATTCTGCTGCTGAGTAAAAATGGCGGAATTCCAAAAGTGAACGATCTTTTGGGTTTGGAGGCACAGAAATTAATAGATGTGGAAATTGTACAAAATCTACGGGATCTAGCGAATCGCCGTCGCCGCCTGTACTTTCAGGATATTCCCCTATATACAGAGGTAAGTCATGTAATATATGCCATATGATTCATTATATTATAACTTCTTCAATATGCATTGTGAGAATTCTCTTAAAATCTAGTGCTGTTTATTACAAACGTGTATGGAAATAGTGTTAAGCAGAACAGCTGCACGTGTTTCAACTGCATTGTCGGTTCTCTTTGTTATATGAGCGCTTACATATACATTTTCATTAGTTGTTAAAAGCCAAAGTGCTGACTGGTTACCCGTATTTGTCAATCATAATCTCGTTACATTTCTTTCCGCTCTCTCAATGCAGCCGAAAGAATTTTCTTTTTTATAGTGCGTAAAAATGGACTCTTGTGATTTAAGTAATTCAGACATTTACATATATAATCTTTTTTCCAGATTTCTCACCAATTATAGTCGGACCAACGGATTTGCGCCCCTGTAACGCTGGCATCGTTCTTCGAAAATTACACGTCAGTTCTCACACCATTCCACCGCGCTCCCCCCCCCTCCCACTACGTCAAACAGAAACCACTGTAACTGACCGAGTAGGGATGTTGCCAAACTTCCCCCGGTGTCAGGCTCTTGAATAATGTAAGGTTAATTATTACGTCTTCATATTTAATTTAAGTAGATCTAATGACATTGATTGATTTCTACGATTAATGGATATAATTATAACAGTGGATATTTGTTGGTTAAATGGAAATTACGTGAAGGGAATTTATATTATGTTGTTTTTAAAGATAAATGTTTCGTCATAAATATTTATCCTTCACCTCATTGTCTTATTTGGTTAGATTTGGAACGTAATCTTGAAGTCTAACAAAATTATAAAATTTTAGGTATGAATACACAATCATGTGCCCTCCTTCTTTCTCATCCGGGCTAGGGAACGGCTATGGCGAAGTTACTACAGGCTACGATTTTATTTACATATTATATAACATTCTGATACTATACAGGAATTCTAATTTATGCTTATGAATTAAGCTAATGATAATAATTTACAATTTTACATACTATATAACATAACATACTGATACTGAGTTGACAACGCTGGACTGTGGGTGCAAATAATATCCCGCAAGAAAGCTCAAAACTGTGAGTAATGGGAGGGGAGAAAGAGAGAGATAGAAAATAGAGACAGGCAAGAATGCAGGTATGGAAATAATTTACCGAGGGAGAAACGGAATTAGTGTTTAGTTCGCATTTCTTACGGGGGCACAGATCCGTTGCCCCAACTCTAAACACTTTTTCCACTATGGCAGCTGTCAATACAGCAAACATAATAAAGTCACATAGAAAAATCAATGTCAACTGCTGATCTGTTAGTGGTTTCTTTTCAGATACATGTGTGATAGCTGTTTTACTTATATTATCGCCTCACTATGATTTTTGTCCAGCGGCTCGCTTTGTTTCTCCGCAGCTGTTATGTATAATATATACAAAGATGCCGACTGCCGTCACTATAATAATTCCGCGTGTTGAGCATTGTCGCGCGGCACCCGCTTTTATATAAACGGACGACCATCATAGTGACGCGATGATAGTACAGTAGTTGCCACTGACTCTGGCATTAGAGTAGAAAATGCTGCTGCTGGAGAATATGCACCTGTCAGATCTCCGCTTTGCATGAGTTTTATTGCACAAACCCTTACATTATAATCTGCAACTGATTCCACGTCATTCAACTGGACTTTTGTATCAGCTTCTTTGTGCACTTGTTTGTATTCTTGATAGCTGGAACTGATAAATAACTGGATCACTTCTAATAGATTTGCATGTATTCCATTATATTTCCAACAGCTTCCTTGCTGACTTTTGATGATTTAAGAGGACTATTTAATTCATGTCCCATATGGGAGTCAATGACCAATCACATTAGGACTATTTAATTCATGTCCCATATGGGAGTCAATGACCAATCACATTAGGACTATTTAATTCATGTCCCATATGGGAGTCAATGACCAATCACATTTCAATGTTTTTTTTATTTACAACCAATCACAATCGTGTTTGGCCTAAAATTTACCAACTAAAGTTTATCATAATAAAGAAAGCACCTCCTTTTTAGCATTCTGAATAGGTCATAGCATTCTTTTGCAGTGACTGATTCACCAAAATACGGCTACCAGATTGTATATATAGTGCATGAATGGCAACAGAAAGCGAATGCGAGAGATAATATAAAAACATTTGTAACAATTAATTACACCACAAAAAAACACTGTTTGCACTTTCTTAAACGAATTATTTTCCAGGAAATGACGTTACAGAAAAAATATAATTGACATATTTACATCATAGGACATCGGAAATTAATTAATGCATATTAGGTTGGTTATAAATTTCTCCACTAGGGTGCATTCTTACAACATTGCGATCCTTTGGCAATAAATAATAAGATCTGGTTGAAGTGAGAACAAAAGAAGCAAATGAAGCGTACCAATCGTTTCTCATTTGTTTTCAAACATCGCCGTTTATATTAAATATATAAATATTTTAAAATAACTATAGTCAAATAATGATTTGTGAGTAAACAGATTAATTTTATTCGTTAAATAGTCCTAACAAATGCCACTCTTGATTTCCAAATTCTCTAGATAAGTTGACTCCTCACTTCGTGAGTCGTGAATTTATCGAAATTTGGAAATCACTCGTGGCATTACTTATGAGAAGGTGGTGCAATGCAAATGCTGAATTCCTGAATATCAGAATAATTTCCTTGACCTGCACCATTAGCTGCTGCAATTCTAAACCTTCCCCTCCATGGTATCTTTACCTTCTCGTGGTGGAGTGGCTTGCATGCTTAAATGATCCTGAAAGCTATGCCGGCGGTAGCATTGCTGCCGATAGGGTTACCCATGCCGGACTGGTCGAAGGTGATAAGCCAGACGAAAAAAGTACCTTGGGCGAAAGAGTGACGATCTTTCACCGTAAAAATACAACCGTCAAGAAATGCGGACATGGGTTCATCTGGGGTAAAATTTTCCGGAGGTCAAATAGTCCCCCATTCGGTTCTCCGGGCGGGGACTACTTCAGGGAACCCATGCCAAAGGCTCAAACACAGGGACATGTTCCTAGGAACATGGAATGTTAGGACTTTATACAATAGCGGGGCACTAGAGATATTAACGCAGGAATTGGATAAATCGCCCTTGGATATAGTCGCCTTACAGGAAGTTAGGTGGCCAGGAGTAGGTGGTCAGGAATCAGGAAGCTTTGCATTATACTATGGGGGTGCAGAAAGACCTGCATTTGGAACGGGTTTTTTAGTCAGAAGGAGGATCTTATCCGCTATCCGAGATATTAAGTTTGTTAGTGATAGGATATCATACATAATTCTAAAGGGTAAACAACATGATTTTATAATTGTAAATGTACATGCCCCCACAAAAGATAAAGATGACAAGATCAAGGATGAGTTCTATGAAGAATTAGAATGCTTATTTGATAGCCTTTCACGATATCATATGAAAATTGTCTTAGGAGATTTTAATGCAAAAGTGGGGCGGGAAGATATATTCAAACCAACAATAGGCAAATTCAGTCTTCATGAAGATAGTAACGACAACGGGGTTAGATTAGTCACATTTGCCACATCAAAGAATCTGATTGTTAAGAGCACAACATTTCAGCATAAGGATATTCATAAATACACCTGGACGTCCCCAGATGGAGAAACTCGAACCAGATAGATCATGTATTAGTGGATAAACGCTGGCACAGTAGCATCATTGATGTTAGATCAGTTAGAGGGACAGACTGCAATTCGGATCATCATCTGGTCAGAGTGAAAATCAGACAACGGCTATCGCTTATGAGATGAACGATGCTAAAGATGATTCTGTAAAATATGAATTAAAAAACTTGAGAAATGATGAAATGCGGCAAGAATACCAAATCAAAATTGCTAATAGATTTGAAGTACTGGAATCTTCAGATGACAATGTGGCAAACGAAGAAGAGCCTGATATAAATAAAGAATGGGAGGCTATAAGAGATACTATTAAATTTTCAGCATCAGAAAACATTGGTTGTTTAAAAAAGAGGCAAAACAAGAAATGGTTTGATGAGGAATGTGCCGACATTGTAAAGAAAAGAAAACTAGCAAAAATTAAATGGTTACACGAGCCAAATGAGGTAAATTTAGAGCAATTGGGTAGTATTAGACGGGAAACCACTAAGTCACTAAAGAGTAAAAAGAGGGAATAAATATTTGAGAGAGAAGATTAATGATCTTGAAATGAATGCAAAAAAATAGGAACATTAGAGAATTATATCAGGGAATTAGTATAGAGAAGAAAGGGTTTCAGGCTAGAACAAACATAATTCGAAATGAAAATGGGGATATGATTCCAGATTCTAGGAGTATATTAAATAGATGGAAAAGTTACTTTAATCAGCTATTAAATGTACATACAGAACAGGACATTGAGGAGGATAAGTTACAGACAGCAGAAATGCTAGTCGCAGAGCCAAGTGCATTAGAGGTTGAAATGGCGATTGAAAAATTGAAGATGTATAAAGCATCAGGTTCAGATGAGATCCCAGCAGAACTCATAAAATCAGGAGGAGAAAAATTGATAGACAAAATACGCTGGTTGCTTAGTATGATTTGGGAAAAAGAAGCTCTTCCAGATGAATGGAAGAAATCAATTATCGCACCAATTTATAAGAAAGGAGATAAAACTGGTTGCAACAACTACAGGTGCATCTCATTACTTTCAACTTCATACAAAATTCTTACAAATATATTAGTAAGCAGACTTACTCCCTACATTGATGACATTCTAGGAGATCATCAATGTGCATTTAGAAGAAACAGGTCTACAACAGATCAGATTTTTAGTATAAGACAGATTTTAGAAAAGAAATGGGAATATAATGGCACTGTACATCAACTAGGCCTATATGTAGACTTCAAAAAAGCATATGATTCAATTAAGAGGGAGAAGTTATATAGTATCCTGCTGGAGTTCGGAATTCCTAAAAAGTTAGTTAGACTTATACGAATGTGTCTAAATGGCTCAAATAGTAGTGTGCGTGTAGGCAAACAGTTTTCAGACACATTTGAAATCCAGAATGGGTTGAAGCAAGGAGATGCACTATCTCCTCTACTATTTAATTTTGTACTAGAGCATGCCATTAAATCTTTAGAGAATGAGGAAGGCTTACAACTGAATGGTATTAATAAGCTGTTAGTTTATGCTGATGATGTAGTACTATTGGCCGATAGCGAGGAGGTACTAAAGGCCAACACGCACACACTATTGAGTAACACTAAGAAATTAGGACTGGAAATTTTGAGGAAGTGGCTGAATTCAAATACCTAGGAACAATAATCACAAATAGGAATGAGACGACAAAGAAATTAAACATAGGCTCAATTCTGGAAATGCATGCTATTATGCATTGCAGAGACTTTTGATGTCCCAACTCCTTTCAAAAAACGTTAAGCTGAAAATATATAAAACTATTATTCTACCAGTTATATTATATGGGTGCGAAACATGGACTCTTACTTTAAGGGAGGAAAGGAGATTACGAGTATTTGAGAATAAAGTTCTTAGGAAAATTTTTGGACCAAAGAGAGATGAACAGACAGGTGAATGGAGAAGACTAGATAACAGTGAACTACATGGTCTTTATAGGAAGCCAGATATAATAAGAACAGTTAAGTCTCGTATACTGCGATCGGCAGGACATGTTGCACGTATGGGGAATGAAAGACGTGCATGGAAGCTTCTTGTAGGAAAGCCAGAGGGAAAACGCCCAGTTGGTAGACCAAGAATGAGGTGGGAGAACAACATTAACTATGATTTGAGGGAAGTGGATTATACAGGGAATGATTGGAAAGCATTAGCTCAGGATAGGGATGTGTGGAGAGCTTATGTCCGCGCGGCCATGAACCTACGGGTTCGATAGTGCCAGTGAGTAAGTAAGTAAGTAATTCTAAACCTACACAACGTTATTTCTTGCAGTCGATTAACTTTACAACGGTGACTGTTTGTAGAAAAATAATAAAATCGCAGTTACAGAAAAGTATTCCCAAATATTACAGAAATCGCAAAATAGTTCTAGGGCTTATATTTTTCTATAGACCTATAATAATAATTATTTAACTCAAAACAGTAAACTCTAATAATTTGCTGGAATAATTAAAGCAAAAACTATACACGTGCACTCTACAATAGATAACCTTATATTTAATTCAACAAAACAACATTATATTAAGTCGATCCTTGTGGACTAAAGGTTACCCTTCTTGCCTCTGATTCCTACAACTGCGGGTTCAAACCAGGCAGACGTAGATGGACTGCTATGGGCATATAATCTTGAGTATGGCTCCTTCGTCTTCTTCTTCTTCCTTCCAAGTATTAGGCCAAGGCCTGTTACGATCCTATAGAAATTGTTCCCTCCATGGTTTCATAGGACGGCCCAGAGATCTCCGTCCTCTTGGTATATAATTATAAAGTGCTTTGGGGATCCGATTTGAACTCATTCTTTCAAGACGGTGTTTCCAATTTAGTTGGTACTGTTTAATATATTCCAAAATTGGCGCAGTCTTCAATTCTTTTAAGATATTGGTGTTCCTTTTCCGATCCCATCTGGTGTAACCCTCTGTTCTGCGCATGAATCTCATTTCACAAGCCGTTATTCTGCTTTCATGTTGTCTTTTTAGTGTCCATGCTTCACTACCATAGGTTAACACTGGTCTAGCCAAAGTGTTATATAAACGTAATTTGGTGTTTTTTTGTACAAGGGATGGTTTCATAACTTGATTAATAATTCCTTCGTAAAGGAAGTAAAGATTGAGTTCCGTGCTGTACACTTATGGAACGTAAAATGCCTCAAGCCTAAATTGCGACACCAATGGTTGGATTGTTTTCATAATTATTTTACTTACAGGGTCGATGGTCTAGGGTTATGTCTTTGCCTCTAGTCCCGAGGGTCGCGAGTTCGAACTCTTTATTATTATAATATATATATATATATATATATATATATATATATATATATATATATATATATGTTTCTTTTTATTCAAAGAAACGCCATTGTTGTTTAAATGGATTGTTGTTGTGTGCTATGAAGCTGAAATAAATTACCAATAGCTATTCACGGTTTCAAATATTGATAATGAGGTTTTTCGCTGAGGTTTGAATTTCGGTAAAACATCCAATCCATCAAACCGTATGTATTTATTTTGCTATGTCGAAATTCATCGGCTTCGGTGATCTAGTGATTACGTTCCTTGCTTCTAGTCCCAAGACACGCGGGTGTTTAAACCCAGCTGGGGTAGATAGAATTTTAAGATGGACAAAGCCTTCGAGATGGACTTTAGACCGTGGGTCCCGAGCATGAAGATATTTGGGCTCGTACAATAACTAAAAGTCTAATTAGAGCCTAAGAGTGAAGTTTAATCAATCTTTCCCATTAAAGTAATGCTTAGTTGACTACTAGATATCTCATTGAGGCGATGTGCTGATCACATGTTACTCGCTGAAATATATAAGGAAATAGGCGTAATTAAATTAGCCTTGGTCAATAAACTCCCGCCAGGTGTGCGCCCATGTCTCCATGAGGGACGCATGGGATATATCAATTTACTTACAATGCCTAAAATGCCTATTTCGACTGCTATACCATCTCGCAATCCTGGAATGGTCATATATCGAGGAAGGGATTACTGCCTCATCTCTATTCTGTGTCTGGTTGCAAATGGATTTGAAATTTAGTCGCAGAATCATTGTAAGTGTTTATAATCATCTTCAAGACGACATTGACATGATTTATAAGATATTTTACTGTGTTATGAGGAATAATTATTGGGCCACATAGCTATTTCTTAAAGACGAATTTGCTGTCGACCAGACTTCACTTTTTTTTAAAAGAATTTCTTTATAAGAAGCAAATGCTTCACTTTATTCACATACTTTCTCTTATTGAAGCAAAAGTGGTTTCAGGTCGAGTGTGTACTTCTTCCATAGAAGCAGATGCTCTAGGTTGCGTCACCGAGAGTAAAAAGTTCATTTTATTATATTCTATATTTTATTCGTCCACTGCTGTGGTTTCAAGTTAGCGTGCTGCCTTGTCACGCAGCGGACCCGGATTCGATTCCCGATTGGGACAGACTCCTGGGTGAGGTTTTTTTCAGATTTTTCCTCACCTATGAGATAAATGTGAGGAAGCTTACGGCCCAACGATCCCCGAAAATCATCCGACCATCATCGTCATCCTTATTATTATCATCATCATCCTTCGCCGGTGAGGAAAACAACGGGAAGCTACCAAACCTGTAATTCCCTAGTAAAGCTGCAAACCATATCATTTTTTTTTTTTTTTTTTATTTACATATATGTTACAACCCGTGTTTCACCAATGGTATATCACGGGATATTTACAGTTTTACAATTGTTCAATTATTGTTCTAGTTGTTCTTGTAGTTGACGGAAGATCCTCGTAAGAAATTCTGCAACGTTGACTGTGTTAAAGTGGAACTTCAGAATATTTGGCGGAGTAGCAATTTGTAGTATAGCTGGTCGATCTCTGGAGAACATGTTGCATTCAGTCATCAGATGGTGGGCCGTCTGCAGTGATTTTTCTGGGCAGTTGCAATAAGGTGAAGCAGTTTTGTTCATTTTGTGTAGGTAGGATTTAAATAGTCCATGGTTGGTGAGAAATTGTGTGGTTATATAGTTAGGCCATAGGGATAGGGACAGTCTATAGGGTATGTTGGGGATGAACATTTTGGTATGGAAGGCGTCATTTGATTTGGTGTAAATTAAATTCCAGATTGTTTCATAGTATTCTTTTAATAACTGCTTGCCTCGTGTTATAGGGATGGAGTTATAGTCGATAGTATTTTTGTAGCTAGCGGCTATTTTAGCCAGATAGTCAGCTCTTTCATTCCCTCGAAGACCTGCGTGACCTTTAACCCAGTGGAGGTCAATCTTTCTCGTCTTTTTGAGTACGATTAGCTTTTCTCTGGTTTGGATCGCCAAAGGGTTGGTTGATTTTCTATTAGCTATGGCTAGAAGAGCGGCTTGTGAATCTACGTGGATAGCATATGTTGAAGTTACGTCTTTTTGTAGTTCAATCCATTCAACTGCCATTTGAATTCCAAGGAGTTCTGCCTGGAAGACTGAGCATTCTATGTCAAGTCTTTTCATATTGGTAAATACCTCCTTTGAGTTTTTCTCGGCTACCATACCTGCTCCCACATGCTTAGCCGTTTTGGACCCATCCGTGAATATTAAGTAGTCGGCACTCCCTACAGTTCCAGTTGAATCTATTTCTATATAGCTATCTTTGGGATGAATTCCTTTTATTAGTGTTGGCATTTCAGTTCGTTTCAGTAGAGGGATTATAGCATTGGTGGCTTGGCCTCTGGATATTGCTTTAATGTCGTTGTGTAGGAGTACTGTTGGATCCATGGGCATGACGCATGCTAGAGCTTGGAGAGCATTGTATGAAACTGTTCTGTATGCTTTTGTTGCGAAAAGAAGAAAATGTCTTTGTATTTGATTCAATTTGGTTTTAGCCCGTTTGGAGATTTGTGGGCTCCAGGAATCTGCAGCATACAGTATCATAGGCAGAATGGCTTGATGATAGATTGTCATAAGATGATGGAAGGACATGCCCCAAGTCGCCTTGGAACATCTGACTAGCATATTTCGGAGATGTAGTATTTTATTTTCCAGGTATAGTGAATGGGGATACCAGTCCATTTTGTGGTCTATCATCACACCCAAATATTTTATTTTATTTACCACATTTAGGCCCCATTCTGTAACTATTGGGTGATTGGCGTATGTGTCTTTCTTTCTGACGTACATAGGCATTAGAGAAGATTTCTCCTTAGAGATTACAAGTTTGTTTCTGCAACACCAATCTTGCAGGATTTGCAGTGTTAATTGGAGCGTGTTTAGTATGTGATCATGGGAAATACCATTAAGTATAATCATTATGTCGTCTGCGTACACCACGGTCTTCAGGTCGGGTACGTCTGCCAGCTCTGAAATAAGTCCACTTACTAAAATATTCCACAGAGTGGGACCTGATACAGATCCTTGGGGGCATCCTTTGGTGACGTTCTTACTCGTTGAAGAGTTTCCTTGTCTGAAGTAAGCTGTACGGTCATGTAGGAAGTCCACTATGATATTATAGATGTTTGAAGGACAGTTTATTTCTCGTAAACGCGCTTTGATACTTGGGTGCCAAGCATTGTCAAAGGCGCCACTGATATCCAGGGAAAGGAGGCAGGATTTCATCCCCTTACTTCTACTTTGGTGTACGAAATCTGAGACAGCTTTGATGGCATCAGAAGAGGATTTTCCAACGATGAAGCCATATTGTTGTGGGGGAATGAGTGTCTTCTCTTGGAGAAAGAAGTTGAGTCTTTCCATCACCAATTTTTCCAAGCATTTTCCGGGGATAGATAGTAGGCTGATTCCTCTGTATCCAGTGACGGATAGCAGCTTTCTCCTGTCTGACTTAGGGATAGCTATTACTCTTGCCTCTTTCCAGACTTTCGGGAAGCAACCTAAATGTAGACATTTATTAAAAACTATCTTCCAGAATTTTGGTAAGGTCTGATGTATGTTTTTAATAATAGTTCCATCAATTCCGTCGGGGCCTGGACATTTCTTTTCATTTAAATTGTTTATTATTTCTTCTACTTCGTGAGATGCGAACTCTGGCTCTTGTGGTGTGTTCAGGGCTACGCAGTCTCGGTTAGATTCTCTGATGAGTCTCTGCACATCGTTATCGAGATCTGGAATGTCATCTGGCAGGAATATATCTAGGAGTGCTTTGGCTGTGTCTTTCTCTGATAAGGTTGGAGTTCCATCGATTAAAGTAAGAGTGGATGAAGGTGTGCTTTTCGCGAAGTCATTTTTGCAGTGCCTGTAGATTTTCCAAGGCGATTTCCTACTGTGTTCTGTGCAGAAACGTTCCCATGATTCTCGCTTAGCTTTATTTAATTCAAGTTTATACTGGTTTTTGAGAGCATTATATTTAGATGTATATAATTCTTTGAGCTTCGGGTGTTTACTTCTCTTGGCCCTTCGTTTTGCTGCATTAGTATGTTTTCTGAGAGAGTTTAGTTCTACAGACCACCAGGGTTTAAATTTATTTGTTGGTAGAAACGGTGGAAAGCAATGTTTGTTGATTTCGTTTAGTTCTTGCCACATTGTAGTAATGGTTTCATCTAGTTGTTTTTTAGAGGTGGCATTATGTATTTGTAGCAACCATTGTTTGCCACTTTCATTGAGTTTATTTTGGAATAATTTCCAATGGCCTACTTGCGTGGCAAACTTTCTGGTAGAATTAGTGTTCTGCCGGAATAAGTTTGAGTTGGAAGTGTGATACAACAGTTCAAAAGTTATGATATTGTGATCTGATTGAGTCTCCTCTTCGCTAACTAGCCATTTGTTTATTCTGTGCGCTATGTTCTTAGAAACAACAGTAATATCGATCCAACTTTCCCCTTGATAATGTTTTCATCATCAACAATAACAAGGATTAAGCCCAATGGCCTGTTCCGATCTCATTATAGGTCGAATTGGTCCTTCCATCTCTACAATGGTCTTCCCAACGTTCTTCTCCCTTTTGGTTTATAATTATACATTCTTCTTGGTATGCGCTGTTCATTCATTCGTAATACGTGCTGAAAATAAGCATTTTGGTAATATGTTATTCTTTCTAAAAGTAAAGTGATCCCACTACAGGCCCGGAGACCCTTGGGGTAGTAGGAAGTTAAGGCTCCCACTTTTTCTAGACAATGGGCACTTTACGTCAGCCGGGTTGTCAGCCCTGCGTGACGGCCGCCTTTACCCCCAGAACAAGCATCTGGTACTCATTTCCGTTAGAGGCTGAGTCGACCCCAGGGCCATAGTGCCGCCAGAGGGTTTGGGTCAGTTTAAAAATCCTGACCCCAACGGGACTTGAACCCTCGACCCTCTTTCACAGAGATTGAATATAGGCATATTAAGTTCTGTTTTTATATCTTCGTTTTTCTTTTCATCGGTCCTTTGGTATCCTGCTATTGCTCTCAACATCTTCATTTCAGCAGCCTCTAATTGTTTACTATCTGCCTTTGTTAATGTTTTCAACAGTCTTAAAAATCTGAAGAAGCTAAATAATTTTAAATTTGTCCATATTTCAATATTAGCTTAAGAATGGCAGCTGATGCTGATTTGAACCAACATTCGAAAGTAACTAACTCACTCACTGGCACTATCGAACCCTTAGGTTTATGGCCGCGGGGTATATAAACTCTTCATAATCAGTATAAAAAGTAATATGATTAATTGTGAAGCAAGAATTTAACCAGTATTTAATGTATCATAAGTAGGCTTAGGATTTTAGGTGTACTTAAAATTGAGAAAGGGGGCAATTTTCCATAATATTTTTGTGGCCTTTAGCCCAATTTGCTCAATTCTATCCACAATGCCCCTCCTTACTTTTATAATTGTTTGTATTATTTTTAAATAGTGGTTTCTACCGCTTAATTTACTTTACTATGTCCAAAATATACATTAAATTACAATTCTTCAAATTAACTTTGCGTCAACTTGCCATGAACACGGGAGTAGTGAACCCGGTCTGCTTTCGGTGAACATAAGACTGAACAAAATACAGCACACATGTAACAATGGAAATTAACTTCTTTTTAATTTAATTGGAATCGTCCATCGCTGTGGTCTCGAGATAGCATGCTGCCTTGTCACACAGCGGGCCCGTGTTCGATCCCCGGTCGGGACATGTTTCCTGGGTGAGTTTTTTTTTCGGGTTTTTCCTCACCTGTAAGACAAATGTCAGGATACTTTAAGGCCCAAACGGTGCCCGAACACCATCTGGCCATCATTATCATTTCCAACATCATATTCATAATTACATTAAGTTTAGGATTAAGGCCTCTCCTGGTGCTTCATTGCCAACTTCATCATCCATCCTATCATTGGAGTAACGTAACCCGACCTTTCTAGGCGCCCCAACTTCAGATGTGGGTTACAATACACCAATGTCAGGAGAGAATACCGGAAATGTCGAAATGACAAAATGGTGGCATTGAAAAAAAAATGAACTGAAATCAGTAGCAGTTAATTTACACATTATAATTGTTAACAAGGTCAGCAATGAGTGATGTTCAGATTGAAATTTAAAAATACCGCAAAGGGTAATAAAAATGTACCTATTATTTGTTTTCTCAGTTCGATTTCGTTTGTGAAACTAAATTGCTTGTAGAGTAACAAGTTTACTTTAGTGTTTACCATGCCGAAGGAGTTCTGTCTCAGAAATTTTAGCAGGATTTTATAGAAGGGATATAACTATTACATTACGTACTGTTTGTGATTCAGGAATCGCGTTGGATAATAAATTAAAGTGAAACTGAATCTGACAACACAACTCTAGTTCAAAACATCAGTATTTGTACTTGATAACAGAATTAATGTTATTTCTTACTTTATTTCTTTCCTTACCTCAGTTTAGCCTCTCCGTTTACAGGTACATTTACTTTCCTCACGCCATTCGAGCCTTACAGGGACAAGACCTGTTGGGAGAGGGTTTTAAACTGTTGATCGCACACATACTTTTTTGACCACACAAAGTCATTGAGGATCTTGTTGGATGAATGCTCAGCTCAATGCCAGGGGTAATATGAATATTTAAAACAAGACACACCATTTATAGTAAACAAAGCAAATATGATGTGAAAGATTGTGATGGCTTGATGTTGTTCAGGACCTTAATGTTTTCCAACATTTGTCTTACAGGTGAGGAAAAACTCCCAAAAAAAACTCTCCCAGAAAATATGTCCCGACCGGGAATAAAACCTTGGCCCGCTTCATCTGATGCAACGAAAACGACGTTACCTCTAAATCACAGCAGTGAATTTAAAAAACCTCCTTCGCTTTACAAATACTACTATTTTTTTTTTACACTTTTTAATAAATGACAATTATGGGCTGTAAAAGAGAGAACATCTTTTTGTCCCCCTTTTTTGGCTTATTTTAGTACCTTTTTTTCTTCCATTTTATCATGAGAATTGCTCCTAAAAACCCTAAGCCTAAGTCATAAGGATTAACAATTCAAAGAAACTGATTAAAATGAATGATAAAAAATTGTAAAAACAGACATTACAATGAGCAACAATATCCTACACTATTAAAGACAATCAAATATTAATGGTAGCAACTGTACATATTCCACACTTAGGAAAACATACAGGCTTAAGGAGGAAACAATTTTTCTAAATTCTTAAAAACTTGATCTGAAATATCCTTTTAAACTACATTCTATAGGTATGTGAAGTGTTATTTTTTTCTAGAAATAAATTGTATATTAGAAAAAAGCCTGAAAAGTATCCAATAAATTAATAATTGCTACCTATAGCCTACGTTATTGTTATTATTTTCATTTAACGATGTCCTTTAACAGTTAAAGACCACTAGCATCGCAATTCAATTCTGGGCGTAAAAGAGCCGAGAAATTTTGCACAGAGGCATTTTTTTTCAGACTTCAGATTATTTTACGAGCCGTAAATCTAGATATGGGATCCACGGCTTTAGTTTCCTTCCGAAAGAACCCATATTCAGAATTTTTACTTCTTCTTCTTCTTAAACTTAATTTGTAGGATTTTCATCCTGTTTATTTCCAAAATCACTCCTCGGAGGAGGACGTATTGGATGTGCATTCACTGTCTATCCATCTCTTGGCTGGTCTTCCTCTTGTTCTTCTCCCGTCCATTGGTCTATCTTCTTTAGCTCTTTTTGCAAGCCGGTTTTCTTCCATTCTTTCTATATGACCCTTCCAATATTTTCGTCTATCTACAATAAATTTGGTTATGTCTTGAATATGGCATTTGTCCCTAATTTCTGTGTTGTGTATTTTATCAAATAATGTTTTCCCCTGAATAGTTCTTAAGGTTTTCATTTCGCATGTGCTTATTATTTCTTTAGTTTTTTGTTGTATCAGCCCTAGTTTCTGGTCGAATTATTGCTTTGTATATGCTGGTTTTGCTCAGGATTTTTACGCTCTAAAAAAATTCATCGGATTTGAACCCGCACACCTCTGGTCCAGATGAGAGCATGGTAATCACTAGTCCACCAGAACTGTAAAATAAATCAATATTTTTAACGGACCACTTCAAAAATAAATTCCTTCTTCTTCTTTCTCCCTTTCATGTGATAGACTTAGGGGTATGTTAACGGTCTCAATTCAACGTTTGAAGGGTCTGCCCAAAGATCTCTTGCCTGGTGGCTGGTAATTTAAGGTCTGACGTGGTATTCTTGTTCTGCTCATTCTTCTTAGGTGAGATTTCCAGTTGTTTCTGTATTTTTGTACATATTCCATGACTGATTCTGTTTGTAATTCTTTGAGAATCTCAGAATTCCTTTTATGGTTTGTTCTTGAGTAGCCTGCAGTACGTCTCATAAATTTCATTTCTGTCGCAGTTAGTCTTTGTTCATCTACACTGCGAATTTTCCAGACCTCACTGCCGTAACATATTATGGGCCTAGCCAGTGTTTTATAAATTCTAGTTCGTGTGTGTTGCTGTACTGTGTTCGGCTTGAAAATGTTATTTATAATTCCTATTACACTGTTAAATTTTATAATGTTTTGACTAAAATCTTTTCTTTTAAGCAGAATACTTTTATTGCATGACTCAAGAACAAAACATAAATATGATCTTTACAACTCAGACAAAGAGCCGCGCCGCACGTACGGAAAAATGCATGATCTAGCTGGACAAAATTAATGACATCGCTCCTATTAGACGTATTTTCACGAAACTTCACACAGTTGTTAATCATTGCAATATATATATATATATATATATATATATAGAACATCCCATTACTTTTGTTTGAAAAAAACATCCCTTATAGGAGGGTAACATTTTATAAAATATACAATTGCTCTCCTATTAGACATATTTTCACGAAACTTCATACATTTCTTAACCATTGCATTTTCTGCATGTATAGAAGAAATCTCATTACTTTTGTTTTATTAAAAAACCACCCCTTACAGGAGGGTGATATTTTATAAAATTTATAATTTCTCTCCTATTAGAAATATCTTCACACATTTGTTAACTACTACATTTTCTGCATGTGTAGAAACTCTCATTACTTTGTTTGAATAAATCATCCCTTACAGGAGGGTGAGATTTTATAAAATTTACACTTGCTGTTCTATTAGACACATTTTCACGAAACTTCACACATTAGTTAATCAATACATTTTCTGCATTTATAGAAACTCTCATTACTTTGTTTCGATAAACCACCCCTTACATAAGGGTGAAGTTTTATAAAATTTACAATTGCTCTACTGTTAGACATATTTTCATGAAACTAGAACATTTCCCCATTTATAAATAATATTTATGCCACTTATTTCACCTGGAATACGTTCAGTACCTCATCTTGTACAAGCACTAATCGTTACACTGTATCATCTAAAAGAAACCTCAGCTTCCCTCTCTGTTATCATAAGTAATGCCACGAGTGATTTCCAAATTATCGATAAATTCACGACTCACGAAGTGAGGAGTGAATTTATCTAGAGAATTTGAAATCAAGAGTGGCATTTGTTAGGACTATTTAACGAATAAAATTAAGCTGTTTACTCACAAATCATTATTTAACTATAGTTATTTTAAAATATTTATATATTTATTGTAAACGGCGATGTTTGAAAACAAATAAGAAACGATAGGTACGCTTCTACTGCTTCTTTTGTTTATCACTGCAACCAGATCATACTATTTATTGCCAAAGGATCGCAATATTATAAGGAGGAGCTTTCTTTAATATGGTAATTATAACACTGATAAATATTTGGTGAAACACGACTCTGATTGGTTGTAAAACAGAAATCATTGAAACGTGATTGGTCATTGACTCCCATTTGGGGCATGAGTTAAATAGTCAGGATAACACTGTTATTTTACTTGTGTAATTAAATTATATGGTGGGTATAGGTTGGCACCTGTTCCCTTTGCTGTAGCCTGAATATGAATATAATCTTATTTTCCTAACCCTAAATCGACAATAAGTGCCATAGCTTCTTCTAAAGTGTAGGGATTCAAAATCTGGATAGATCACGGCTCCATTGCCCTCTTCATTTTTTTTTTTTAATCTTCGTGGTGATATATTTGTGGAGAGCTTCGCTATTTCAGCAGCTGTCCTTTTTCCACTCTTCTTAAGACTCTTTTGAGTAGCATAAGTAATTTTATCTGGAGATATATCTGACAGTAGTGGAGATACAGTCCTTGCCTTCGTTCTCTCCGAACTCTCACTAAAGGTTTTCTTGGTCTTCCTCTTTAATGCTGTCAATTAATATCTGCAGGTTTATATCCGTGTGTAACCACTGATAGTTTTTGTTTGTATTTTTTTTATTTATTTGCCTACTTCCCTTCCACTTCGCAATTAGGATAATGTAAACGCACTCATCTTACCTTTTAAACATTTTCCTATCTCAAAACGGCACGTATTTACTCAATTTTTTTTTCTAAAACCATCATCATCATCATCACTCCAGGGATTAGGCAATTTCCCGTTCCGACTTCATAATGCATCAGCCCAACGTCTTCTAGGTCTTCCAACATCACGTCTTCCTCTTGCTTGATAATTTCTTGCTAACAAAGGATATCTCTCCTTACTCATTCCATCCATGTGATCAATCCATTTCTGTCTGTAATTCGTGACTTTACCCAATAAAGGCTGTACTTTCAATTCTTCTCTTATATCCTCATTTCTTATTCTATCAAGTCTTGTACATCCTTTTACTTGTCTTAG
Source organism: Diploptera punctata (assembly GCA_030220185.1). Classification (NCBI taxonomy): domain Eukaryota; kingdom Metazoa; phylum Arthropoda; class Insecta; order Blattodea; family Blaberidae; genus Diploptera; species Diploptera punctata. The sequence goes on from JASPKZ010003842.1 coordinate 3,609,530, forward strand.
GAACCTCATCTCCGCCGTCTGTATTCTATCCTTCTGTTTTTTCACTGGAGCCCAAGTTTCACATCCATACAATATTGTGGGAACCGCCATAACATTATACATTTTTTTTCTAAAATATAATAGAAAATCCCTTAAGAACACTTGGTAGTGGATCTTGTAAAAAAATTGGTTGTCTTTAAGTAGTAAAAATAGCTAATATTTTATAATTTTCACACTGTCCTCCGAACTCACTAGTATGAGTGCAAGCACGACTACCTATAAAGAAAAGGCTCTGTTTAAGAAAGTGATTAAAAGTGATATCTATTTCTTTTGTATAATAATCTAAATGAGTGTAGAAAACATCCTAACATAGAAAGAAAAGATGGACCAGGATAGACTTTTTTATAATCCTTGTCAAATCTTATTATTTAATTGTAATTACAGTACTTTATAAAATTCTTCATAAATTAATAAAAAACAATACAATTAAAAATAATTAGCGTATTATGATAGAGCATACTCCCTTCTACAGGATCCATGCGAAAAATCACTCACACGATGAAGTAATACGAATACTGCGAGGAAATAACCAGGGGTAAATTTTATCTTAACGACTTTGCGCACATGGCGTTCGGAACGATAACTTTCGTTTGCCGTAGCGAGAATGCCATTGACCAGGCCTGTGAATCATTATAGGGAGATTTGGACGCAGAATTTTTTTATTTTTTTTTTTTCCACGTAGTACTCGGGTCATCTTAAGACTGCGCCACCTTCGCTATTTTATCTCGTCCGATCTCGTGAATGTACTATGATGATGATGATGATGATCTCGTTCTCTACGGTTCTCTATATGTGGATTAAATTTAAATAAATCAACGGTAGAATTGATACGTACGTTATGAAGGTTATGACAAACAAATCGAAATGTAAAATTGAATGTCGAACTAAATTTGAAAAATGAACGGTAGAATTATTATGTACTGTTCGAAGAGAAATTTGAGGTTCAATATAATATAATATTGTTAATGCATCGAAGTTAATTATTAAATTGATTAATTTTATACAATCTGAAGGAGAAAGTGAAGCTGGAAAATACAGCTAATGGAAGGTAAGAGAATGATTACATATGACATTTTTTTCCCTCAAAAATTTGGTCCACTTTTCAAAATCGTGTTTTCAAATAATACTGTGAACTATGTAAATTGGCATGCCGTACATTTTGTTTGCATCGTGACATTATAATGTTTGTATTTGAATTGTAATATCCCTTTAAAAAAAGCTTGTTTATATTTCATATTATTTTTTATATCTTGGTCTGTAATCAATATTTCTTTCACAGAATAAATGAGGCTGTCAAGATCAAATCGTATGGGCGTATTTCCTTATAACAGTGATTGGGAAGTCTACATACGTATATAATTTTAGGTAAGTGGATCTAATGCTTCTACCTTCATTTTACTAACTCGGGTGTTTAACCTTAAATTGATTTAACCTGATAAAAGTTAGCTAAACTAAATTACCCTATCATATTTTTATAGATTATTGTGTAGGTTAAGTTATGAGTGAGGTAGCATTATTTAGAACACCTGTAAGTCTAAAAATAAAATCTTCAAAGATAACCGAAATTTAGGGATAAAGTTTCCATTATGTGACAAAAAAATGAAAAACTTCAGTTTACCTTTCCTAATAATTTTTCTAAGTCCTGCAGAATAGTGAACATGTGCAAAAATTTATAAAAAGTTTATAGAGTTGAATTGATAGATGAAACCACGTAGATGTGAAATCGATATGACCAACCTTTGCAATAAATCCCCAACATTTATTAGATATGGATGTATACCAATTTACCCTTCCCTAATCTAACTAAATAATTTACATGCATATTATTTAATGAAGTATTCACCAACTATTCCCATCAGAACCTAACAAAATGAATTTAGTGAACATCCATTTTTTAAAACATATTTTCGAATGTTGGTTATTCCAATTTCACAGATATCTCCACCGTTTAGTGGATGTTCATTTAAGCATTCGTGTGTATGCACAACAAATATACATACCTTCGAAAAAATCATTGACACTGACAAATGCATTGACTTTCACTTGACTTGCGACCCACTAGCGAAGACACTATATGTGGGTAGCGTGAGTTGATGACTCAAAGCTTGCAGTCATTTTTCCCGCTATCGGCCGCAGGTCAAGTGAAACCACTGTATCTGTACATATATATACATATATTTATTTATTTAATTTTTTTTTCAGACTCTACAGTAGATGTAATAAAGTTGTGCTTCAAGAATATCTGCAACTGTTTTGCAAGAACATAACAGTACATTATAGACTACACAGAAAAGTGTTTTTGTTTTTTATTAAAAAAAATTTTAATTGAACTATTATAGCAAATATTTTAAATTACTGAAGTTGCGCTTCAAGAATATCTACAAGTGTATTGCAAGAAACATACCAGTACATTATAGACTATACAGAAAAGTGTTTGTGTGTGTTTTTTATTAAAAACAAGTTTTGAAAAACTGCACTTAAACTAGCGTGAAATATGTTCTAAGTCCTATAGAACAACAGTGCACATGCGCCAGAGTTTATAGAGCCAGTGATAATCCACAATCGAACCACATATTGATTATCATCCTCGATTACGATCCGTCGCTACAAAATTTAAATGACCAATATTTGCAATTAATCCCCAAATCTTTGTTAAAAAATATATTAATAATATTAAAATTACCAAATGTTTATTAAAAATGGGTGTACACTTATTTATGACTCCCTAATGCTGATCCAACCAGCGATAACCCAAAACTGATAGAAAAATCATAGACTAAGTAATATACTCTGTGAAGAAAATAGCAGTTAGCATCACCATATCGTCTAACAGTGTCATAATATTGTGATTTGCATATTTAAATAAATATTTGAAAATTGTCTAATAATGTTATAAAAATTGTTTTGAAGAAGTTTAAAATATTAAATAATGGTAGTAAATACAGAAGAAGAGCTATAGTTTACAACAATATAACTGAAAAATCAAGCGCTAGTAGAAATGCAGTTGAGCCCAAATTTTTAATTGAACTATTACAGGAAATATTTTAAATTACAAATTTTAAAATTAAGTTAACATTGTTTTATGTAAACTTCAATTCATCCGTACTTGTACCTCATTAAGAACTTTCTATGTCTTTTATAACATTTATTTAACATGTGCAAAAAAATATCTTATTATGAAGTGTTGGTAATTACTTAGAGAACAAAACTGATGTCTTTTAACAAAAATAATTAGTCCTAACCTTCAACTATTCAGTGATTTCCTGGTAATAATCAAGGTAGGCATTTCTGTTAGGCTTAAATAAATGTTTAAGCCTAAAAGTCAATTTGGATTTTTCTTGCAGGTGAATGTTGAGCCAGCAGCTAGCTGGTAGGCCAAGGGCATTCTCAATGTGTTGCTCCTTGGAGAATATACATAATATGGTTTCTTTCTAATGAACTATCGGATTTTTCTCATTATAGGGCTTGGAAGACCCTTGGGGTAATAGAAAGCTAGTAAATAAATGTTCAAATAGTCTTCTTATAAAATTACATATAAAATAATTATGTTTATTGAATCTTTAACTATGTATGTGAATTAAGTTTCATTGAGAAAATTCTGTTCGTCTTGAATAATGTACATCCTGCAGTAACTATAAAATGTATATATTTTTTGAAATTATTAATTTTAATACAAGGCAATAAATGAATCATGTTATTTCATTTTTAAAAGCAAACAAACTCATCAAGACAAGTCTGGTTACTAAACAGAGTTGATGTGCACGCATTCACATGTGAGTAGTTCAGAATAGTCAAACAATGCATAGGTTTTAGTTTGAATTGATTTTTGCTACATTCTTATCAAATTAAGGTATTTATAAATTTTTGTTTTAAGAATATTTAAAAACTTGAACTTAAATTACTTTATGGTTTCGGTTCTTAAAACTCCTAAAAACAAATAGCATATCATTACTCATTAGACCAGGCTCGTCAAATGGTGCCGCCATAGCATATCATTATCCAGATCCTTTTTGATATTTCTTAATGGAAATAACACAAGAAATGTTACTTTGTAAACAATTTTGCATTTTTTATTTTTACTTCAGAAAATGATTACAAAAATTTTGCCAATATTTTTGTTCTATATGTCTAACATTTTCAATTACTTTGTAATAAATAGTGATTTTCCATATTCACTGTGTTCATCTAAGAGTGAAATTGTTTTTTAATAAACACTTGGGAAATTGTGTAAATTATTTTAGTCAACTTACTAATTGATGAATTTTGAAATAAAGAAAAATGAAAATAATATAGTTAAAGACATCTGAAAAGTTGGCAAAGTTCTTGTAATTTTCTACTGATGAGAGTAAGAATAAAACATGCGAAAATTGTTCACAAAGTAGCATTATTTGTGTTGAACTTACAATTTTATTTTTAAATGAATGGAAAGGGTAGGGTACTGTTCTTGCGATTGAGCCACCGTGACCGGCCAAAGTAGTAACATGTAGTACCCAGGTCATCTTAAGACGGCGCAGCGGTAGAAAATTGCGTCCAAAATTTAACACAGAGAGGCCACTCTATTCGGTTCTCTATGGCCATTGACAGCATAATCAAAATAAGCATACAGTTTAAAACTTTGATTCATGTAGTATAGGTTTCACTACCTTTTTCACATTTCGTTGTAAGTTCAAAAAGTAATTTTGTTCAGCTAGATCGTGCATTTTTCCGCATGTGCGTCGTAGGGAATATCAAGATTGCATCATAAAACATATTCAATTTTGATTTATCTACCTAATACCCGGCGTGCACTGCTATGCCTAAATAAATTAAATATTATATGGTATACACTGCGACGAACCAAACATGGCAGTTCCTAGAGTAAATGTCTAATTACAAATTTCAGGTAAACCCCCACTTCTAACGGTCGGATAATACTTACCTCGGTTTATTTTAATAGGATATTCCGAGTTTTGTTGTGAAACACCGAAAATTGCGATCGCTAGAGCTATTTTTAAATTTTCGTATCAGATGAACTCCTACACCTAATGATTTCAGAACGTAATGGATAACAGCTAAATACCACATCTGAAAGGAAACCTGCATATACAAATTTTCACGAAGATCGGTTGAACGGTTTAGATAGAAGTCTATAAAGAACAAACAGACAGACATACATTTGTTTTTTATAATTATGTATAGATTGTCGTATACTTCTAAAACATCAAACTGTTTAGTTGTAATGTTAAAAAAAGTAACTTGCATTTTATATGTCATTATTTTATTTTTTTTATGATCCAATGTAATTGATCCCACTTACAATAGACCCCCCGAATGCTAACGCTTGAGTCAACTTACTCGTAACTTGAATTTGTGATAAATGAAGCTGCGTAAGAAATTTAACCGTTTCACTCTGGTTGGCTCATGTGAACATCAGGCGATGTAGAATAAATGACGTCAAACAACAGAAGTGAAGTGAATGGAAAATCCAGTTAACTATTTCCACGTTGACGTTATTACAGACTGCAACTCCCTGGCCCTTCAAGATGACGACATACGCTGTTTATTTAATAAACGCATAATTATGAATATGTGCTTAATATCCTAGATAATATAGCTTCCGAGATCTTTAACAGTGGAGGCCCCTGCTTAAACTCGCTGGCAGTTCACTATATTACTCTTAAAGTTATATATCGCATAAGACAATTGAACGACTCGAATACCATCGGAATGTTCTAAACCTATTGCTCACAAAGAGAAAAGGTAATAATTCCATTCCATTGATGTAGTTTAACCTCTCACCTCTTAGGTACTTTTACGTGCCACACGCAATCCGGCTGGCTTGAAGCCAGCTTAAATGATTTAACTATGGATCACATTCTTACTTTTTTTACTACACAGGACATGGAGGTTTTCCCGAATGAGGAATCAGCTCAATGTCAGGGCCTCGTCCAAGACAACATACACACACACACACACTCATACTACATGTCGAATATGATAATGATGAATATGATGGTCACATGATGTTCGGGGACCGTTGGGGTCTTAAAGTTTCTTGACATTTGTCTTACAGATGAGGAAAACCCCCGAAAAAAACATCATCCGACAGGGATCGAACCCGGACCTCTGCGTACGAGGCAGTGACTCTACCCCGAGGCCACAGCGGTGGACAAAAAAAAACATAGTCTAATAATAATAATAATAATAATAATAATAATAATAATAATAATATTATTATTATTATTAATAATAATATATTTGTACAGAGGTGAAATAAAACACATCGTTAACAAAATTATGAATTAAGATTAATTGGGCCTACGGCACGCAATGTTAAAAATAAATACGATACAATTTGTACAAATATAAAATGTAACAGAAAATATTAGGGAAAAATACAAGAAGGAAAATTAAAAATTATGAATTAAAAGGATCTTCTTCTTCTTCTAACTCTACAGTCCTTTATTAGCCCTGGCTGCTATTAGGACGCTTCCACGTATCCCTGTCCAACGCCCTCTTTGTCCATCCCTGGACCCCGAGATTTCACAGGCCCTCTTCAACTCTATCCCTCGCCAAAGGTCTTTTCCAGAAAGGCAACCGGATAATACGGCATAATGAACAATTTCTCACCACTTTTTTTCGTTTGCAAGAACAGAATGCAGGTTGTCAGCCCCGTGGCATCAACACCCAATCTGTAGGACAAGGTAATTTCCTTCCTGGGTATTCTTCCCACAGCCTCTGAAAACCAATTCCCATCCTGCAAGGCAGCAGCCTCCCCTATTTTGAGGTAGGTATCGTCTGGCTTTCGCCGTCGTTGAGAGCTGAGAGCAAGCTCTTCATCAGATTAAGTGAGCCATTTGATTATCCTCTTCTGGGGTTGCTTTCTTCGTCTGAACCTCTCTCATTTGACTGTTAGTCCGGCAATGGTTGACCCTACCAGTAGCTATGCTACAGCCGGCATAGCTCTCAGGGTCATCGAGGTACTCAAACCCCACCACCAAATATAAGATCGTGCACTCCCTAGGTGGAGGAATTAAAAGGATATAAAATTTAAAAAAGTTACACTTGCTATAAATTGTATACTGTACAATATATATATATATATATATATATATATATATATATATATATATATATATGTGTGTGTGTGTGTGTGTGTGTGTGTGTGTGTGTGTTCTGTCGATATACGTGCACTCAGTATAACAATAATTCAAGACTTTCAAATTACGTCATTCTGTTCCACCAGAATTCTATTGTTTGCGAAATTCATAATGTTTGGACGTTCGGAGTGACTTGTTCGATACCACCGGGTTTCGTGTTTCAGGAGCTGCACGTTTTGTCAAATCTAGAGGCATTAAATTAGGCATACGTCTCCTAGCCTGTCGCGCATGCGCAAGTCAGCAAAGTGACATCCAGGGGGTTCATACATAATCAAATTTACTGACCTCATGTCCGTCGCCGTGGCGTAGTCGGTTGAGTCCCTACCTTCCACTCCGGCGACTCGGGTTCGATTCCCGGCGGGGTAGGGGATTTTAAATCTCCAACTTGGGTCTGGGTGTGTGTCCTGTCTTGTGTATGTCCGTCGCCGTGGCGTAGTCGTTAGAGTCCCTACCTTCCACTCCGGCGCCCGGGTTCAATTCCCGGCGGGATAGGGGATATTTAATCTCTGGGTCTGGATGTGTGTCTTGTCCATGTGTCTAGGCCCTATGTGTGAGAATAACAGGGCAAAACAAGAAGGAAAACAGTGTTTAACGAAAAGGTAAAACAAGAAGGAATAAATAAAAAATACACAGAAAACATACCTGCCCACGAGCCCACTTCTAAAGCTTGTCTAAGCGAAATCTCCACGGCAGAAATGCACACCTGTTCCAAAACATCTAAATATTTTAAGAAATAGCTGAAAAAATACAAGGATATTATTCAGAATTTTGCCTCTAGTCCCGAGGGTCGGGGGTTCATACCCGGCCGGGGACCATGGATTTTTAGATGAAAAAATACAAAGGCGGCAAATCCTCCGGGAAGGACTTTAAGCCGTGGGTCCCGAGTCTGAAGGTTTTCAGGCTCGTAAAAGATCCTTAAGCCTGAATAAAAGTCCGTTAATCAAATTTACCGACTTCATCATCCTATTAATACCTTAGTTACCTGATAGATGCCTCATTGAGTCGGTATGTTGATCGCATACCTTTCATGACATCTAAGGGCAAATAAACGTAACTAAATTAACTTGTGTAGTAACTTACAACAAAGGAGAGGCTAATGCTCAAGATTGGGCTACGCCAATGATAGATTATACATCATTAAAACTATTAATTTTCTTCATAAGTTCAACTTTTCTTGGGAATTAAATTAACCATTGAACATATAGGACGCGCCGCCTCTGATCTTTAAGTGTAAATAAACGATCTCCAAATTCGCGGCAGGCCTAGAAGTCCCTTGGCCTACCATCCTGCTGCTGGCCTCACATCCACATGTGTTAATCACAGAGGTAGAAGAACATCCAGCCAGTGTAGGGGTGACATCTGATCAGAATGTCGGATTCCCCTAATCGTTATTGTTAGTTTTCTCAACCTGGAGCCGCTACTTATTGTAGCTACCCAAATTCCTCACGATGCTGAGTCTGCACCAGTTTCATACTGGCCGAAATTCCATGAGAAAATTTGTTCCCCCATGGATACTCGAACCAGCGCAAGTCCTGCAGCCCTGCGCTACGAAATCTTGCCTTAACCACTCGGTTACAGCGCGGGACGTGTAAACAAACAAGTTGTGCATTTTCTCAAGTTAACAATTTTATTCTGTTAATTAATTAAAAATAAAACTTAGTTTTATTTGATTTTCATATTTACGCCTCTACGGAAATGAGTACCAGACGCTTGTTCTGGGGTAAAGGCGGTCGTCACGCAGGGCTGACAACCCGGCTGACATAAAGTGCCGCTTGTCTAGAAAAAGTGGGAGCCTTAACCTCCTACTACCCCAAGGGCCTCCGGGCCTGTTGTGGGATCACTTTACTTTTTATTAAGATATACGTAATTCAGTGACAGCTGTTTCCGTACACTGTACCTTCTTCAGACATGTTAACAAATTATGAATTGTGTTATTATTTTATTCTGAATGATATTATGAAATGGTCAATATGTTAATGCCAAGGTAAATTGTTACCAGTTCTTTAAATCTTATGCATAATCATTTCGTGGTATTATGAACATCTGACGTAACAAAAATTCAGAGTTTGTATTGTATATTTTTTTGTTACATTTCAAGTGTTTGCGCATATTTAAGGTTTTTTTTTAATATATTGTGCAAATTTTGAAGATTACGTTGCTATATCTATATACTTTAGAACAAATTAATCAGGGATGAAAATGGGAATCTGATTGCATTTTGAAAATTAAAAATTTCCTGTATAAACCGGCATGTTCGCTTCGTTGCGTCACCATGTATACCATACAATTTAATTAACCTATGAGCTACATTGGTTTAGTACATTTAATATTTTTAATTAAATAAAACTAAATATTGTATATGGTTACACACAGAAATATATTTTATAATGGAAATGGACAGTTAATGACAAATTAGGAGAATTTTTAAGAAGTGGCTGAATTTAAATACCTAGGAACAATATAATAATAATTAAACAGGAATAATGTGCACAATGAAATTAAACATAGGCTCAGTTCTAGAAATGCATGCTATTACAGGAACATTACATCCTGTACATTACAGGAACTCTTGTCCCAATTTCTCTCAAAAAAGAGATGAATTAAAAATTATGGACTCTTACTTTCAGGAGGAATAAATATTATGAGTACCGGTATTTAAGAATAACGTTCTTCGAAAATTATTTGACTAAAGAGAGATGAACAGACACGCGAATGGAGAAGACTACATGACAATGAGTTAGATGATCTTCATAGGGAAATCAGATATAAGAACAGTTAAATCTCGTAGGCTCCAATGGGCAGAACATGTGGCACGAATGGGGAATGAAATGGAACATGGAAAGTTCTTGCAGGAAAACCAGGGAAAGCTCCCAGTTGGTAGGCCAAGAATGACGTAGGAGAATAACAATAACTATGATATGAGGGAAGTAGAGTATACAGGAGATGATTGAAAAACATTAGCTCAGAGTAGGGATGTATGGAGAGCTTATGTCCGCGAGGCCATGAACCTACGGGTTCGATAATGCCAGTGAGTTAATTAGTTCATTACGTGAAGATGTAAGAAAGTGATTGAGATTTTTAGTCACAGCTGACGCGAATACCACAGCGTTGCCAGACGTTAACGGTCTTCAATGGCACTACACCCAAATTATTTTCATTTCATTTTCATTACCAATGTTTTCTTGCGAATCTGAACTAGAACTCGCACTAGCATATAATGGCACAATCACATGTTCAAATGCTTCTTCTAAAATGCCTCTTGTTTCCAGGCCTCTTCGATGACAGAATGAGTATATTTTACTAAGTTCTCCCAGTTTTCTCTTTTCATTATATATTTACATCAATAATGAAATGGCCCTGAACTTCGGTGTGTGTGAGATTTATTGTTTGTCTCACATATCCCTTCAATTGTGTCTAAATCAGTTCAATAGCATTGAAATGACAATGATAAATAAGGTGGAAGGCGGACTACAACATGTCCATGATTTTTAGCAATTCCATCTAGGCCTATTACATATATAGGGAACTCTGGTTTATGATATTAACTAGTTCCATAAATTCTGCAAGTCTCCGTTTCACACACGGCACCGGAGACTCGACACAGAAGAAGAGTCAACACTCAACAGTGAACACCAGGTCAACACAGCATTATGCAGTCCCGAAATCATACGATGAGCGTGGACTGTGATTGGTCCCCGAGTAAGGCGAGCCTCTAACACCTGTTCCTTCGCCCATGCGCTGTCAATCCCTTCCTTGCATCGTTTCCAAAACTGTGGTTCGCGAACCCCCAGGGAGTTCTAAAAATATTTCAAGGGGTTCGCCAAAACTTTTTCGTAATGGTGGGTTTCGAGGTTAGGTCTATTATTGTTTCCTTAATTTCTACAGCATTGTAATAATAATAATAATAATAATAATAATAATAATAATAATAATAATAATAATAATAATAATAATAATAATAATAATAATAATAATAATAGTTATTATTATTTTTAAAATTAAATTAATCATATAATGCCTCTTGTTGCATATGTGTAACATCGGGAATTTATCACATTATTTCCACAATAAATTAATATTTTCCGCTAATGCCTTTTTTACAGTTATGTAACAATGTTAGAAATGCATTTGAATTCTCTACAACTAGGCCCACACGTTGTATAACTTTTAAGCCGTAACTAGAATAACTTTAGGTTTTAACCGTTAAGGGTTAAGTTAATTTTTTGCTTGGAATTCAATTTTATGTATGTCTAATGTCTACTGTATGTATATTTAAAAGTCAATGGTTCACCCAACTCAGATCGTTGTGGAACATTGTGGAAGGAGTTCGCAAGTCGAAAAGGTTGGGAACCGCTGCCATAGAGAAACATGTCTATATACTGGTACCATGTATCTCCTTCTTACGAGGATATTGTAAAATGTGTTTTATTCGAAGATATACAATGTTATCGACACTATTTTCCGGTCAGTTTGGATTGCATTTTTAGCGTGAGTTACTGACATTCTTATCGGATATGTATTACATAATGTTCACTTTGGCGCGAAAAACTACAGTACCTGGGAGTGTGTAATTGGATGTTGTAAACACGCCTTCTCAGAATAAGTCTCCTAGCATCCTAGCGTACTTCCTGTTCCCATGCCCCGTCCTATGCATAGAGAACCTAGAGAACCAGATGCACCCGTCTCCGATTTACAAAGTTACGCGACATTCATATGATCTGTGAGGTTTCCCAATGGAAAATGAATGACTTCAAGAAATAAAATCCTAAAAGGGACTAAAATATTTCTATATAAAGCATAAAGTGATTATTATAAACTCCTCAAAATCCTGGTGCTAATAATAACATTCCTGAACTTAGGACTATTTCCATCTTCAGCTTCAGGTTCAAGTTTTAACAATGGCGTTTAATAAAATCATTAAACATTTCAAGATAGCAACAATATTATGAACTTTCACCGACGCGACGTTATAATAATAATAATAATAATAATAATAATAATAATAATAATAATAATAATAATAATAATAATAATAATAATAATAATCTTCTTCACGTCCTGGTTTAGGCAAGAGTTGCCTGTTCCGATAATAATAATAATAATAATAATAATAATAATTAATGATAATAATAATAACAATAACAGCAATAAATTTCTTTTTATTAAGGATTTTCTTTACATTACAGTAGTTCCCTGGGTTTCCCTCTCCTCCTCCTCCTACCTTCAGCATTCCAATCGAGCATAATTCTTGGGATATTACTATTCTCCATCCTCTTCAGATGTCCATATCATTTCAATCTTCGTTCTTCTATTACTACTATAATATTATGTTTAACATTAATTAATTAATAATAAATAAATAATAATAATAGTAACAATAATAATATGGTTAAAGCTCTTAGCTAAAACGTTTAAAATTATGTTAGCCCACACCATCTTATAAAAACAGCTGTGCTTGTTGCACTTGAGTGTATGGACAATATTGGCCGATATAGTGAGTTTTGTTCACCCAGAATCACGCCACTAGCCTCGAGACAATACAATTATAGAAAGACTGGAATTTTACACCGCGCACAATATTTTCATTACATTGTTGCCTCAGGCGTAACAAAATATTGACCAAGAAAATACTTATTTTACTTAAACTTATGAAAACATTTTTTAAAATTATCTTTGAAGGACGCGAGAAATAAATTTTACGATGAATTTGTTCAAAGATGTTTGGATGCCACAATACTATGTTTAACAGTCGATTGACATTTGTATCCCAATCGTAATTCTGTTTTTTTTTTATGACGTAGGATAACAAGAATTAGCTCTCTCTGATAATTCAATTGTTTTTATTTAAAAATTATCCGAAGCGTCTCGATGAGTCACACGTTGTATTGAAATTTGAGATTTATCACTCCGTTTGGAAATTTGTATGTATCAGAGTTTAGATTTTTTAAAGTTCTTATTTACATAGGAACGTTTTATGCAAGGTCATATCGTTTCTAGATTATTTTGACTGTACATAGTATAAGTTATTGTAAATTTGTAGTTTTATGTTTTCATGGGTTTTCTATAGAAATTTACTAAATGATTTTAAAGATTACGATAAAATTGGAACTGAAAATTAAATTCCATCCCAGCGTTTGCCTTCACGACTAAGGAAAACCACGTAAGAAATCCGGCTAGTTAGCTCCGGGATTTGAACTGGGACTTCGTAAATACAAATATATATCTTGTTCATTACATTATATAGGAACGTTTTATGCAAGATCATATCGTTTCTAGATTATTTTGACTGTACCTAGTATAAGTTATTGTAAATTTATAGTTTTATGTGTTCATGTGTTTTCTATAGAAATTTACTAAATAATTTTAAAGATTACGATAAAATTGGAACTGAAAATTAAATTCCATCCCAGCATTTGCCTTGACGACTAAGGAAAAGCACATAAGAAATCCGGGTAGTTAGCTCCGGGATTTGAACTGGGACCTCGTAAATACAAATATATATCTTGTTCATTTTTCTTTATAACTTTATGTATGTATCTTAAAATGTATGCATTTTTTAAGATCTCGTTTACAAAATGTAATAATTTTGTTTGAAATTTTATCTACAATCTCTGAAGTTTTAAGACTACATTAAAGCTTATTTTCCTTGATTTCATATACGCATATACATAACAAATGTGTCACTTATAAAAACAATAAAAGACAGTAGTAGTCCTTGAGATAAAAATAAAAATTAGTTCTAAATAAATCATTCAGATTTATAAATAATCTGAGATCAACATAAAACATTAAACATGGTACAATTTATTTTAAATCCTTATATGAAAGTCCATTTCTACAGGTAAATATTTTTTTTTGTCCAATGCACACCAGGTTGTCTTTTATGACATTTCTGGCTTTCTTCCCTGGCATTGGCGGAATTGTAATCCATTTCTTAGTTTGGTGCACCTAGAAGGTGGAGTTACGTTACTCTGATGATAAGATGGATGATAAATAATAATGAAGCGTCAGGAGAGTCTTTATCTTAAACTTAACCTTAATTCTAGACCATGGGCAACCACAGGAATAATTTCTTTTAAGGAAAAATTTCTATGGTCTGGCCGGGAATCGAACCCGGGACAGCAAAAAGAATGTAATTATGATAGTATGAGTATAAAAAACAAATAATTAAATAATTGTAAGTAATGGGTATTTAAATGGTCGTTCGAAATGTGGAACCTTTTATACATTTGAGTTCCATTGAAAAAGTGTTGGCATTAGAAATAGAAACAATTTTAGCTAACTTTTAACTAAAGCTGGTAATTAAATGATTGGAGGAACAGTGCCTGAAAATTTGTGGAGTTTCTTTAGATCATAAAACAATTTTTTTTTGCTAAAAATAATATCCTTTTGACAAAATTTCATCTTGATATACGATATTCTAAGAAGGTGTTTATCTATAATACATAAAAATTAATGTTTGTTTGTTTGTTTGTTCGTACTTTATGCACGGCCATACCGTTGATCCGATTGTGACGGGGCTTTTTGCAAAATGTTCAGGAGATTCCCGGGATGAACATAGGCTATAAGAGAGTTGTGATACTCAATTCCTACACACCCTTAAAAATCGCCTTTTGTAGTCGAAAACTTAAAAAAAAAGTTGCTCTTTGGACGCTTAAATGTCTTACGCTGCATAAATCATAACAAATACATAAAATTAATGTACACAGAATTGAATATATCAAAAAGCTCTAGAAAAAAAGTCCGCTACAGCATATGGTTATCTTTTACGGATAACTCACAATAACCATTTTTGTCTTTCATTGATGCCAAGAAGATCGAGACAAGTGCGTAGATTCCTGTGCAAGCATAGCAGCACATGGCGGGTATTTTTTTACGGATAACTCACAATGATGAATTTTGCCTTTTAGCTCATTTTATGCCAAGAAGATCGAAATAAGTAGATTCCGGGCAACACCGGGTAATCAGCACGGGGAATCTTAAAATAATTATGATTATACATTTATAATTATTTTCAATTTTACTATATTCAACAAATCATAAGAAGTACATTAATTTTTGTCTTTCAGTTAATTTATGCCAAGAAGATGGGGATGAGTACATTACCGGACAATGTCGGATAAACAGCACGGGGTATCTAAAAATAATTATGATATAAATTCTCCGTTCTACTTATTTAACTAAACATAAAACACATTAATTTTCGCATTTCAGCTCATTTATGTCAAGAAGATCGGGATAAGTAGATTCCTGAGCAAAGCCGGATAATCAGCATGGGGTATCTAAAAACATAAATTTATAATTATTTTTCCTATTACTTATTCAACTAAATATAAAAGCACATTACTTTTCATTTATTTAGGTGTAGCAGCGTACGCAGGATATTAGCTAGTAACAAATATTTTATGCTCTAGACAACAATTTCAAACCACAGGTAAATGACGTAAGCAAAAGGAAAAAAAAAAAAACGTATAAAATGCAGACCGACCGACATTCCTATACCACATCATGTTCAGAGGGGTGGGGAAGGGTAGTTTGATTGTTAAATAAAGAGTGAGTTTTTACAAAACCCGCAAGAGTGCGCTGCAAACAGTTATGTAATGTCATTGAGTCTACGGTGCGGTGTTGTTCATTCAAGCAAGTGCATTCGTGTAGTTAACTAGTGTTGCAAGCTGTGAGCATACGTTTCTGACTGACTGGCAGAAAATTCCAATCAGGTAACTGAACTACAAGGTGAACTGGTCTCATTCGAGAATAGTAATGAACTTGTTTCAATATTCTTCTGTTATATTTTTTAAGATGATTTATTTACTGTCTATTTTTACAAGAATAATACTAACATGCTCACGTTGTCTTTAAAGTTCGTTAACACCGATAACTGCCGGCTCGTTACTGTACCTGCATGGCAGAACCATGCCGGTCTTTCCAACCTTACTTCACTTTGGCTACATTCATTTTAACCGATATTTAACTGAAAGTATATAATAAACACATCCTAATTCTTTACGTGTCACCACATCGTGGGTCTACTTTTCCTCTTTTATTTGACCTAGTTAGCAGGGGCGATTCACATGCATCTTGGGAGTAGTAACTACAAATTCAAAGAAAAGATCTCATTGATTTCAGTTTTCCTGAAATTGGAACACGCAATTATTTATCATCATCATCTTCAAGGTATGGGCCTGTTGGCCCGTTCCGCTCCCCGGCGTCCTTCCAACGATGTTTTGGTCTTCCTACATTTCTTCGGCCTAGAGGCCTATAATGAAGCAGCTGATTTGATAAACATTATTTGGCATTCTTTGTATATGTTCAAACCAATTACGTTTATTTGTGTGTATTTTCTCGTTTATATTATAGATTTGTAGTTCATCTCCGATATCTTGACTTCTCTTTTGATCTCTTAGAGATATACCTGCAACTGATCTGAGAAATCTCATTTCTATTGTCTCAATTTTATTTTTATCAGAGATCGTTAAAGGCCAAGTCTCAGACCCGTATGTTAATGTTGGAACGGCTACTGTTTTGTAAAATTTTGAGTTATTATTATTAGTTGAAAATGAATCCTGAAAAATTAGCTGTACGGATAAAAACCAATATTATATTTTGATAATTATTATGAACACTTGTAGAAGTTTAAGAAAGGTCATTATAATATAGATTTTGTTTAGGAAAATTTACGTAGATTTAAGAGATTTTGATTAAGTTTGTGTGTGTGTATGTATAATATATATAGACACGTGGGTGTGTGCGTGCGCTTATAGTTTACAAATAACTAATCTACAAATATTGTGAATAATTTAATTTGATTTTATTAACTAATTACCGGTAATGTTATTACAATTATATTCCAAATTGTCCACCGCAATAATTATAGTTACAACACCGGAAAGAAAAATAATTTCGTGGTGAAAATTAGGCGAAATTGGAATCGATGTTTGGCTAACTATTAGAGCATTCTATGCCAGGAGTGCACGTACATAAATTGAATTCAAAACAAAAAAGCTCACAAATTATTGTTGCAGTATGTGAGAAATTATAAGTAATGCCACGAGTGATTTCCAAATTATCGATAAATTCACGACTCACGAAGTGAGGAGTGAATTTATCTAGAGAATTTGGAAATCAAGAGTGGCATTTGTTAGGACTATTTAACGAATAAAATTAAGCTGTTTACTCACAAATCATTATTTAACTATAGTTATTTTAAAATATTTATATATTTATTGTAAACGGCGATGTTTGAAAACAAATGAGAAACGATAGGTACGCTTCTACTGCTTATTTTATCACTGCAACCAGATCATACTATTTATTGCCAAAGAAACGCAATATTGTAAGGAGGAGCTTTCTTTAATATGGTAAATTTAATATTGATAAATATTTGGTGAAACACGACTCTGATTGGTTGTAAAACAGAAATCATTGAAACGTGATTGCTCATTGACTCCCATTTGGGGCATGAGTTAAATAGTCATAAGTAATGCCAAGAGTGATTTCCAAATTATCGATAAATTCACGACTCACGAAGTGAGGAGTGAATTTATCTAGAGAATTTGGAAATCAAGAGTGACATTTAAGACTATTTAACGAATAAAATTAAGCTGTTTACTCACAAATCATTATTTAACTATAGTTATTTTAAGATATTTATATATTTAATGTAAACGGCGATGTTTGAAAACAAATGAGAAACGATAGGTACGCTTCATCTGCTTCTTTTATCACTGCAACCAGATCATACTATTGCCAAAGGAACGCAATATTATAAGAATGCTCTCTAGTGGAGAAAAAATGAAACACATCAAACTGTATATTAATTTATTTCTGATGTCGTATGATGTAAATATGACAATTATATTTTTCTGGATTGTTACCTGGGAAAAAATACATTTAAGAAAGTGCAAACAGTGGTTTCTTTTTTTGGTGGTATAATCAATTGCTACAAATGTTTTTATATTAACTCCCGCATGCGGCATGTGTTTGACATTCATGCAGTATATATACAATCTGGTAGCCGTATTTCTCACAGGCTCAGTCACTGCAAAATAATGGTCAGACCTGTTCAGAATCTTAAAAAAAGAGCTTTCTTTAATATGGTAAATTTAATATTGATAAATATTTGGCGAAACACGACTCTGATTGGTTGTAAAACAGAAATCATTGAAACGTGATTGGTCATTGACTCCCATTTGGGGCATGAGTTAAATAGTCATAAGTAATGCCACGAGTGATTTCCAATTTATCTAGAGAATTGGAAATCAAGAGTGGCATTTGTTACGACTATTTAACGTATAAAATTAGGCTATTTACTCGTAAATCATTATTTAAATATAGCTATTTTAAAATATCTATATATTTAATGTAAACGGCGATGTTTGAAAACAAATGAAAAACGTTTGTTTCATTTGTTCATTCACTGCAACCAGATCATATTATATATTGCCAAATAAATACTGTAAGAATGCACCCTAGTGGAGAAAAGATGAAACACATCAAACTGTATATTATAACCAACATTATAGGTTATTAATTAATTTCTGATGTCCTATGATGTAAATATGCCAGTTATATTTTTCTGGAACGTTAAACCTGGGAAATAATACGTTTAAGAAAGTGCAAACAGTGGTTTCTATTTATTGTGGTATAATTAATTGCTACAATTTTTTTCTATTAGGCCTATATCTCGCAAGCGGTATTTCCTTACATCTGTGCACTATATATACAATCTGGGAGCCATTTTGCATTCTAGGATTCTTGCATCTTAATATATAAATTGCTATATTCAACGTATTTTTTAGAGTGTCACTGCAAAATAATGCTCTGACTTATTGAGAATATTAGAAAGGAGGAGCTTTCTTTAATGTGATAAACTTAGGTTGATAAATATCGAGGTGAAACAAGACTGATCGGTTATAAAACATTATTCATTGAAACGTGATTGTTCATTTTGTTGGAACCCCCCCTCCATTTAGGGCAAATGAGTTAAAATAGTCTGTGGAATAAAATGTATGATAATTTTTCCCCCGAAAAATGCGAGAAATGCCTTGACATTGAATGAGAATTTGAGGTAATTTTAACAACCTAAAATCACTATTTTACAACTATTGAACTCGTGGTCCCAAATGGGAGTCGATGACCAATCGCGTTTCAATGAATTTTGTTTTACAGCTAATGGCCATCTTTTTTCAACTCGTCTATTTATCTAATTCTGTTTAACCAAAATAAAGAAATCAGCTCCTTTTTAAATATTCTGAACATGTCAGAGTATTAGGATAAAATAAAATGTTTTCTTACCTCTTCTCATATAAAATCTTCTAAGTAGATCGCGATTTTCGAGACCATATCGGTCTCTCATCTTCAGTACAATCTCGGCGACTGATGTTATGTCGATCGGAAGAAACACTTTTTTCCTCTGTTTGGTGGACCAACGAACCTCTGGATCAGAATCCAGATTTGCGGGAATTTCGAAGTTCATAAGTGTTCCCTTGGTTTTTCTGAATGTGGATTTTTCCCCAAACCGTGATTTCCTTTTGTTTATCTATTTAATTAGACTGGCTTTTGATTAAATTGCATGTTTTTCGGACCGAGCATGAGCAGCTACTGCTGACTTTTCCATTTCTCCATTTTTGTCATTTCTAAGATGTTCTTTCACCTTTGTTTTCAAATTTCTTTTTGTTTTTCCAACATAGATTTTGTCACAATTCCTCCATTTGATCTGATAAATTCCTGATTTTTTTTTCAGTTCTTCATTTTTATTGGTTTTAATTATCCTATTAAGGCTGTATTCGTTCTTCGGTGCCAGTCTTATATTCAACTTTTGAACTTTTTTTGAAACTTGTATTGTTTCAAAGGAGGTAACTGAATTTCTTCAATTTTATTTTATTTATTTATTTTTTGCTCATGCTTGCTCCGAAAAACATTCAATTGAATCAAATGCCAGTCTAATTAAACAAATAGATGAACAAATAGATAAGAACTCACAGTTTGGGAAAAAATCCACATTCAGAAAAACAAAGGAAAACTTATGAACTTCGAAATTCCCGCAAATCCTAACCTGATCCAGAGGTTCATTGGTTCACCAACAGAGGGAAGAAGTGTTTCTTCCGATCAACATACCAGTCGCCAAGATTGTACTGAAAATGAGACCTTTATGGTCTCGAAATCGCGATATATTTAGAAGATTTATATGAGGAGAGGTAGGAAACATACGATTTTACCATAAATTAAACCTCAGTGATTAATTCCTATAAAAGTTAAATAAAAAAAAAAAGGTCATAGCATAATTTTGCAGTGACTGACTCTCGAACAAATACATTGTATATAGCAAATAATGAACAGATGCCTTCGAACTACACATTAGATAATTGTGTGTTCAATAATTTTGTTTTTAAATAATTATTTTACTGAGTGGTTTCCTAAAAAAAAATATTGAACTTTTATAGGAAAAAAATCACTGAGGTAATTCAAGGTTTAAATTAAAATACTTTATACATCACTTCATATCCGGTATCCAATTCCTTGTTGGGACATTGTAGTAAGGAGCAGGAATTCTGAACTATACAAAGGTCCAGAATGTTGGAATCGTAGGCGAACAAGGTAACCACTAGTCCACTTGGGACCGGAATTCTAATCTAGGCTGCCATGGCGGCTAAAAACTCTTTAAAATGTAATGGGCATAACTCATCAACAAGGATTAAGCCCAATGGCCTGTTCCGATCTCATTATAGGTTGAATTGGTCCTTCCATATCTTAAATGGTCTTCCCAACAATCTTCTCCCTTTTGGTTTATAATTATACATTCTTCGTAATACGTGCTGAAGGTAAGCATTTTGATAGTATTTTATTCTTTCACAGAGATTAAATATATTAGGTTGTGTTCTTATATCTTCGTTTTTCTTTTTATCGGTCCTTTGGTATCCTGCTATTGCTCTCAACATCTTCATTTCTACAGCCTCTATTTGTTTATTATCTGCCTTTGTTAATGTCCAGGTTTCACATCCATAGGTAAGAGATGGAACTGCCAATACTTCGTAAAATTTTAAAATAGTTTATTTTCTAGTTTTATTCAATAAAATACGTTTAATTGTGCCACATAGATAATTGAATCGTTGTATTTTAGTGTGTTTATCTAAATTTCTGTCATTACCTAAATGACATCCCAAATAATTAAAATTCTGAACTTGGTCTATAATTACATTGTTTATCACTATTTTTGTTCTTATTGCACATTTTCCTTTCAGAGCTAATATTTTTGTTTTAGATGTAGATATTCTTAAATTGTATTTAGAGAGATATTATTTGAAGTATAAAGGAATTGTAAAGCATTTTCTGATGCTGTCATTAATACTTGATCGTCTGCAAAAAGCAGAATTGTCAATACACTGTTTATATTAATTTGTTCTTGCCATAATAGGCATAATTGCGGATTTAAATATTATATATATATATATATATATATATATATATATATATATATATATAAATGTTTGTTTGTTCGTATTTCATGCGCGGCCATACCGTTCATCAGATTGTGATGGGGCTTTTTGCTAAATGTTCCGGAGATTGCCGGGATGAACATAAGTTATAAGAGAGTTGTGATACTAAATTCCTGCACCCTTAAAAATCTCCCTTTGTAGTGAAAAAAAAAAATAATTTTGACGCGTAGAATGGCTTACGCTGCCTAAACCTCACAAATACATAAAATTAATGTACACAGAATTGAATATCTAAAAAAAAACTCCTAAAAAGTACACGACAGCATATGTTTATCTTTTACGGGTAACTTATAATAGCCACTTTTATCTTTCATTGATGCCAAGAAGATCGGGATAAGTAGATTTCCGGACAAGCCTGCACTGCCGTACTGTTCATCTGATTGTGAAGAGGTTTCTTGCAAAATGTTCAGGATTTCCCCAGGAAGATTATAGGCTATAAGAGAATTTTAATGCTAAAGTCCTTCACTCTTAAAATCGCCTTTTGTAGTGAAAAAGTGAAATAAAGGTGGCATTTTTGTATGCTTAAATGGCTTACGCTGCCTAAAACATAACAAATACACCAAATTAATGTACACAGAATTGAATATCTCAAAAAATTCTACAAAAAGGCCCGCGACAGCATATGTTTCTTTTATGGAAAACTCACAATAACCCTTTTTGTCTTTCATTGATGCCAAGAAGATAGGGATAAGTAGATTCCTGGGCAAGCAAAGCAGCAGCACGGATAACTCAACGATTTTTGCCTTTCAATTCATTTATGCCAAATACATCGGGATACGTAGATTGCCGGGCAATGCCGAGTAATCAGCACGGGGTATCTAAAAATAATAACGATATTAATTTATAATTATTTTTCCTTTTACTTATTCAACTAAACGTAAAAAAAAAACATAATTTATTTAGGCGCAGCAGCGCACGCCGGGTATTGGCTAGTGTAAAATAAAATGTAATGTATAACTGCATAAACAGTGCTAGTGTAATACAATACTGTACTTTGCATGCAAAAACAGTATATTAAATGTTTTGTGTCAAGGTAACATTACTGAGTCCTACAATAAACTGTATTGAGAAATGTTTTTATGTTAACTCGGTGGAATTCTATTCTCCAGAAAAGTTAGATTCTCTGAAACCTAACTTTTGTACTGCTAATTGGTGAGATAACCGCTAGCGCCTTGGCGCCCTTTCGAAATAGTTGTTCCCCTTATAATTTTTAGTTCTGAACAGTTGTTTAAATACCGGGATGGATGCAGAAAATTACTTGAAAATTAATGTCTTAGTCCACAAATGGGATATGGAGGTACTTTTTTGTGATTAAGGTAATTTCATTATAGTTTATTTGAAAGAGTGTCACTGTGTAATGGTGTAAGTAAAATATTGTAATGGCCCTTCTTCAGGGAATGTAACGTTTTGACTTCATTGTTCTACTCAGCATAGTGCAGTGACTACCGGTAGCTTTCAGATGTTATCAATATCACAAAAAATCGCCTAGTAAATAAAATAAAAATTGGAGTATAAAATATAAAGGGAAGCCGTAGTCTTCTCTGCATAGTTATGTACTAGGTTTACAGCCTGTTAAGTCCAGAATCGAGTAATCTTTCCAACTTTTCTTTGGTTTCAATGAAAGTATTTCCCTTAAAGAGTTTATTGAAGTTTTACGATTATCGCCTTATTAACAATTAAGGTATTGATTGCGATTTTGGTTAAGTCATGTTAGATTTAGGTATTACGAGTATGATCTGATTTCTAGATAATTACTAAATCACAGCGGAATATAAGGTTGCTAGGGAGAAAGAATGCAAACAACTTGAAATGTGGTTTTATGCACGATACTTACAGCAATGGCGACCATGATTAAAAGTTCAATTTCCTAAATTTCGGGGTTGCCAACCTATAAATGACTATACTGTAATATATATATTAAATGCCCCAGGTTTTTCTTTCGACATTCCTGGTTTCTCTCCTTACATATTACATTTTACATATTGCCTACCTCGTGCGGGAAGTAAAACCACTACTCTGTATGTATACTACCTATAATGTATAGGCTATACAAAAATATATCCCAAAGGTTGTGTTAATATACATTATACGAAACAAATCACTGCATTTTAAATTAACTGAACTTTATTTGAAACAAAATGTAGGATATATATATTGTTCAGTGCCACCTGTTTGTCATTTGACATTCAGGTATTCTCTCCTTGGCATTGGCGCATAGTAACCCACTTCTGTGGTCGGGGCGCCTGGAAAGCGGGATTCCGCTGTCCCAATGATATGATGGGTATTGATGCGTCAGCAGAGGCCTTAAACCTAAACTTAATCTAATGAGATGAATATGATATTGATGATAATGATGGCCAGATGATGTACGGGGACCGTTTGGGCCTTAAAGTAACCTGACATTTGTCTTACAGGTGAGGAAAAACCACCGAAAAAAACCTTATCCAGGAAACTTGTCCCGAGCGGGGATCGAACCCGGGCGCGCTGCGTGACAAGATAGCACGCTACCTCGAGACAACAGTGGTAGACTTATTTGAAACAATATAAAACAATAAATTCGTACTTGCCGCCGTTTTATGACTGATTGGTGTCAGCCTGCTGTAGTCTCAACTAAAGTATTTTCGGCATTTACCGTATAAACATTGGCCAGGCTGTTAACATTAATCAGTTGTTTATAATGAACGCAAATATTTCCAACAAATATGTTATTATTTTGCTGTTAGGCTATTTATTATTTTAAAAACACCATCGTGCAAAAAAAAAAAATGTACAACGCACGTTTGTGAAGTGATTTTCAGAATCTCCCTGTCGCTCGGTTTTTAATAATTTCCTCGCTTCTGTAAAAACAACTTCCGAACCTCGAATTGTAATGTACTTTTACTTACCATACGAAATAGATTCTCGGTTATTATTTGGGATGCCACCTATGAATATTACAACGGATCGCAGTTATCAACTCCGTCGATAGTTGGCAGTTGGCGAAATGTTAATACAAGTTTCAACTACAGACAATTGCCAACATGTTTATTCAGGTTAGATTACCGGTAGGTAGGCATCGATGACCTTTATTTTTTTGGTGTGTTTTTCATAATTGCTATTCTATTCTAACAATGATAATAGCCATGTCCCAGCGATAACATGGCGTATTCCAGCTCAAATTAACATTCATTTTCAGGATAAAAAAATACTGTGCGTCCAAGCGATGAGACGTAGTGGCGTAGAATTCTTATGTCACTACAGAGTTCATTATGCGCATATCAGCATCAGAACAAAACGTGCAACCCCTTATTCACTATCCATCTAATCCCTTAAAAAGTACATTGCTGAAGTAAATACTCGGCGTGCGCTGCTACGCCTAAATAAATTAAATGTGTTCTTTATATTCATTGAGCCAGTAAACAGAAAAATAACTATAGATTTATATCGTAATTAGGCCTATTTTAGATACCCCGTGCTGATTACCCGGCGTTGCCCGGGAATCTACTTATCCCGATCTTCTTGGCATAAATGAGCTGAAAGAAAAAAGTTACCGTAAATGAATTATAGCCTCCAATAGCTCCCACGAGGACTGAAGTAAGAATAATTAATGCAATAAACCCATTACAGTTAATTGTATATGAAATTAATATTAATGGGACACTTTTTTTTTTAATCGATATAAAAATAAAACAATTATTTCATCTTAATCCTTCTATAACTCTAGGGAATCATCAATGGAGCGGGGGCTGCACCTCTTTTTATCAACAGGTTGATATGACTATTCTAGAAATTATCCGCACGCTGCTACGCTTGCCCAGGAATCTAGGTATCCCGATCTTCTAGGCATCAATGAAAGACATAAATGATTGTTGTGAATTATCCATAAAAGATAGGCATTTGCTTTTGCGGACATTTTTCGTAGATTTTTTTAGTCAATTCTGTGTACCATCATTTTGTGTATTTGTTATGGTTTAGGCAACTGAGCGATTTAAGCATCCAAAAAGCTACTTTAAAAAACGATCGTATAATCCGATCACAGTGCCACCTGCCGGGTCCAGTTGTGAATATAAACTATACAGGGATCCACTCAAAAAAATCATCAAAATCGGTTCAGTCGTTTAGGAGTTAAGTAACATACACACGTACAGAAGTTATATTTTATGTATTTACATATCTATCCAGCCATAGTAATTCTGCCCGAGGGCAGGTCCTTCACTGCAATCATAGCATTTTCATGCTATGCTTGCAGCTTTACTAGGGAATTGTAGGTGTGATAGCTTCCCGTTGCTTTCCACAATATTTACATATCCATCCATAGTAATTCTGCCCGAGGGCAGGTCCTTCACTGCAATCATAGCATTTTCATGCTATGCTTGCAGCTTTACTAGGGAATTGTAGGTGTGGTAGCTTCCCGTTGCTTTCCACAATATTTACATATCCATCCATAGTAATTCTGCCCGAAGGCAGGTCCTTCACTGCAATCATAGTATTTTCATGCTATGCTTGCAGCTTTACTAGGGAATTGTGAGGTGTGGTAGCTTTCCGTTGCTTTCCACACCGATGAAGGATGATGGTGGTGGTGATGATGATAATGGCCATATGATTTCGGGGACCGTTTGGGCCTTAAAGTTTTCCTGACATTTGTCTTACAGGTGAGTAAAAACCCCGATAGAAACCTCGCCCAGAAAAACTGCCCCGACCGGGGATCGAACCCGGGCCCGCTGCGTGACAAGGCAGCACGCTACCTTGAGACCACAGCGGTGGACTATTTACATATCCATCCATAGTAATTCTGCCCGAAGGCAGGTCCTTCACTTCAATCATAGCATTTTCATGCTATGCTTGCAGCTTTACTATGGAATTATAGGTGTGGTAGCTTCCCGTTGATTTCCACACCGGTGAAGGATGATGATAAGGATGATGATGATGGCCATATGAATAGCCTAACATATTTTTTCCAGTTTATTTAGGTGGGCATTTTGCAGAGAATCGCTAGATTTTATATAGAATTTCCCAATATTTTAGTTCCAAATAACCAAATTAGTATATTTTGAAATGGTGATAAATTAAAGAACCCTTTAAAATGGATTTAGTGTAATTATTAATATTAAAAATGGCATTTTTAACATTTTCAAATATTCATTAAGTTTTGACGAACCTAATGTTTGTTACAAATTTAATGGTGTCTAGAGAGAACAATGTAATCAAAATATTGATGTAATGAAAATTTACCCAATATCATGATTCAACACACTGCTTTCATTAAAGTTAAAAACAATTGATCAGTGGATGACAACGTGTTTAAAATATGAACCCCACAGTCTTCATGTTTTACCCTTATTTTCGAATATCGTGCTGAATTCTCCACATTATCCATGACAACATACAATCATTGGATCTATATATAAATAGGCTAAGACAAAATAGTTAAGTGCCATTGCTTCATAGTTTGTCAACCGATTTTTTTAGTAGCTATTGAGCTTTAGCCATCATCATCATCCGGTATAATGGCAATTGCCGCCGTCTTCAGGAAGCCAAACGCCATTCCTCTCTGTCCATCCATTGATCTTCCTCCAATCCTCTGGTATTCATAGCTGCTTGTACCCCTTCTATCCGTTTTCTTCGGTCTTCCTCTTCCTACTTTTCATTGGGATCCAGTCCATAACAATTTTAGGCAATATTTGCTCTGGCATTCTTTTGACATGGCCATACCACTGTAATATTTTCTTTTCTATGATGTCCGGCTCCTCTTGTACACCCATAATTTCCCTTATTTCTTTATTTCGTATTCTATCCATTCTAGATCTTCCAGCTGATCTTCTTAAAGCATCCATTTCTGTACTTAAAATGCTTTTCGTTTCTCTGATAGGAATTTGCCAGACTTCAGCACTATATGTTAAAACCAAACATCATGAGCTTTAGTATTATCATAAGTAATGCCACGAGTGATTTCCAAATTATCGATAAATTCACGACTCACGAAGTGAGGAGTGAATTTATCTAGAGAATTTGGAAATCAAGAGTGGCATTTGTTAGGACTATTTAACGAATAAAATTAAGCTGTTTACTCACAAATCATTATTTAACTATAGTTATTTTAAAATATTTATATATTTAATGTAAACGGCGATGTTTGAAAACAAATGAGAAACGATAGGTACGCTTCTACTGCTTCTTTTGTTTATCACTGCAACCAGATCATACTATTTATTGCCAAAGGAACGCAATATTGTAAGGAGGAGCTTTCTTAATATGGTAATCATAACACTGATAAATATTTGGTGAAACACGACTCTGATTGGTTGTAAAACAGAAATCATTGAAACGTGATTGGTCATTGACTCCCATTTGGGGCATGAGTTAAATAGTCAATAAAACATTGGAAAAAGTTCTGCCGTTTTTAACTGAAACGCAGTGTTTATGGGAAATCTCCATGGTGTGGTGCAAGATATAAATTTCTTACAGAGAAGCATGCGATGTATAAAGGCCATGTCCAAAAAAATATGCCTTTTTAACTACAAGGCACTAAAATCCAGCGCCAAGGCTCCCATTTAAGTAGTTCATCTACATAAATACCTTTTTTCTCCTTTGTGTTTTTTTCCTTCCGAAAAAAAGAACTTGCGATTTATATATGACGGGCTTAAGGCAGTAGCATGATAAGCCACATTCTGTTAAGAAATGTCATTTATTACAATGAAAGCAAATAAATGTATTGAAATTTCCATAAAATAATTTGAAAGTGCGCCAGTGAAGAATTAAAACATATAGACACACAATGCATTAACAACAATACTGCCCAATTAGTATTTATAATTTTTTAAAACATTAAAATCCTTATATCTCAGAAAGAACAATGTGTGGCTTCTGTTATTGCAAGCAAGTCCTTCATATATACCTACATCATGGAAAAATGCATCGATTCTCACAATTTTTGTTTGCAAATATCGGCTAGCGTGGTAACCACTAGACCACCGGAAATAATAATAATAATAATAATAATAATAATAATAATAATAATAATAATAATAATAATAATAATAAAACCACTAACATGAGAAGAATACTATAGCCTACAGGTCATCATAAAAGTGACAATATACATATATACAGTGTGTCCCATTCAAACCTGCCACATTTTAATTAATTATAACTAACAAAGTATGCGGAATTGTGAAATGAGGCCGGTATTAAACGGAACAGAAACTCAAAGATTTTTCATTGCTATACACTAAAACACCTCTATATGTGCACCATTAGTAGCACGAACAATATCAAGTCTGCGTTCGATTTCGTGCCACGTCCTGTCCAACATGTCCATTGGTACTGTTGCAATTGTGTCAAGGATACGGGTTCGAAATCATGATGATCTTATACTGGAGTCACAAACACATGGTCTTTTACATACCCCTAGAGGAAGAAGTCCAGTGGAGTGATGTCTGGCGGACGTGGTGACCAGCAAATTGGTCCGCCGCGTCCAATCCACCTATCTGGAAAGGATTCTTTGAGTGAATTCCGAACATCGAGGCTCCAGTGTGGCGGGGCTTCCATCTTTCTGAAAGATTACTTGGGATTGCAGATCAGCTACTTGGCGATACAAGAACTGTTCCAACGTGTCTTGGTATACCGGGCCAGTTATCGACTTCTCATGGAAGAAAAAATAACCTTTAATCCTGTTCATCAGGCCGCACCAAACGTTTACTTTGGGGCTATCCCGGACGTGTTCACGGTAGACGTGTGGATTTTGCGTACCCTAGATCCTTAAATTGTGCCGATTAACAGATACATGGAACATTGCCTTGTCAGAAAACAAGAAGTTTCCAAGAAATTTAGGGGGTCTTATCAATACGATCCAGCATTTCAATAGCGTATGCCTGTCGTCGTGGCCAAACATCTGGCTTTATTTGTTGAACAATTTGCACCTTGTAGGGATACAAACGAAGCCGCTTATGAAGCACCCGATGCACAGTTGATCTCGGCACATTGAACTGCCGGGAAGCTTGGCGAATTGATTTTTGTGGACTTATCTGAAATCCTGCTCTAATTTCTTCAATTTTTTCTTCTGAAACACGTGTACGAGCACCTCCTGATTCTTTTTTAACGCTTCCAGTCGCCAGAAACTTCTCAAGCCATGCCTTAATGGTCTTCCCATCAGGTGCATTTCTTCCATATTCTCTCCGGTAATTTCTTTCCACTGTAGTTATTGACTTCGTCTCTACATACCAGAAAACAGTTTGTGCTCGTTGCTGAGGAGTCTCCATTTTGTTTTATATCATTATTGTCCAACATGCGACAGATGAATTAACTGCAACAATGACAAACATTCTTTTGAGTTTCTCTTTCTTTTAATACCAACCTCATTTTATAATTCCGCATGCTTTGAGAGTTATGATTAATTAAAATGTGGGAGGTTTTTGAATGAGACACGGTGTGTGTGTGTGTGTGTGTGTGTGTGTGTGTGTGTGTGTATTCATTCATTCATAGTGTTCTGCTCAAGAGCAGGTCTTTCACTGCAAACTCAGCGTTCTACTCTCTTTCCTTAACTCAGCTTTCCTTTTTGTATCTGCATACAAACCATTTATTTTAATATTGTCTATCATCTGGTGTCTTTTTCTGCCTCTTTCTTTCCGTTGACCATTCCTTCTAGGGCATCCTTAAGCAGTCAGTT
Organism: Diploptera punctata; assembly: GCA_030220185.1. Taxonomy (NCBI): domain Eukaryota; kingdom Metazoa; phylum Arthropoda; class Insecta; order Blattodea; family Blaberidae; genus Diploptera; species Diploptera punctata. Next base: position 3,639,847 of record JASPKZ010003842.1, read on the forward strand.
TTCTTCTTAGCCAGTGGCCAATCCAATTTCTTTTCCTCTTCTTTATGAGTTTCCAGCATTGTTCTTCTTTCACCCACTCTATCTAGCACACCTTTATTTCTTACTTTGTCTATTTTATATGTTACATTCTTCTCCATATCCACATCTCAAAAGCTTCCAGTCGCTATTCCTCATTCCTATGTGTGTGTGTGTGTGTGTGTGTGTATATATATATATATATATATATATATATATATAGTTTTTCTTTTCTCAGCATGTCGGTTTTTTATGTTTGAAAATTTTGGAATAATTATAATATAAGTACAATATGTTTGTTGAATTTGTGGAAGTCTTCCCAAGTTGTAAATCAAGAAGTGTTTAAATAGTTTTTGGGATATGAGGAAGAAGTTGTATAAAATATAAATGTCGTGTGTGATTCTATAATAATGGGTCAATAACAGAGTAGTTAATTATCAAGTACGTAAGTATACATTATCGTACGTAACTGTGTCGCAAACTCAGGTGATAAGCTGGAATCATGTCATTCATTGCGACCAATAAGAACACCTGTAGATATCACGTAGGAGGTGTGTCATTGTATCTGATAGCATTCTGTCTGTTTTCCAGTTCAGTCCGCGGCTGGAATGACCAGGCACAAGATATGGTTACTCACCATCCTTATCTTCACGCAATTCGGTAAGTCAAGATTATGTAATTTTAATCAATTATCTTATATGATAAAGGTACAAGGCCAGACATTCTTCTGACGCCTTCACAAGACAATCCGGAAGAAAACATTACTTACGGCATTTTACTCTTAACTTATTTCTCGAACTTAATTATTATATGGGTAGGTCGCCTGAAAACAATGAGTACCAACATTAATACAATTCATGGTAAAACTCCATTGAGGTGTTACTATATTAAAATTATAATATAAACTGATGTATATACCTTTTAGGTCCTTCTCAATTTTCTAAACTATTAATCAAATGTATGCCTTTCGGGACTAGTTCCATCATCAGCAAAAACGGATGGTGGGACTAGTCCCGAAAGGCCTAAATTAATAGTTTAAAAAGTTGAGGTGGACCTACGGTAAATAATTATTATAATTCAGTCATCCCTGGTAAAAACCAGATAGTCCAAAACTGGCACAAACAAGATAGTTCGATGATCTTGAAGATTTTAGGGCTGTAGGCCGTGGTCGTAAGGCTTGTAGTTCCCCGACGTTTCGCCAGAGACTCCGTCTGGCATCCTCAAGGGTTGTCTTGAGACTGGCAATTCTGTGATGATGATGATGATTAAAGTATGGGACGAATGTCCCTGACATTATAGGGACTTACTTGTTTGCCCTCTTTGTCCAAGGATATAAATATTGGTGGGTATCTTAGAAGCGTTTCCTTACGATGGCCATACAAAACTCCATAGTAATTCCACCGGGAGGTCAAGCGTGGGCTGTTGTTCGGCGTTTCTGGAGGACGCCTCTGGTGAATGTAGGTTCATCAGTGCGTCGTCCCGGTCGCTGATTGGTTGGAGCCCCATCCGCAAGCCGCGCTTGAAGCCTTGGTCGAGTTGAATTAAAAAATTAGAATTTAGGTTGAATTTAGAATTTTGATGGTTACTTGAGGAGAAGTTCCGAGGAGAAGTCGCTATTGGGAGGAGAGAATTAAAAAAGGCCCTCTTCAGGGGAGCTGACTGACGAAATTTAGAATTTAGAATAGCTTGCTTAAAAAAATTTAAAATAAATATAATTTATAATAAAATATAAAATAATTTGGAATTTATTTTCAGGGAGTTATTGATTTACTGGTGGAGTCTAGGGAACCACTCCGACATTTGTCTTAACGCTAGGGAAAACCACCAAAAACCCTAGCAGAGTGGCTGGAATTTAATAAAAAATGATCTAAAGTCAGCTTCGCGAGTGTAGAGCTATCATGGCTCTAACGGTACGGTTTGTATGGGTCGTAATTATGTTTATTGTTGGAACAGATTTCGTCTTTCATTCTGAGGGTCTGTATTCTGTACTGGTTGTCTCGATGATTTAAGAAGATTTGAATTGATATTTTATCTGGTAGATATTTGAGATCGTGCTTTACTTTATCTAGTAGATCGTTGTAGAGCGACGTGTGGTGGGTTTGAGTCCGTGTAGTATGTTGTTCAACCTCCGGGATCGGATGGTTGGTTTGGGTCATTTTCCTTCTAGTGGCTCTAGAGGTTGACGTTTCTTCTGTGAGTTTGAAGTTGGAGAGAAGCCACGTGTCAGCAGCTTCTGGCTCGGCTGGCATCGTAGCTGTTTGGACCTTAGTAGTAGTTACTTTAGGTGCCTTGGGAGGGGACTGAGTGGTCCTGCTTGGAGTCTTAAGTCGGCGAAATGGCTCGACTTTGACTTTAAAAAAGCAAAGCTTTTTTAATTTCGTTGCCTCTTGGGCTTTGGGTCCATCGTTCAGTGTTGCCAGAAACATGGGCAGTGGGCTCTTGGTCTTTCCGGAGGTCATATTGACTACCTTCCAGACCTCGAACCCTTGATCCTTGAGGTCCCCTTGGACCGTCGTCGGATCGACACTGGAGTCAATGCCTTTTATGACGAATCGCACGATTGGCGTTCGACGGTTGTTTATAATATCGACTGTGAGGCAGGGGATGGCAATTCTGTCCGCTGTCTGTCCTATTCATACGTTCACCGCGATGTGTTCGTAAGTTGTATCTGCCTTCTGATTGGTCAGCGTTAGGGACTTCCATTTCTCCAATGGCCTACAGCCCGAAAATCTTCAAGATCATCATAGCAACTCCGGCCGTGAAAGTCTACGTGAATAAAAGATAGTTCGATTTTTTTTATTTACTTTTTTTAGTTGTAACTTCTCCCTTCTATTTATATTTATTGTAAGCCCATGTTTTCTCTTCACAGAGATTTAGGCGCTCTCCCCCTACAGGGAAGAATTTGAACCATACTAATTTAGTTACACTTGTTTTCGTATAGATGCCATTTGGAGTGGTCCGTGGTCAGCGTTCCGCCTCATACTGACATCTAGGAAACCAAGGAAATACTAGGACGGGAAAATTCGGTTAATTTTGCTTAGAGGCCTTTTCATTCAGGCTAAAGGATTTTTTACGAGCCTGAACATCTTCTGACTCGGGACCCACGGCTTAAAGTCCCTCCCGGAGGACTTGCTCCTTGGATTTTTCCGTCCTAAAAAATCCATCGACCCCGGCGGGTTTGAACCCGCGACATTCGGGACCAGAGGCAATCTCCCTTTTATACTTATCCAAAACGAAAATTGGCTATTACAGCTAATGTAATAAGTGACTTACATTGTTATTGCTTATTACTATACGAAGCGGCATAAATAACAATTTTCGTCAAGAAAATATAAAAAAAAAAGATGGAAAAAATCACTTATCTGGTTTTTTTTTTCCGGGGATGAGTGAATTTTAATATAAGAATCGGTATGCTTTGAGCCACGCACTAGTCAGATAGATAGTGACGGGCCTTCTAATAGATCATTATGTGGTTGGGAGGATGCCAAACAGTGTAAGACGACACATAAGAAGTGGCATGCGCACCTATGATTCGGAAATTTAAAATACCCAGCAGGTCGGGAATAGACGTGAAGTTGAGGGATAAACTTCGACCTCATGGATTATGATAAAAGTTAAATCTAGGGAACGATAATTACGAAATACCAAGGCCAACTAAATTGTATTGCTGTCACTGGCTAGCAGATGAGGGTACAGGAAGGCACGCGATTAGTTTGAAGAAGTCCTTAATCTAATATCACTTTTATTAACAATATTTCTACTTCGTATGAGGTACGTAGGGGCCTATTCAGTTTTTCTCACGAGGCTGAGTGGATCCCGTCCCAGACCTCGTAGCCCCTACAGAAATATTTTTGTGGTATAGCCGAGAATCGAGGTCGAAACCGCCGAGATGGTTCTTTATTCGGACTGGGCGGCCCTGAGCATTGCAACCTGAAATATCTATTACACTACCCCAGTATATTATGGATGAATGGAATCAAGTATATTCTACTGTGTTATGTGAGTTGTAGGTCGTCACACCAGGTTCCTCTCTCATAACCCACACCTCAATTTTTGGGTTTAGTCTATGCCCATGAGGATGAACTACAACCCTCCCATTGGCCCCCTCTGCCCTTTTTTATTGCACAGGCTCCATGACAGCAAGGAAGGACTACAAACCATCCGTTGATTCCTTCTACACTTCTTATTGTTCATGAACCAGTTCTCTGGTAGGTCCCTAGTAGAACCCGGCAATCACATATTTTCAACCCTGTGGACGCCAACCAAACATCATTTTTTTAAAATGAGATGAGAATAAGGGTGATATGAAATGAATGAATAAGAAATGAAATAACATGAAGGGGAGGGAAAGGATAATGGAGTGTATTGTGAGATGAAATGTCGGAAAGGGAGAATCTCGAGAAAAACCAGAAAAATCCCGGTATGGCCAATCACCCTCTGGATCAGCCAGGATTCGAAACTGGGATCCCAGTCAGGGCAGCTGCACGCATATACCGAGACGCCCCTCGCCCCTCGCCCTCGAGAAGATAATGACATTTTGATTTTATGTCACAGAGGCGATCGATAAAAATCATGAAACTGACGTATCTAAATGAAAACGTAGGAGCTTAATCTCTGGCCTTGTGATTAGTTCTCATGAAGTACGGTACATGAAGCCTTCTCCTAATCGTGCATGAAAAAATAAAGCAATATAAAACACGTGATACGATGTGAGATTTGACAGAAGATACCATTACTTGCCTTAGTATTTCTGAAAGATTCTCGAGAAAATATTTGAACACTTCAGGAAAGGGGAGGATAGCAATTACAATATTAACACACCGATCATTATCATAAGTAATGCCACGAGTGATTTCCAATTTATCTAGAGAATTTGGAAATCAAGAGTGGCATTTGTTAGGACTATTTAACGAATAAAATTAAGCTGTTTACTCACAAATCATTGTTTAAATATAGTCATTTTAAAATATTTATATATTTAATGTAAAGGCGATGTTTGAAAACAAATGAGAAACGATTGGTACGCTTCATTTGCTTATTTTGTTCATCACTGCAACCAGATCGTATTTATTGCCAAAGGAATGCAATATTGTAAGAATGCACACTAGTGGAGAAAAAATTAAACACTTCAAACTGTATATTAATTCATTTCTGATGTCCTATGATGTAAATATGACAATTATATTTTTCTGGAATGTTATTTCCTGGGAAAAATACATTTAAGAAAGTGCAAACAGTGTTTTTTGTGGTATAATAAATTGCTACAAATGTTTTTATATTAACTTCCGCATGCGCTATGTGCTGACATTCATGCACTATATATATACAATTTGGTAGCCGTATTTCTTAGAGAGTCAGTCACTGCAAAATAATGCAATGACCTATTCAGAATGTTAAAAAGGAGGTGCTTTCTTTATAATGATAAACTTTAGTTAATAAATTCTAGGCGAGACACGACTGTGAATGGTTGTAAATAAAAAAAATCATTGAAACGTGATTGGTCACTGACTCCCATTTGGGGCATGAGTTAAATAGTCACAGATATTATGAGAACTAGATAGAGATGTGTAAACTATATCCAAAGATTGGATAATAGGTAGAAGAAGTTATAATGGAATATACCCAGAAGAAAGAAAGAAAAAATAAAGTGGAGGAGACGTGTATATATGCACTGATGGACAAAATTATTTGGGTAATTCAGTTTATCATTTGAAATCGGCTCTAACAAGTAATTTAATAAATGTAATTTAACAGTTTTATTAACATAAATTTTATCATCTTTTATTCTGTAATATAATTATGTTCACCGCTGTGATCTCGAGATAGCGTACTGCCTTGTCACCCAGCAGGCCCGGGTTCGATCCCCGGTCGGGACAAGTTTTCTGGATGAGGTTTTTTTCGGGGGTTTTCCTCACTTATAAGACAAATGTTAGGAAACTTTAAGGCCCTAATGGTCCCCGAACATCATATGGTCATCATAATCATCATTCACATTCGCTTAAGATTAAGTTAGAGATTAAGGACTCTTCTGGCGCACCACAATCATCACCTATCATATCGGGGCAGCGTAATTCCACATTCCAGGCCCCCCAACTTCAGAAGTGGGTTACAATTACTCCAAAGCTAGGAGAGAAAACAAAAAATGTCAAAAAAGACAACCTGAGGCATTGTATAAGAAAAACTAATATGTGCAAAAGAAAGGACAAAATTCACAATTCTATAAAAAAAATTGACTTCGTTGTTAAGTAAAAGGACAAAAGTATTCAAATCGTAAACAAAAAAATGCAATATATAAAATGGTGTCGCCCACCCTTTTCTATGATTTTTTTTTTTCAATCGGGCAGGTATATAATGAACTAAATCCCTGACATTTTGTCCAATTTTAAGCCATTCCTCCAGTAGTATATGTTTGTTCTGGGTCTTGTTGCCTATGAGACGTTTTTGGATTTCTCTCTCTAAGTGATCCTACAAATGTTCTATAGGATTTAAAACCATGTTGGAGTCTGCAAAATGCGAGGTGTGTTCCAGATAATCCATTGCTGGCTACATAGGAAGTAAGCTTTGGGTTGTCGCGTTAGAAATAGCAATCCCCTGCTAGAAATTGTTTTTCAGCACTTTGCTAGATATTACTATTTTCCGTTATCTTCTTGTATCCATACTTATCTACTTTCTCTTCTATAAAAACAAGTTGACTCACTCCCAAAGTCGTCATACATCACCTCATCATAACATTTCCACCTCCTATGTTTAATTGAGGGCTGGATTGTTCTTCTGTTGCAATTCTGTGTTTGGCTTACTCCACACATGTAAATAAGCCCATTATGATGAAATATCTTACATTTGCTCAGGACTGAAGATGACTATATTCCTTAACTCGAAATCCTTTATCACAAATTCGAATTAACGATCCAGAATATTTTATTTTTATTTATCATAAGTAATGCCACGAGTGATTTCCAAATTATCGATAAATTCACGACTCGCACGAAGTGAGGAGTCAATTTATTTAGAGAATTTGGAAATCAAGAGTGGCATTTGTTAGGACTATTTAACGAATAAAATTAAGCTGTTTACTCACAAATCATTATTTAAATATAGTTATTTTAAAATATTTATATATTTAATGTAAACGGCGATGTTTGAAAACAAATGAGAAACGATTGGTACGCTCCATTTGCTTCTTTTGCTCGTCACTGTAACCAGATCATATTATTTATTGTCAAATGAACGCAATATTGTAAGAATGCACTCTAGTGGAAAAACAATGAAACACATCAAACTGTACATTAATTCATTTCTGATGTCCTATGATGTAAATATGACAATTATATTTTTCTGGGAAAAAATACATTTAATACATTTAAGAAAGTTGTTTATTCTCTTTTGGTGGTATAATCAATTGCTACAAATGTTTTATATTAACTCCGCATGCGGTATATGTTGACATTCATGCACTATATATATATATATATATATATATATATATATATATATACGGTATATATACACAATCTGGTAGCCGTATTTCTTAATGAGTCAGTCACTGCAAAATAACGCTATGACCTATTCAGAATGTTAAAAAGGAGGTGCTTTCTTTATTATGATAAACTTTAGTCGGTAAATTCTAAGTGAAACACTACTGTGATTGGTTGTAAATAAATCATTGTAACGTGATTGGTCATTGACTCCAATTTGGGGCATGAGTTAAATAGTCTTAGATATGTAGTGCTATCTTCTTGGCACTAGGTCCCTATACACAGCCTAACTAACAGTTCTCTTCACTGTTTTTGGATGAATCTTTCCAAAAATGTGCGTGTATCTGTGCTGCTATTTCAGATGCACATATCATTGGAGCTTTCTACACTATATTAACAAAAATTTCTTTCTTAACTGAGGTTCGCTTTCTTTTGGTTGACCTTACCGAACTTCATTTATTAAAATATTCCTTCCTTTGATATTTTTATAATGTCAAAGACAGTTGAGAAACTCATATTCACTGCGTTGACTGTTTTATATAAATTTGCCATTCTTTATAATAAACTAATTTTTTTCATCGATAGGTATCACCATGGTATATTTAGCCTATATCTTCTAACTTCGGATATCAGGAACTTTTTCATCGGTAGGTATTACCATGGTATATTTATATCTTCCAACTTCGGATATCAGGAACAGTTCGCATGGAAGTAAAAGTATTAATTTGATTAATTTTTATTTCTATTTATTTTGTATAATCATGTATATATAACTATTCTGTATTATGTTAAGATTTTTTTATACGATACATTATTCACTGGTTGAGTAAAGGAGAGAAAGTTATGGTTTTAATGCGCTAATCTAAATAAATAACATTTAATATTACTTACGTATACACTGGCACTATCAAACCCGTAGGTCCATGGACATAAGCTCTCCATACATCCATATCCTGAGCTAGTGCTTTCCAATCATTCCCTGTATAATCTACTTCCCTCAAATCACCATTCTTGGTCTACCACCAGGGTGTTTTCCCTCTGGTTTTCCTACTAGAAGCTTCCATACACGTCTTTCATTCCCATTCGTCCCACATGTCCTGCCCATAATATTTAATAGTATTATTACAGGTATTATTATTAACTGAATTACTGGCACCATCGCATGAGAGGTTCATGGACGCTCGGAAATAGGTTCTCTGTACAACTTTATCCTGATCTAATGTTTTGCAGAAATATCCTATAAAATTTACGTCTCCAGAATCTCATCCTTTGAATACTAATGGCCGCTTTCTCTCAGACTTTCTTAGAAGTTTCCATACACCTTTCATTCCGTATTCGTGCCCTGAGACTTCCCCTCGCTGAAGTTTGTTTTTTCTTTAAGCTAATTATCAGATTACTTTTTTCGGCGAAACTCAACTCAATTACATAATTACATTTCCCATTATTGTGGTATATATGGATGCGAAATATGGGCTCTTACTTAAAGGAAGGAAAGGAGATTGTGAGTTTTGAGAATAAAGTTCTTAGGATATTTTTTGGACTAAAGAGAGATGAACAGACAGGTGAATGAAAAAGACTATATAACAGTGAACTACATGGTCTTTATAGGAAACCAGATATTTTAAGAAGAATTACAAATTGACAAAGTAAATAAACAAGATTATCTCATAATTGCTGGTGATTTTAATGCAAGAGTCGGAAATCAACCGATAAGAGAATGCATTGGATCAGAAGGAGAACCAACTTGCAACAATAATGGTAAACTGCTAATAGATTTTTGCATATTCAATAATTTAAGAATCACGAACTCCTTCTTTAGTCACAAGAAAATGCACAAATATACATGGGCAGCAAGGGGATCAAAGTCTATAATAGATTATGTACTAATTAATAATAAATTTAAAAAGTCTGTAAATGATACTAGAGTGTACAGAGGGCATTCCAATATACCCCAACTGGACATAGGGACCAAGGAAGACCAAAACATCGGTGGAAAGATCTTCGCTAGGTTTACCGTACAGGCACATGGCCTAAAACGAATTTGTCCATGATGATGATTAAATCTCATAGACTGCGATGGGCAGGGCATGTGGCACGAGTGGGAAATGAGAGATGAATGGAAACTTCTTGTAGGAAAACAAGAGGGAAAGCGCCTCTTTGGTAGACGAAGAATGAAGTGAGAGAATAAAATTAATTGTAATTTGAGGAAAGTAGATTGTACGGAGGATGATTGGAAAACATTAGCTCAGGATTGAAATTTATGGAGAGCTTATGTCAGCGCGGCCGTGAACAAATTGATTCGATAGCGCCAGTGAATTAGTTACCTGAAAAAAAAAATCTGGACTTTTGTAGACTATATAATGCTTTTTTAAGTTAGTCTGGCAGAACGATGGCGGCGACGTTAAGTGAATGGAACAAACTCCCATTCACATTATATGTAGGCTACAAATAATTAGTTATGCTAAGGCATCCTTTAAAAGAGAAAAGCTACCTTGATTCCGTGATGGATTAACCAGACAAAATACGTTTTTGTCGAGGACAAACAATCTGTATCTCCTAAAGTAAATAAACATTAGTGCTTGAAATTCGACTTTAATGTAGAATATGATTAGCGTTGATAATGTCTTCAACAGATTGTTAACCTTAATGAATTCTTGGAACAATTTTATTATAGCCTGTCATTTGCAAGTTATATAAGTTTTAATGGTGGGAACATAGATTATGTTCAATAATGTACAGTCGTTTTATACAATATGTCAATTTCTTCTTCTTCTTCTTCTTCTTCTTCTTCTTCCTTTCATGTGATAGACCTAGTGGTCTGTTACGGTCTCAATCCAACGTTTGAAGGGTCTGCCTGGTGGCTGGTAATTTAAGATCTGATGTGGTATTCTTGTTCTGCTCATTCTTCGTACGTGAGATTTCCAGTTGTTTCTGTACTTTTGTGCATATTCCATGACTGATTTTGTGTGTAATTCTTTGAGGATCTCAGAATTCCTTTTATGGTCTGTTCTTGAATAGCCCGCAGTACGTCTCATAAATTTCATTTCTGCCGCAGTTAGTCTTTGTTCATCTACACTGGGAATTGTAACATAACGTGGGTCTGGCCAGTGTTTATAAATTCTAGTTCGTGTGTTAATTTTATAGTAATAATAATAATAATAATAATAATAATAATAATAATAATAATAATAATAATAATAATAATAATTAATAATAATAATACAGATTAATAATAATAATTACTGATTATGATGATGATAATGATAAAATATGATAATAATGATAGATAAAATATAATTATTATAATAATAAATATAATGATAATAATTATAACGATAAAATATAACAATAATAATAATAATTGTAATGATAAAATATAACTATTAATAATTATAATGATAAAATATAATAATTATGATGGTAATATATATTAATAATAATAATCCATCCTTCCATAGCAATTCTGCCCGAGGGCAGGTCTTTCACTGCAAACATAGCATTTTAAGCTATGCTTTGCAGCTTTACTAGGGAATTATAGATGTGGTAGCTTCCCGTTGCTTTCCACACCGTTGAAGGATGATGATAATGATAAGGATGATGATGATGGCCGGATGATTTTCGGGGACCGTTCGGCCCTAAGCTCCCTGACATTTGTCTTACAGGTGAGGAAAAACCCCGAAAAAACCTCGCCCAGGAGCCTGTCCCGACCGGGAATCGAATCCGGGCCCTCTGCGTGACGAGGCAGCACGCTACCTCGAGACCAAAGCGGTGGATGATGATGATTGTTATTGCTATTATTATTATTATTTATTATTATTGTTATAATAATAATAATAATAATAATAATAATTATTATTATTATTATTATTATTATTATTGGTGTTATGGTTATTGTTATTACCGTTATTGTTATCGTTAGTAATTTTTGGTGGTTAAATTACCGATAAAGAATGTTGGATGGATGAAAATTAAATATAAGCAGGTTAATTATTTAATAGAAAAAAAATTTTCACGACTCACTTAATATTTGTAATCTCTTGAAGACCGGTTTCGATACGTTACGTATCATTCTCAATTCCTTCTAAACGTGACGTATCGAAACCGGTCTTCAAGAAATCTACAAATATGAGGTGAGCCGTGAAAATTCTATCTATTAATTAAAATAAACGTCATAGTGTCACTTTCTTTAAATATTAAGATAATTAGCAGGTTACTTAAAATTCACCTTAATCAGATCAAATCATGTTGAATCACCGTTGCGCCTCGTGTTAATGTTCAAAAATACTCTTACAATGTGATTTATTATACAATGCGTTAGTAGCTCGGCCGGACCGTTCCGCTGCGGCCATGGTCTGGGTGATGATTGGCGCGCCTTCCGCCAGAGTTACACGTACACGACGCGTCAGTCGAGTTGGATCTGTCGTGAATAAAGACGTCTGTTCTCGTGTTTAGGATAAATTGTGTTGTCTCTTGGTGATAAATTGTCAATTAATAATGGTTGAGTACACTTTAGAACAACGTATTTTTCTTTATGATCCGTATGTGAAATAATACTCTTCTACAAGAAGGTGTCGTACAGAACTACAGGTATTCAATTCCTAGCAGGTCAACTATTCATGACCTTGTCAATAAAGTCAGGTGTACAGGATCTTTTTGAACAAGAAACGTGTTCAACAATGCCGTGTGTTGACAAAAGAGAAACTTGAAGTAGGGGCCCGGTTAGAGCACTTACCCCAATAATCAATGCGACGTTTAGCACAAAAGGTTAATATTTCCAAGACGTCATCTTTTGAGGCAACAAAACTTCTAGAACTAAAGCCGTACAGGGTAAGTTAGTACACTAGTAATTTGTAATTTTAGCACAGTAGGTAGTGCTCCGTACTCTAGGCCCAGCCGTCCACCCCTTGGGATACCTCGGTCGTCATGACCATACTCCCAAGTCCTAGTTCTAGTCCTCCCTATCCTATGTTCACGTCCACGTTCAAGTTCACCGTCCTTAAACCAACACCCCAGGGAGAGTGTGTTGGAGTTTGCAGTTCTGGGAATTGCTGAGCTACATAGTACATCAGGTCGCTCAATCCTGACGACCCCACAGTTGGTCCACGGGCTCCATGAGCCTAGCCGGGAGGACTGCTGTCGCAGATCCACCGACCATTCCCCTGTTCTGCCTCCAGGGACGTGTCCTGCAGCCGTTGTGAGACCGGCTAGGGCTACAAGCCCAACAGTGTGAGACTTTTAGTACATCCAGGTGCTCATCTCCTGGCGACCCCACAGTTTGTCGACGGGCCCGTAGGCCGAGCCAGGAACCAGGAACCAGTACAGTAGCTCCCCTCTGTACTGGTCCGAGCCGAGCCCTGGTGTGCCCCCAGGGACGCCTTCTGCAGCTGTTGTGGGCCAGCACGGAGCTCGCAAGCTCCAACAGATGAGCAAATAGTTCGACAAGGCGCTCAACTCTTGCCTACCCCACTAATGATTCACGAGTCCCTTGGACTTGACCGGGAGGACACTCTACAGATTCACCGACCTTTCCCCCAGTGTACCAGCTGGGGACGTGTTTGGTTGCTGAAGTGGGTCCAGCCTGAGCTATAGTACGTCAGGTCGCTCAACTCCTGACGACCTCACAGATTGTCCTTGGGTCACTCGGTTCCAGAGTCGGCGCTAAATCCCTCCAACAAAGACCGCGCTTCCTCCTTTCCCGAGCTTATTGACCTGGTGGTAATTCCCAGCATACGCCCGGCGGTATTGTCCCAACCAGCCCGTTCGCAACGACTAAGCCTAGGCGTGCCGCTGCTGTGAGTCAGCCCAATGAGCAATGTAGGCATCCAGGGAGCTCATCGCCCATGGTGCCCCCCACAAAGGTCCTCGGGATTAACCAAGAGAAGGGAGCTTCTGATCTCCACAATCTCCCACCGCCTCGCCACGACGGCCGCTGCTCCCGCTGTGGGCCGGGACATTTGAGCTTTAGTACAACAGGGCGCTCGTCTCCTGTTGCACCCCACTTATGGTCCGCGAGTCCATCGGACTTGGAAGGGAGGACTGACTAGCAGATCCACCAACCTTTTCCCCACTACGCCACCGAGGGGACGCGATTTGCTGCTACTGACTTACCGGTCGTGTACATGTAACTCTGGCGGAAGGCGCGCCAATACTCTCCCAGTAAAAGGCCGCTGCGGAAAGGTCCGCCGAGCTATGAACTCTTTATAGTTGCTAGTCGACATTTACAATTAGCGGCGTTCTTTAACAGCTCAGATCTTTACCGTCGCAATTCAATTCTGGACGTGGAAGGGCCAGCAAGTTTTACTCAGATGTTTATATCAGGCTTCAAATTATTTTAAATACAGTAAAATAACACAGTAACCTACATCTTTACCTTCCTTCTGAGCTAAAGATTTTATGCCCCTTAATAATCCATCGACCGCGGGTTAGAGGCGAGAATGATTGACGATCACCACGATCAGCATCTTGATCACCACCATAATGACCATTTCTTAACTCCGTGTGATCATCACAGTTTAAACACCGAAAAATAAAACACAGTTGTAGGCCTGCGGAAAAAAATAAAGTACTGCAGCATCTGGTTATTGCGAATTCGACATAACTCACTGGCTCTATCGAACATGTAGGTTCATGCCGCGCGGACATAAGCTCTCCATACATCTCTATCGTGAGCTAATGTTTTTAGCTCCGAAAAATTTTACCCCATTGGAACTAATGTCCACATTTCTTGACGATTGTATTTTTAAGGTGAAAGATCATCACTCTTTCGACCGAAGTAGTTTTTTCGTCTGGTTTATCGCCTTTGACATTTCCGGCAAGGGCAACTCTTTCGGCAGCAATGCGACCGCCGGCAGAGCTCTAGGGTCATTTAAGCATGCAAGCCACTCCACCACGTTAAGGGAAATATACTATGGAGGGGCGATTTCGACATAGATTCAAATACTGGGTTTATATCACTCAGCTAAATTTTGGTCTTTACTCAGAAATGTATATATTACTACCTTCTAACTAGAGTGTATGGTTATTTAAGTTCACTGTTGTAAGCTAGAATTTAGTGTCTTAAGTACGTATGATGTCATCGGAGATTCAGAGTACAGCCATGTCGTTAATACTGTAGGTGCAACACAAAAAGAAAACCAATTGTTGAGACTATTTAACTCATGCCCCAAATGTCAGTCAATGATGAATTCAATGAATTTTGATTTGCAACCATTCAGTCTTTTTTCACCTCGATTTTATCACTTTCATTTTATTGCTTTCGTTTTATCAAGCAGCTTCCAGATTGAATATATAGCGCATGAATGTAAACAGATTTTGCTTGCGAGATATAATAGAAAAACATTCGTAGCAATTGATTATACCACAATAAAAATAAACTACTCTTTGCACTTTCTTCAACGTATTATTTCCCAGAAATTAACGTTGCAGAAACATGTAATTGACGTATTTACATCATAGGACATCAGAAATTAATTAATAACCTGTAATGATGTTTTCTTTTTCTCCACTAGGGTGCATTCTTATTGCGATTCTATTTGGCAATAAATATGATCTGGTTGCAGTGATGAACAAACTAAACATAACGTTTCTCAATTAAGTTATGTAGATAGGAAATAACACTATGAGGTTTTTTAATATTGTTTATTTTTTATTATTTCACTCACCTCATACTTCATAATTTATAGCAGACCCTGGGTTTCTTCACATCTTTTGTGACATTCTCAATGCTGTGTCACGTTCACAACTGACGTCCAACGGCTTTCTAGAAACCCAGGGTCTGCTATGAATTATGAAGTATGAGGTGAGTGAAATAATAAAAAATAAACAATAACGTTTCTCATTTGTTTTCAAACATCGCCGTTTACATTAAATGTATCAATCCATCCATCCATCCATCCATCCATAGTAATTCGCCCGAGGGCAGGTCTTTCACTGCAATCATAGCATTTTCATGTGCTATGCTTTGCAGTTTTTCTAGGGAAATATAGATGTGGTAGCTTCCCGTTACTTTCCACACTGGTGAAAGATGATGATAATAATGATTATGATGATGATGATGGCCGAATGATTTTCGTGGACCGTTGGGCCCTAAGCTTTCTGATATTTGTCTTACAGGTGAGAAAAGCCCCGAAGAAACCTCACCTCACCCAGGAGCATATCCCGACCGGGAATCGAACCCGGGCCAGCTGCGTGACAAGGCAGCACGCTACCTCGAGACCACGGCGGTGGACATTAAATATATAAATATTTTAAAATAACTATATATAAATAATGATTTGTGAGTAAACAGCTTAATTTTATTCGTAAAATAGTCCTAACAAATGCCACTCTTGATATCTAAATTCTCTAGATAAATTGGAAATCACTCGTGGCATTACTTATGATAAAAATAAAGTATCAGCCGGTAACTTAAAATTCACCAGTTGTTTGCAAAGTACTGTACATCCCTGGTAAATATCCTCAGTTGTAGAAACTGTTTTCTGACTCGCAATTAATTAGAACTAGTCGTCGTTAAATCCACATAACGTGCAAAAAGGTTATTACATGTAGATGTTTCTTCTTTTTTTTTATCACTCGTGTTGACCTATCATTAGAAAATATGACGTGTAATCTTTTATCTGAAAAGAGGCAATATTTTTATTTACTAAAAGTATTACAGGGTGTTTTATATCGTCGTCCTCTGACACGAGTCAATAACCTTAGATGCTTTAGTGTAGGATATCTGAAATATACTTTTAAATTGCATTTTTGGGCTCTTAAAATGGATTAAAGAGGTAAGAAAATTGTAAATGTTCAACGTATTTTTTTTTGCAGATGCATTACATTTCTTTTCTGTTAAAATATTTCAGTAATATATATGTGTGTGTGTAAGTAGATATAGGCCTATATATGCATTATATGTTTGTAAACTCAGATACTATGGAACCCGGAGGTATATGAGAGGGCTAGAAATACGTCTCCACACATCCCTAGCCTTAACTAATGTTTTCCGATCATTTCCTGTATGATTTACCTCACTCAAATCATGGTTAATATCATTATCCCACCTCATTATTGGCCACACTTTTGATGGTAAAATTATTTTTTGTAGATAACTCTAGAGTAGGGTGCGCGTAGGCAAACAGTTTTCGGACACTTTTGAAATCCGGATTGTGTTGAAGCAAGGAGATGTACTATCTCCTCTACTATATAATTTTGTACTAGAGCACGCCATCAAATCTCTTGAGGATGAAGAAGGCCTACAACTCAATGGTATTAATAAGCTGTTAGTTTATTCTCATGGTGTAGTACTATTGGCCGATAGCGAGGAGATACTAAAGGACAACACGCACACACTATTGAGTAACACTAAGGAATTAGGACTGGAAGTAAATATCAGTAAAACTAAATATATGGTCACACGTAGAAATACATTATATAATGGAAATGGAAAGCTAATGGCAAATGAGGGAAATTTTGAGGAAGTGGCTGAATTCCAATACCTAGGAACAATCACAAATAGGAATGAGATGCACAAAGAAATTACACATAGGCTCAATTCTGGAAATGCGTGCTATTATGCATTACAGAGACTCTTGATGTCCCAACTCCTTTCAAAAAACGTTAAACTGAAAATATATAAAACTGTTATTCTCCGTTATATAATATGGATGCGAAACTTTGACTCTTACTTTAAGGGAGGAGAAAATATTAAGAGTATTCGAGAATAAATTTCTCAGGAAAATGTTTATACCAAAGAGAGATGAAGAGAGAGGTGAAAGGAGAAGACTAGATAACAGTGAACTACATGGTCTTTATAGGAAGCCAGATAAAATAACAGTTAAGTCTCGTAGACTGCGATGGGCAGGACATGTGGCACATATGGGGAGTAAAAGAGGTGCATGGAAGCTTCTTGTAGGAAAACCAGAGGAAAAACGCCCAGTTGGTAGACCAAGAATGAGTGGGAGAATAACATTAACTGTGATTTGAGGGAAGTAGATTATACAGGGAATGATTGGAAAGCATTAGCTCAGGATAGGGATGTATGGAGAGCTTACGTCCGCGCGGCCATGAACCTACGGGATCGATAGTGCCAGTGAGTAAGTAAGAAAGATAACTCTAGTTTTATTCTAGATGTGTTGGATATGATTCTTTTTGTAGACCACTTTAATTTTATCCCAAGCGTGTTGGAAATTAATTTTTTTTTTTCATTTTTTAGTTCGGTTTTCTAATAAAGCGTGTTCTTTTAGTATTTTTAAACTTTTATTCATTTTTTTTATTTTTAGTTTGATTGTCATAAACCGGAATCCCATGAAAATTTAATTGTTTACGATATTTTTAGTGTCTATGCACGAATATGATTATATTTAAAAAAATCATTATATACCATTATTATAATATTTTTGAATATTTTAATATAGATAAATAGTTACAGTTAATCGTATCGTTCTCATATATTTTTTGGATAAATTACAATGTGGTAAGTTTACAAAATTGTGATTAATATTTTACAGAATAAGATAAAAATGTAAATATCATTAAATTCGATACTATTGTAGTATGAGCTAAGAGTAATACTCTTGCAAAAAATCCTCCGGGCCGGATTTGAACCAGCGACCTATACAACGGACTAAAAAGTCGATAAGTCCGCAACCTATTATACCGGTCTTTATTTTTTGATGTCCTGATGATCCTGGCCAGGATCTTAGATAAAAATTATGAAATTATTGAATTGTCATTGGTCACAATGGCCTATACAAAGTTTCAAGTCGATCCAATGTTTCTAAGTGGGTGAAAATCGTGTTGAAAGATTCCGTTACATAGACAGATACAGGTCTATCTAATATAAGCGTGTAAAAATCTGATCTATTGTAGACTTGTATCCTCTAATCCTACATTGTTCCTCATTGATAATCTATTATCTCGTCAGTATAAGGAGTAGGCCTCAATACTATATATTATGTATCATGAAAATAAGAATTAACGCCTGAACCGGGATTTGAACACAATACTTATAACTTTTACACATTAGCGCGATACCAATTTCGATACTCAGGCTCCCAGTCCAAACATCAATTTTTCTTTCCTTATATACAATTCTCTATCATAAGAGACAACGAAACATCGTTCACAGTACCATCTTATGGCTTCTATAACAAGAAAGCATTTTAATGATAATACTTTATAGCAGTAATGCTTTATATATATATATATATATATATATATATATATATGGCTTATATTAGATTTATGTACGAAGTTGAAAGTGATGAAAAGCACCCTATTGTTGTTGCGGTTGGTTTTATCTTCTATCCTATATATTTGTACGATAGATTCCTACCATTCATTTGAAAGAGTCGATTTTTCGCAAATAATGCTAGGCAATCGGTGTATCAGTCCATCAATTTTTCTCCCTGGTGTTATGCGTTCTGCTGGAATTTTATTTTAATCTATAGCTTATACAAATAATTTTTCTATCTCCATTTCAACTTTTAATGCGATCCGCTCTGTGACTAAAATTTCGGATGCCTGTAAATTATCATCTTCAATATCTTGTTCTGCAAATACAGCTGACAAAAATGAAAGAGCAGGTTTCTTAAAAATTAAGATTCTCCGTGGTTTTTCGTTACTACTCAAAGGCAATGCTACATGCTGTTGGACCTCTATCTGACGTGTCCTGATATCTATAATTACAGTGGAAGGGCTTTACATATTACTGGTATAGCATAATAGTAACGTAGTAGGCCGGTATTTGAGGTCATTGGTTCGAACAAACTAGTGCTTCATCTCTTTGGACTGCTTTATAACCAACACCAAGTTCATGATTGTATTATGCCATAACTTCATTATTTATGTTTACATCCATAGTAATTCTGCCCGAAGGCAGGTCCTTCACTGCAATCATAGCATTTTCATGCTATGCTTGGAGCTTTACTAGGGAATTGTGTAGGTGTGGTAGCTTCCCCTTGCTTTCCACACCGGTGAAGGATGATGATGATGATAATGATAATGGTAAGGATGATAAGGATGATGGTCATATGATTTCGGGGACCGTTTGGGCCTTAAAGTTTTCCTGACATTTGTCTTACAGGTGAGGAAAAACCCCGATAAAAACCTCACCCAGAAAAACTGCCCCGACCGGGGATCGAACCCGGACCCGCTGAGTGACAAGGCAGCACGCTACCTCGAGACCACAGCGGTGGACTTATGTTTACATTACGGTTGTAAATAGAAACAGAGGGATTTCATTCTCAACAAAACTGTATTGCATTGATAAAAAGCAAACAAGCTTACAGGCCTCTGACTTACAAAATTAAAACAATACCGGTATCTAAAATGGGGAAAACAACGTTTTGTGTTGTAAATCTTTCTGCTACTAAAACATGTTACACGACATTTATCTTCTTTATATACTGATGAGCATGGAAAAGATAAAATTTCAGGTATGATTAGAGATGGGTATTTTTGCAATACTGTTAGTATTATGTCAATGTGCTTCACGCGACGTGATTAAATGTAGGCCTAATTAATCGTATATTACTTATGCTATAATTATTATTATTATTATTATTATTATTATTATTATTATTATTATTATTATTATTATTATTATTATTATTATTATTTTGTCAAGGCATTTGATAAAGTAGACAGAGGAAAACTTTGGACAATTTTAAAAGAAAAAGGAATTCCGAAACACTTAATACCAGCTATAAAGAGTTTGTACTGGAACACAAATTTTGTTATAAAAACTAGAAATGAAGTAAAGATAAAATTCATACTAATCAAGGAGTTAAACAAGGATGCAGTATCTCTCCAGTTTTGTTTAACATATACATCAATGATATAATAAAAAAATGGAACGAAGAAACAAATAAAGAAATAAAATTAGATAAAAACACACTACTTGAAAACATTATTATACGCTGATGACCAGGTAATAATAGCAAATACGGAAGACGAACTTCAAAGGAATATTTTTAAATTACATAATATATGTGAACAATATAATCTCAAAATATCCATAGAAAAAACTAAGGTCATGGCATTCCAAGGGAAAAATCAAATCAGATCCAAAATAGTAATAGGAAACAAAATCATAGAATAGGTGAACCATCTCAATTATCTAGGATGTGACATTTAATTTAATTATGTTAATGATATAACTAATAAAATAGCAAAATTCCAGGGAATATGTGGTATGATAAAACGATCACTAAATAACAAAACAACAAGAGAGACCCAATTGAAATTTTATAAAACATTGGCAGTACCAGTACTGCTCCATGGTTCAGAAGCCTGGATATATAAAAAACAAGATCTAAGTAGGATTACGGCGGCAGAAATGAAATTTTTGAGATCTGTTAAAGGGTGCATTAAGGAAGACAGAATCAAGAACACAGAAATAAGACAGGAACTTGAAATATTTGCAATAACTGATAAAATAGATAAGTATAGACAAAAATGGAAGCAACACATAGACAGAATGAATGAAGATAGATATCCAAAACAAATAACAAAATACAAACCTAAAGGCACCCGAGATGTGGGCAGACCTAGAAAGAGATGGGCTGAAGTCGGAACGGGTCAACAGACCTAATCCATGAATGCAGATGATGATGATGATTATTATTTTAGATGCCGAATAATAGGAAAGCACTCGAGATTTTGGGGCTGAAGTCGGAACGGGTCAACAGACCTAATCCATGAATGCAGATGATGATGACTTGAGATTTTGCAGGCCATATTGTTGCAATGTTTAGTTAAACGTATTTATATATGTGAGCAAGTATTTTCGAAATAATGTAATTTAATTTAAATGACAGCCTATCTTATTCTCAATATTGCATCTAAGTTTTCTGAAATTAAATTCGCCATTGATAAATTAATGTAAAAATTAACGTTCAACCCTGCGCCCTAAGAAAGTTTTGGGAAATTAAATTTAAGAAAAAAAGAATGCAAGGAAATGGTATCCTGCTACTTTCCTTTAGATGGAAAGAATCCGCCACTGTTGGACTTCGCATACCAAGAGGCAGTCTTGATTGCAACTACTATATGTGAAATCGGGATGTTATAAGTACCTTCCGTTTGTCAGTTCCCCACCCCTGAAAAAAGACAAATTCTAAATTTGTTCTTCATTGCCAATATCCATTTTATCATTCTTAAAATAAAAAGAGGAATTTCTATAGAAAAAAAAAGAGAGAAAAAATACAAATTTAACGCTGATCAACTGATGCTTGGTTTTCACCGTTCAACTAGTTTTCTTTCAGATGTTTTGATTGCGGTTCACAGAAAATTGGTTCACAGAAAATTGATGATATACTGGCGAATTGGCTTAGATAATATAATTGAAAATATTTTCACGAAATGTCGGGTTCAACTCCGGAACCAGCAGGCTCTTTTCCTCAGTCATTAAGGCAAATATCTAAGTTTTAATTTCATTATCAGTATCCATATTATAAACATCACTTGATGATACAATTAAACGAAATTGGTGCTCTACAGGACACAACACAACGAACAAATTCAAGATACGAATTTCAGACGCGATATAACGTTAGACGTTAAAGCGCCTGTGTTAATAAATGTGAAAAACGATAAGTTTTATAATGTTTGTCATGTTTGAAAATTCATTATTTCTTATTCTTCGTTTAACCTCTCCATTTTAGAAACGTGTATATGCCCCGGGCCTTGTAGGAAACACGTCCAAGTAGTAAATATACCAAAATTGTAGTTTTATTCCTATAGAATCATGAAACATGGCTAGAAAGAAGCTAATTTTGGTTCCTTAAATATTATAAAATCTGAGACTTGATAATTGGTTATAATACACATACGGTAATAAATTTAAAACTAGACGGTGTTGTGTATCAGTGAATGGAGTCATTGATGTTGTCTTCACATATGACTGTAAATTCTTCTTAATTGTGTTTAATTAACAAGATAACAAGGAATTCCACATAATTAACAGTTCCAGTAATTAATTCATCCAGTCTATTTTTTGAGTCGTGAATAACATGAATTGAAAGAACCTATTGACTTATATTTATTAAAATGACGTACGTGTACTGTATTACCATTTTCCCAGTTTCTGCTGCAGGAATCAACCATTTTACGTATATAATCATGCAACTCATCTGGTTAAATCTGCCTTTGGAAAATATGCTAGTAATTTGTGTTAGAAAGGAGGAATTATCGGTGCCACGACAATATCTCCTATGTGAATTTTTTTCTTAAAGGTATGGACATGGTGAGTTCTATTAAATGACCAAAGCTCCAATGTGTAAGAGGTAATATGTATTATAATCAGAAACCGGAAGTTTAGGCATAATAAATCCTTAAAATAGGCAGGTAAAAAATGGGCATAATAAATAGCTAAAATAGGCAGGAAAAATGACATTATAAATAGCTAAAATAGGCAATAAAAGGCAATTAGAAAAACTTTAAAATTGAGATTTTCGACTCGATGTTGCAATTACTGTTGGAAACAAAGAAATCTTCTTCCCAGTAGCCTTGGAAAGTGCATTTTTGTTTTGATTGCACTGATATGCTACGATATAAAATTATTCTTTTCGTAGTTCACTGACTGCTTGCATATTTTGCATTTGAGTACGTTACTGTCAGTACAAAATACGTCGTATCCAAAAGGACAAACGTAACTATCCATCTTACTGCGTAAAGGAACACTGAATTTCGGCATCTTGCTGCAAGCTACAATAACGTCGCAATGAAAACTGATGGCGGTTCCCACAATATTGTATGGATGTGAAACTTGGGCTCCAGTGAAAAGACAGAAGGATAGAATACA
This sequence comes from Diploptera punctata, assembly GCA_030220185.1. Lineage (NCBI taxonomy): Eukaryota > Metazoa > Arthropoda > Insecta > Blattodea > Blaberidae > Diploptera > Diploptera punctata. The sequence continues at coordinate 3,663,121 of JASPKZ010003842.1, forward strand.
GACGGCAGAGATGCGGTTCCTAAGACAAGTAAAAGGATGTACAAGACTTGATAGAATAAGAAATGAGGATATAAGAGAAGAATTGAAAGTACAGCCTTTATTGGATAAAGTCACGAATTACAGACAGAAATGGATTGATCACATGGATGGAATGAGTAAGGAGAGATATCCATTGTTAGCCAGAAATTATCAAGCAAGAGGAAGGCGTGATGTTGGAAGACCTAGAAGACGTTGGGCTGATGCAATATGAAGTCGGAACGGGCAATTGCCTAATCCCTGGAGTGATGATGATGATGATGATGAAAACTGAAAGAAAAATTTAGTTAGACCCGCACTCATTGTTGCCTTTTCAAATAAGCACATGCATTAATTAAAATGTTTTCTGCTATTTATATATTTTTTGCACGGCAGCACTCATTGTTGCGAAGAGAATAATTATGAACTGACTGAAAGACAATAATATACATTCGGTGAAGTCACTTTCATTCTAACAGTTATAGAAATAAATTAAAATACCTGTAACAATTTTAATAGTGAATTAATAAATAATAGATAAATAGTCAAATAAAGGCAACAAAAAACATTTCGTAAATTAGGCATTTATATTAAAAAAAGGCAGAAAAAGGAAACTTAAAACTGTGGCATTTTAATCACCAAGGTATAATTCATATAGATTCACTCTCAAATTGAAGATAGATTTAATATATTTAAAAAGGCATTCTATCAAAGTTCCGGTCTCTGATTATAATATTATAGGATTAAAACTCATATGTGTAGGCTCTGCTGTATTGCCACGACAATGACTCCTATATACTGTATGTATTTTACCACGTAGGAGATATTATCACTTGATGCACTCGTGAGAGGTTTTGCTTCGTATTCCCCTCACTATAGGTCTACTTACAAAACATTTTTTTTTATATTTATTGTGCTGACGAAACACTAACACCTGCGACAATACTTTATACTTGCTCAGGTTCCTTGTAACATTGTAAATTACAGTATTTGTTAACACCTGCAATAATAGATACAGAAGTTACAAGAAGAAAAAGGAAATAAATTGTAAAAGTTGTAAAATGAGGTTAATTTAAGGTAGTTTATTTTCGCTAAAAGTAGAACCGCGTAAAATGTTGGACAGGATGAATTTTCATGTCGCTTACCGAAAGATGGAGGTTTTCGATACTTCACACTGTTCTCGCTAACAGGTAACGTGAACAGATACTAAAATACGAGTACTAATGCACAATAGTCACTTTCTACTACATTGAGGAGCCATGAAGATCTCGTAGTGCTCAGCGGACTATTTTCAAGATGTTCCATAAAATATATAACACTTCAAATATATAATTTTTCTCGAAATTGAATGGAAATCAGCGCTTGATGACGCTTCGCCATTGGCGACAGGGACCGAAATTTATGTCAAATCCAAACAAAGATTGGAAGTAATTGAGATGAGATATTTTAAGAAATACAGCAGGATATGCCCTAGCTGGTTAAGAAAATAAATGAAGATACAAGAAAGGAACTAAATATTTCCAAACTTACGGATCGAATAATTAAATATAGGAACGCATGGAAAGAATATATTGATAGAATGCCAGAAGAAAGACTTCCAAAATCACTGCTAAATTATAAACCACACGGAAGGAGAAATGTTGGACGCACACACAGATGATGATTTGAACAATTTTAACAATTTTAGCTTTCATGAAACCGAAACGAGCCAACAGGCTTAATTCCTGGATGATGAAGATGATCTATAGCTTTCACGGTCTGGTAACAGCTGATTGGTAACAGTGCAGATGTTACAAACGCCCAAGTTTGACTCCTTACAACTCTAACGGGGTGTGAGGGGTATCATGAAGAAGTAATCATAAAGGACCGATATTAGTGCCGAATTTATAATTTTTGGGGTCGCTAAGATTAATTTTGATAGTGCCGATGCAATTTAACGTGCCAGCACGATGATGTTTCTGATGAATAGCACTGTGTAATTATGTATTAAGTTATAATTTTATGGTAAGTCCACCGCTTTGTCTCTCGAGATAGCGTGCTGTCCTTGTCACGCAGCAGGCCCGGGTTTGATCCCCGGTTGGGACAGTTTTCTGGGTGAGGTTTTTATCGGGATTTTTTCTCACCTGTAAAGACAAATGTCAGAAAACTTTACGTCCCAAATGGTCCCCAAGCATCATATGATCCATCCGCAGTCATCATAATTCGTATTCATCTTAGATTAAGCTTAGGAATTTAGGACTCTCCTGGCGCACTCACTATCATCATCATCATCATCGGGGCAACGTAACCCCGCCTTCCAGGCGCCCCAAATCTCAGAAGTGGGTTACAATTACGCCAATACCAGGAGAGAACACGATAATGGTCCAAAAAAAGAACAACCTGGGGCATTAAAAAAATTATATATGGTAATGTTGAATATTCATTTTATCTACTGTTATAACAATCAGTTACGCTATAGTTCGTAGTTACTGGGCAACAAAAGCTATACTTCATATTCAACAAAACACGCTATCAAAATATAAAATACAGGTTCAACAGAACGTAAAATAAACTTATTGTAACATTATAATAATGACTTTTCTGGAAGTATGTTAACAGTTGCATTTTTTGGACTGCTTTTAAAATTTTTCCTGACGAACCGTGAAAATCATCTCCGCTCATTTTTGCATTATTTTCACATATGAAAATAGCACTCAAAATTGCAGAATATAACACTATTTTGTGATTTATCGTGCCTTTTTTTTCCTCTGCAAAGCCCACATTACTCTTTCTCTAAACATATCGTTTCCGCAATAAATAAATGCCATTTAAATTTACTGAATATACAACATATACTAAAATACTCTGACGAACGCAAATAAAATATTGTAGACAACACGTTACAAAATTAGGTTCAGTAACTCACTGCTCTTACGACGAGCACTCGTTACTAAATCTCTGCTTTTGTAACCAGTCGTCTAAATAACTGTTATTAGCCCATTACAACATGCTTTCCAGTGTTTTAGAAAACATTTGGAAAAAAAAGTAAGAACATTATTCTTTTAATTGTTCGTACATTATAAATTTTGATCAGTTAGTATTTTTACACGCTTTATATTAGCTTGACCTGTATCTATCTACGCGACGGAATCTTTCAACGCGATTTTCACCCACTTAAAATCATTGCATCGACTTGAAACTTTGTATACTTGTAAAGTACCCGTGACAATACAATAATGTCATATTTATTTTCTAAAATCTTGGCCAGAATCATCAGAAAAAGTGTCTTTGTATCTAAGTAACAGAATCTTTGAACACGATTTCACCCACTTACAGACATTGGATCGACTTGAAACTTTGTTATACTTGTAAAGGACCCGTGACAATAAAATAATTTCATATTTTGTTTCTAAATCCTGGCCAGAATCATCAGAAAATAAAAAAAATTAAACTGGTATAATAGGTTGCGGACTTGTCGACATTTTAGTCAATCGTTGCAAGAGCTCAGTTGGTAGAGCGGTGAACTATAGTGGTATATAATTTCAGTAACCCATTAGGTTCAGTAACTCACTGCTCTTACGACGAGCACTCGTTACTAAATCTCTGCTTTTGTAACCAGTCGTCTAAATAACTGTTATTAGCCCATTACAACATGCTTTCCAGTGTTTTAGAAAACATTTGGAAAAAAAAGTAAGAACATTATTCTTTTAATTGTTCGTACATTATAAATTTTGATCAGTTAGTATTTTTACACGCTTTATATTAGCTTGACCTGTATCTATCTACGCGACGGAATCTTTCAACGCGATTTTCACCCACTTAAAATCATTGCATCGACTTGAAACTTTGTATACTTGTAAAGTACCCGTGACAATACAATAATGTCATATTTATTTTCTAAAATCTTGCCAGAATCATCAGAAAAAGTGTCTTTGTATCTAAGTAACAGAATCTTTGAACACGATTTTCACCCACTTACAGACATTGGATCGACTTGAAACTTTGTATACTTGTAAAGGACCCGTGACAATAAACTAATTTCATATTTTGTTTCTAAATCCTGCCAGAATCATCAGAAAATAAAAAAATTAAACTGGTATAATAGGTTGCGGACTTGTCGACATTTTAGTCAATCGTTGCAAGAGCTCAGTTGGTAGAGCGGTGAACTATAGTGGTATATAAATTTCAGTAACCCATAGGTCGCTGGTTCAAATCCGGCTGGGAGGATTTCTTTTTAGAAATTTTAGCTCATACTACAATAGTATCGAATTTAGAGATATTTACATTTTTATCTTATTCTGTAAAAAATTAAAACTAAAAAATAAAAATAATAATAGTTTTAAAAAACTAAAACAACACGCTTTATTAGAAAACCGAACTAAAAGATGAAAAATAATTTTTAATTTCCAACACGCTTGGGATAAAATTAAAGTGGTCAACAAAAAAAAATCATCTCCAACACATATAGAATAAATCTAGAGTTATCAACAAAAAGAAAATCATTTTACCATCAAAAGCATGGGGTGCACTATATCAATTAATATATTTGATAATAAACTGATATTGGTAAAAGTAAAGTCTTTAAGAAGAAAATGTAAAAATCATAAAAGCACCCAACGCTTTTGATGGTAAAATGATTTTCTTTTTGTTGATAACTCTAGATTTATTCTATATGTGTTGGAGATGATTTTTTTTGTTGACCACTTTAATTTTATCCCAAGCGTGTTGGAAATTAAAATTATTTTTCATTTTTTAGTTCGGTTTTCTAATAAAGCGTGTTGTTTTAGTTTTTTAAACAATTATTTTTATATTATGGATTATACTGACAGGTATGATAGATACTGATGGGTAGTCGAGGATGTCTATTAAATCAACTTGCTTTGCATCTATTTGGGAAAACATCGTGTAAAAGCACTAAAACATCGTGTAAAAGCACTAAAACATCGTGTAAAAGCACTAAAACATCGTGTAAAAGCACTAAAACATCGTGTAAAAGCACTGTGATCCAAAGTGGGACTTAGAATATTTTCAATCTTCAAGAGAGCGGCCACTTTTATTTTTGCAGCTGTACACCGAATTTCCATACGATATCAAAAACAGATTTTTTGCAGAATGATGTTGTACAATGTTTGAATGTTTTATTCAAATGTCACCACATTGTCATTTCGACATTCTGGTATCCTCTCCTGGCATGGCGCTATTGTAACCCACTTATGAGTTCGGGCGCCTAAGAAGGTGGAGTACGCTGCCCCGATGATATGATATGTGATGATGATGGTAATGATGCGCCAGGAGAGGCCTTAATCCTGAACTTAATGAATATGTTTAATGGTATAACGATGGCCAGATGATTTTTCGGGGACCGTCTGGGCCCCAAAGGAATGTTTGAAAATTCGTTACGTTAATTCCTAGATATTTTGCATGAAGTATACACAAAAATATCGTGTATGAAACTGGGTTACACTCTATTCTTGAAACATGAGAGCTTCTCATGCGATGAGATATTATTGTCTTTACGCTGATTGCTGGCACACATATTTAACGCCTAAACAGCTTAATTGTACCCTAGTTCGTTGCATGCTTCTGACTCCAACACGAGCTATTTAATCCCGTGAAATGTTCCCTCACTTCGCCTCGTTAAAGTATTTCTAACAATCTAAAAATTAGCAACATCCATGAAGTAACAGTAAATAGCTAATATGTAGAATGTTCCAGATTTCCTGTTATAATTTTTTATACTTATACGGGGAGTTTGTCTTAACATATGGGGGGGATGGAGAAATACTTCACCCTCCCTGTTGTAGCTTTAATGGTACTATTTGAGATTTAAACTCCCTCTGAAACAGTTCCTTAATTGTCAACCCATGATCAAAATCCACCACTGTTATAAATTTTCCTCTACGCCAAATCAAATCAAGACGAGATAGCACTAAGTGCGGGTGGTTACTACGCTGTCCGCCAGCCTCTGTTGATGATGATGATAATAATAATAATAATAATAATAATAATAATAATAATAATAATAATAATAATAATAATAATAATAATAACAACAATAAAAAGTAAAGTGATCCCACAACAGGCCCGGAGGCCCTTGGGGTAGTAGGAGGTTAGGGCTCCCACTTTTTCTAGACAATCGGCACTTTGTCAGTCGGGTTGTCAGCCCTGCGTGACGGCCGCCTTTACCCCCAGAACAAGCGTCTGGTACTCATTTCCGTTAGAGGCTGAGTCGACCCCAGGGCCATAGTGCCGCCAGAGAGTTTGGGTCAGTTTAAAAATCCTGACCCAACGGGACTTGAACCCTCGACGCTCCGGCTTGTAGCTCAGTGCCTTAACCACTACGCTACGGCGTGCCAATAATATAATAATAATAATAATAATAATAATAATAATATAATATAATAATAATATAATATAATAATAATATAATAATATAATGATAATAATAATATAATAATATAATGATAATAATAATATAATATAATGATAATAATATAATATAACGGGGACGCGCCGTAGCGTAGTGGTTAAGGCACTGCGTTACAAGTCGGACGGTCGAGGGTTCGAGCCCCGTGGGGTCAGGATTTTTAAACTGACCCAACCCCTTTTGCGGCACTATGGTCCTGTGTCGATTTAGCCTCTAACGGAAATTAGTACCAGACGCTTGTTCTGGGGGTAAAGGCGGCCGTCACGCAGGGCTGACAACCCGGCTGACATCAAGTGCCGATTGTCTAGAAAAAGTGGGGGCCTTAACCTCCTACTACCCCAAGGGCCTCCTGAGGCCTGTTGTGGGATCACTTAACTAACATAATAATAATAATAATAATAATAATAATAATAATAATAATGTATAATAATGTATAATATATAATATAATAATAATAAAAAATAATAAAAAAAGACTGGGATAGGAGGCGAAAAGTAGTATTAACTTCTACTAAGATAACCTGTATTCCAGTGGTGGATCAATTCTTCGGTTCCTCTCTTAAAGATAGTGGAACCCCGGATTCCAAGGCTTGAGCCCATTAAATTGGGTGTTAAATTAATAGCTATTGCCATTATGGTGACCTTTTATGTCTATTTCGGCATTTGCCCTTGTACCAGGTGAAACCGCAGAAAACCCTGGTCCAAATAGTCTGTCCCGGGACCTTGATAAAATTTGAAAATTTTGTACTTGCCTGATGTTATCCATAAAAAAGGCGCAGTTTCTTATACTTTATTTCTCAAAATATTCTCTACGGTGAAAGTCCAGTTACAATTTAAAACGATACAATACACTTTTTATGTTCCCAAATAGTTTCTTTAATTAACTCCATGATCTTCGTGTAAGTTATTACAGCGTATATTAATAAAATGATTAACCGCGGCATGTGAAACAACTCAATAGTATTAATAAGCAGTTATTTTATGCTGCAGATGTAGTACTGTTGCGCGATAGCGAGGAGATACTAAAGGCCAACACGTATACTGAGTAACACTAAGAAATTGGGACTGGAAGTAAATATCAATAAAACTAAATATGTGGTCACACATAGAAATACATATGTAATAGAAATGGACAGCTAATGACAAATGAGGGAAATTTTGGGGAAGTGGCTGAATTCAAATACCTAGAAACAATAATCACAAATAGGAATGAGATGCACAAAGGAATTAAACATAGGCTCAATTCTGGAAATGCATGTTATTATGCATTACAGGGACTCTTGTCGTCCGAACTCCTTTCAAAAAACTTTAAACTGAAATTGTATAAAACTGTTATTCTCCCAGTTATATAATGTGGATGCGAAACTTTGACTCTCCCTTTAAGGGAGGAGAAAATATTACGAGTATTCGAGAATAAAGCTCTCAGGAAAATGTTTGTACCAAAAAGATGAAGAGAGAGGTGAAAGGAGAAGAAGTGAAATATATGGTATTTATAGGAAGCCAGATATAACAGTTAAGTCTCGTAGACTGCGATGGGCAGGGCATGTGGCACGAATGGGGAATGAAAGACGTGCATGGAAGCTTCTTGTAGAAAACCAGAAGGAAAACGCCCAGTTAGTACACGAAAAATGAGTTGGGGATATAATATTAACCATGGTTTGAGAGAAGTAGATTATACAGTTAATGATTGGAAAGTATTAGCTCAGGATAGATATGTATGGAGAGCTTTTATATCCGCGCGGCCATGAACCTACGGGTTCGATAGTGTCAGTAAGTATGTGACTAAAATACAACAGCAATCACGGCTCTGCTTTGCGCGGGCGTGTGTGTGTGCGCATGAAGGGCTTAGGACAATAACATGAGAAGCCACACGTTGTTCTTTCTGAGATATAAGGATTTTAATGTTTAAAAAAGTTAATAGTCCCGCGCCGTAGCCGAGCGGTTAAGGTAGGAAGCCTTGGCGCAGAGCTACGAGACTTGCGCTGGTTCGAGTCTCCATGGGGGAAGAATTTTTCTCATGGTATTTCGGCCAGTATGGGACCGGTGCCCACCCAGCATCGTGAGGCAATTGGGTAGCTACAATGAGTAGCGGCTCCAGGTTGAGGAACCAGCTATAACGGCTGGGGTACTCGACATGCTAACCACATGTCACCCCTACACTGGCTGTTGATCATCTACCTCTGTGATTGACACATGTGGATGTGAAGGGTCAGCAGCCGGCTGGTAAAAGGGCAACCGCTGAAAAGTGGAAAGACCCTCAATCGGAAAAAAGTTAATACATATTAATTGGGCAGTATTGTTGTTACATGTTGTATGTTTTAATCCATCACTGGCGCACTTGCAAATGATTTTATAGATATTTCAATACATTTATTTGCTATCTTTGTAATAAATGATATTTCTTAACAGAATGTGGCTTATCATGTTACTGCCCTAAGCCCTTCATACATACATACATACATAGGTACGTACATACGTACGTACATACATACGTACATACATACGTACGTATATACACACACACACACACACACACACACACACACACATATATATATATATATATATATATATATATATTATCATCGGTTGATTAATGTCTTTGACATCGTCCTAATTTTGTCGGTCCATCCAATCTCCTGGTTATGGATGTTTCTCCTTCATGTATAAACATATTCCCTGACTCCAGGAGGTTTTAGGTCTTCCTCTGCCTCGTCTTCCCTCAGGTTTCCATTCCAAAACAGGTTTTGGTAGTCTATCCTCTTCCATTCTCTGGACATGCCCGTACCATCTTAATTGCCGAGTTTTAAGTTAATCTAAAATAGTGTCTTCAATCTTCATTTTCTCCTATATATATATATATATATATATATATATATATATATATATATACGGGCATATCCAGCGATTGGAAGAGGATCGACTACCAAAATCTGTTTTGGAATGGAAACCTGAGGGAA